>CM046881.1:570488634-570935276 GCA_025667525.1 Glebionis coronaria
TTCACATTGAACACCTTTACCACATCTTGGCGTTTGTTAGGGTGGTCACCATGATTGGGGCCATGGTTTCCTTCCCATTTTCGTTTGTTATCACCACTTTCCAAGGTGATGGAGTCCATCAAACCGTCTGCCATTTAAATGGCTTCGTTCAAATCATTGGGTTTTGAAGAGATGACGTCTCCTCGGATTGAAGGCGGTAGTCCAACGATGTACCTTTCCACGGCTCGTGTCTCATTTGGTATCATTTCGGGACACATCAACCTCAACTCTTGGAAACGTTGAGTGTAAGCCATCAAGTTAACTCCATGTACACGGAGGTTCCACAACTCGGCTTCTAACCTTTTCATCTCATTCCTAGGGCAATACTTTTTGAGAAGCATTCCCTTGAAATGAGCCCAAGGAGTAGCATTGGCTGCATCCAAACTTACAGCCTTCACATGGATGTTCCACCAAGTTAGTGCACCATCAACCAATGTGCTAGAGCTAAACTTCACCTTATCACCTTCGGCGACATTGCTTACGCTAAATTGAGACTCAAGTCTCTCAATCCATCGTGCAAGTACCACGGCACCTTCGGTGCCATTAAAGGTACTTGTGAAGCATGAACGAAACTCCTTGTATGAGCATGCACGCGTAGGAGGTACCGGAATTGGCACTCGATTAGTCTCCTCTTGCGTGATTGGATTTGTTTCATTGGCGGCAAGAGCGGCGGCAACTCCATCGGCGATCATTTGACTCAAAACCGATGGGTCGGCGGTGATAGGTGCAGCCGGAGTTGGATCGACTCTATTCTTGTGGGTTTTTGGTGACATGGTCCTAAATTCATAACAAAGTTTATGGCAAGGTTAGCATTACGAGTTCATGTCTAGAGAGTACAAGCATGTCACAAAACACGATATAGCATCCAATGAAGTAATAATTAACAAGTTATGTAGTGCACAAATAATTCATTCTATGATTAGAAAAGAAATACAAAGAGTTAACACATTGTTTTAGAATTCTTAGGGATTACAACACAAGGAGGAAAATTTGGAATGAAAGTGTACACAAATAAACTAAACATAAATCTAATAGAAACGGTGCTCAAGGGCGGAAATCCTCTCGGATAAATCAATTAATGCCCTATGGAGAAGGGTGCGTAAAGCTCCTATCTCGTAATGTTGGTCCTCGACTCTCCTAGCTAATCTCGCGAAGTGGTCGGGTGGGGGTGGGGCATTCATACCCAAACCTACGATGACCGCCTCGTAACAAGTGTCGAGTCGAACCAATGACTCATTAGACAAACCACCCAAATTATGAAGCACGTGGGTCACCTTGCCTCGTAATGTAGCAAGCCTAGTAAAACGATGAGGGGGCATTCCACGAGCCTCGGTGGCCGCGGAGCATTCGGCTCCATTATAGCCGCAAGGTGGGGGTGGCATGGGCATAGTAGGTCGACGAGGGGCATCGTGCCTTGGGGGCACTCTCACGGACGGTGACTTCGAAGACTTGCGGGTAGAGCTCACATGTATAGAGGCCAACTTCTTCCCAATCATAGAAGCTCTCACGGACATCCTCGCGGTGCGGTTTTGGCGAGGGGCCTTAGGGGCATGAGGTGAGGATGTGGAGGGAGGAACCATTGGTGCCTTGCCACGCCTTTGGTAGCAAATGAGTGGTGGTGGTGACACGCGAGTAGGTGCATGAGCACTTGGCTCTCCTCGAGTAGATGATAGTGGCGAAGCACCACTAGTAGTGGACTCGCGTCGTGCTCCATCCGTGGATGAGCTCAAGTAGTACAACGAATCTTCGGACGAGATAGACATGTCACTGCCAAATCAAGAAAGGCATGTGTAAGAATAAATCAATTTTGCAATATGTTGAAGTTTTAGTTTGTCATGGCACACACCATTTAGCACAAAATTTTAAGACACGTTGATACAAGATCAATATTGTATTCGCATAGCATGACACAAACCATTTAACGTAGGGTTTTCAAGAAATATAACCGCATCAATTTTGCATTCACGTAACATGGCACAAACCATTTAGCATTGAGTCTCACGTAGTGTCAAAATAAACTTCAATTTTGTATTCATAGAGCATGGCACAAACCATTTAGCATAGAATTTCACGTAGTGTCGAAATAAACATTGATTTTGTATTCATATAGCATGGCACAAACCATTTAGCATAGAGTTTCACGTAGTGTCGAAATAAACATCGATTTTGTATTCATATAGCATGGCACAAACCATTTAGCATATAATCATAAATTACGTTACTTGATACTTTTAGCAATTTACTTAGTAAAGTACTTAAGAGCAATGAAATGATACAACTTAAAGGTACAACTTAAAGGTACCACTTACTTGTCGAAGGCGCGAAGTGATGTGGTCTATGGAGATGGAGGTAGTTATAGTCTAGTATTACTTTTTTTTCCAAAATTTCATTTTTGACCAAAACCTTTATAAAATGATTTTATAAAAGTAACATAGTTCTCTATAACCGGTCTCTGATACCAATCTGTCACACCCTCAATTTGGCTCACGTGTACAATTACACGAGGATGTGACTATCATGACAACCAAGAGACATAGATACAAGAATAACTAAGAAAAGTCATTTTTCATTCATACGACATAAAAATAGAATTGGTCCCAAGGAAAACTGTTTTACAACTCATGATAACATAATATGAGTTTCCAAATATCATACATCCAAAGCAAGTCTCAAAGTTAAATCATGATAATTTTTATTAATCTCCATAGCACAACCACGTCACTCCTCCGCCTTGACACCTGAGAAAAACATTGCTAAAACGTCAACACAAAGGTCGGTGAGTTTATAGGTTTAAGTTTAAGTAGTGTGATGAACCATAAGATTTTAGTTAGGCAACCGTCCAATAATATTATAACAAATACAAGATTATTATCAAAAAGCATACGTTCATGATATCCTACGTCTAAGCTCATGACACCGAATCGTTAACCGTACAAACCAGTTCATATAAGAGTGTGCCCAAGCAAATACTACCCCAAAGTATTCGTAACAACCTCAAATGTATTTGTATCTAATTTGGTCACACAACCAACAATAGATAGGGAGGCCAATCCCAATAGATCTATCCATAACATTCGCGCTTACACAAAGTAATTAACGGTTCATGATAGTGGGCTAAAGCATCTAGGGGTATCGCTACTTAGACATCATGTAGGCACGTATGAGTTTTAGGCACTTATGTTCATCCGTTTAAAACAAGCAATGTTCTCACCCCAAAGTGATAAAACAAGTAAAAGTGGGGCTATAAACTCACCTCGTTAGTTAAGCAAATGGATGAAAATGCAAAGAAAGTTGAGAACACGTCCACGCTACCCACGACCTAAATGAGGTATAAACATAACGTTATGACTATGTTATTCTATAATACATGCGCATGAAGTAATGTAGGTACGGTTCATTGGGTTTTTATGCTTTGTGACTTAGACACGAACACGTATTATTGACGATTTTCACGTTTATTAAAATACCGTTGCTTTCGTTATCGGACTTATTCAACCCAACAATGTACCCGGCCCATATATATAAAACCAGTTTTTATTAACTTTGGGCTTAAGGCCCAAAACTTCACTTGTTTTAATAACTCTTGGCCCCAAAACTTAGCTAGTCAAGCCCAACTTATTACCCAGCCCATCCCAGACCCGGCCCAGCCCGACGTTACAAACAATGTTGAGACAAAGAGATTTATACTCTCTGTCTGTTGACTTTCACCATTTGATCGCCACAAAAACACACACACGCTCCCACCATTTCACTTCTCTCTCTCTCTGGTGAAACTAAATCTGTGTTTTCATCATTAAAATCATAAATCCTTATATTATCTTGCATCTCTAAATTCGTATGTTGATGAATCTGCTTAATAACATCATATATTGACGTCTTGTTTCGATTTATGGTTCGGGTTTTCTGGGTTTCGTATCTTAGTCCGAATCTAATGAAATCCCATGATTTCTATGGATGATTTATCCATAAAAGATAAGTCTTGACCTTATTTTCTCTTTTTACAATGGTTTTGGGTTTTTATTGCTAAATCTGTATCGTACGACATGTTTCTTTGTCTAAATCGTCTTATACGTGCTTCAATTATATGGATCTAACTCGTATTGGATTAAATCAAAATTTAGGGTTTCGTAACAATTGGGGGTTTTACTAGATATTGCATATTTGTATGATTAAGTGATGTTTATTTTAAGAAAACGTGTTTAATTAGACTAATTGGTCGATTTATAAAATTAGGGTTTCGGGTTGATTTAGGGTTTGGCTCATTCTTGGTTCTTGATCTAATTATCTTACTGATTCGGGTGTGGATTTGGTTAAATTAGGGTTTCTAATTCGATTCGCAGAAAATAGGGTTTGGACATTTGGGGCTTTTATCATTCGAATATAAATTTGACGTCCTATGTGTAGTTTTCGAACCTAATGTATGATTTTGGATGAAGTTATTAATTTCCTGGGTGTTTACTATATGGCCGATTATAAATTTGTGTTGTATTGATCAATTGGTCGTCTAATAACACTAACTCCTTGATTCATTAGGTTTTTATCAGTTTTTCACTAAAAATGTGTACATAGTGGGTCGGTTATTATTATCTTACCCATTTGTTATATGTTTCCCAGGTCTCGGCCGAATGAGTACTAATGACAATACATGGATGCAATAGAGGGAGTAGAAAGACTCACAAATGGTGGTTTTAGGTTTTCGGCTTAGATGGTTTCGGACACAAGGGAGGCTTTGATTCGGCTGGCCGTGGCTTGATGGTGTTGACTGATTCTTGCAGCCTATGGTTCTCGCCCAGATTTGATGTAATTTATGTTGTGTTTGTGATGTGGGTGTATGTAAAACATTGGGTATATATTTGTAATATTTTGGCTTAGGGTTTTACCACTTCTGGAAATGGCATGCCTGTGATCTACCCATTTAGGGCAATCTCGGCATGTGGGTTGGTTGTTAGTGAGGTTTAAGTAGTATTATTTGTGGTATTGACTTTTGTTGACCCAGTTGGGGTCTTAAGTTTGTGTCCAGGCTTGTGTTTGTTTCCAGATGGTATGTTAACTTGTAATGTCACACTTGGGCTTCGGCCCAAGTAAATAATAAAGTGGGACTTGTTTGATTTTTGTAGTGTTCAATCCGATTTGGTCCAATGACTCTTCCTAGTATTCTTAGACTCGAATAAGCTCTATAATCACGCGACACGTAAAAATAGTAGGATTGTCGTTGTTTAGTTTTGACGATATAGTACTACTTGATTCTCGCTTATGTTTGGCGTTCTATCCCGCATGACACATCATGGTCACATAAAAAAACATGGGAGTTTACACGTTGTAGCATGAATAACAATGGACCTTCGTGTTCTCAAAATAATGTAGTGTATTCGTACGGCACAAACCGTTAACAAATGAAACGTAGTGCAACGAGCACGTCTATTTAAATAATCGAAAAATTCAAGTTGTTACAATGTTTATATGCTCGTGATTATAATTATTATTGGAGTAATTATCGTGTGTTCATACGTAGTAAATACTTATCGTGTTATAACACGTACGTAATACTAATATTTCTTGTACGTGAAACGTAAACGTGCTATAAAAGGAAAGTTCTAATCATGTACGTACTATCGTAAGGGTACTATTCATGGTAAAAGCTGCGGGTTTTACAACTCTTCCCCCTAAAAAGAATAATTCGTCCCCGAATTATAGATAACGTAAACTGAAAGAGAAACATACCCGAATCAAACTGAGAGGGTATGTAAGATAAATGAACGTGCAGGTGACATGGTAGAAGGAACGTGGAACGTGACATGTCTTGAAAGGACATGGAACGTGACGTGACTGAAAGGACATATCTAATTGATAAGAGAAAAACGGATAAGAAGTCCGGATAAACTTTTCCGTTTCCAAGTGGCTTCCCTCTTGAAACGGTTCCTTCACAGATCTTGACACAAATGATAAATCTTGGTCCTCCTGACCTTGACTTGAAATACGAAGAAGTTCTTGGTTATCAACGTAAGGTAGATCCCCTAAATTTTATCGAGGGAATAAGAATTAACGTGTAAGGGCAACTAAAACGTTATCGTGCAAAACACTCTAACTTAACTGATAATTAGCAACGATGCACGACACATAAAGAAACGTAGTACGTGATACGTGAAAAATTTTGAACGTGATACGTGGAAAATTTTGATCGTGATACGTGGAGATATGGTGAGTGTAGTATGAGTAAACATATCGTGATCCATGATACGTGTAACATATCTTGATCATGATATGAGGAACGTGGAATGAACATGATATGTGAAACATATCGTGAACATAGAATATAATGGCGGTAACGCCAAACGCTACAAGGTGAGACGTGGAATTTGACGTGAAACGTCTATCTGAGGGTAGAGAGTTATACTAAACTTGGGTCTGGTCTCTCAAGTTCTTGCAAAACTTCCCAGAACGACGATGAACGTAAAATCGTAAGCCAAGATACGATCATGAACGTGAATAGTGTCATGAACGCGAGCGTGAAAGCAAGTCGTGGAATTAGAATGAAGACGTGAAGTAAATAAGGAGCACAATAGCGAATCTTTGTCTGACCCGATAACTGAGGGATTGCCAAGTGATCGGATGAGCCTTGGATGGAACATGTCCGATCAATCTATTTGTTCTGAAATCCTTGCGGATGTAAGGATTCTGCAGACTTGATCAAACTGTTTGCAATAACCCAAATAGCATCATGCTTCTTCTGAGTTTGCGTTAATATGGTAACCAAAATCCATGGAGATCTTGTCCCATTTCAATTCACCATTTCAGATGGTGAAAACATCCTAGTTGTTGGTGTCCTATCTTAACCTGTTGGTATGTCAGGTACCTAGATATGAACGTAACTATATCTTGCTTCGTAGAAACTTGATACATAGAAATTTGCGGAACTATGAGTCTCCGAATTTAGACTTCTCTTAGCATAGGATTTTCTAGGCACCTAATGTAGTGTAGGGTTCTCGTCTTTGCGCATAAGCTGAGTCATGGTAAGATTAACCATGCGAATTCATGTGATTCAGCGTGTCACTATAATCAACCAGAATTGATATTGGAAATTTCCAGGGTGAAATTTCGCTTGTCATAGAATTTGCAACATAGTGCAGATATGGTCTTCCTGTCCTTCTCTAGGCTTAGAGGAAATCGGGTTATCCTAAATGAAAACACTGATGAATTTGCTATGAGTTCATGGAAACTCATTCTTATAATGCTGTTGGAGCATTGATGAGACTAATTCAAAATCATAAATCTAGCATGACCGAGTCGTGCACGAATAGCAGTCATGGACATGTTCTACTCTTTCACTCGTCACTATTGGCAGCATGATCATGAATCCGATCTTGGAAAAATGCTTAAAACCATACGGTTGATTGGACATGTCGTCAATACGTGGAAGAGAATAACGGTTATGAATGGTGATTTTTTTAAATCGACGGTAGTCGACACATAATCTCATGGTACCGTCCTTCTCCTTGTAGGTTCTTCTGGAATGTATGGGAAGATTTTGGAATAATCAACTGGCTATGCGAAAAAAGACTTAAGTGGTCGTGTCTTATTGACAGCTAGGAAATTTTAGCAACCATGGCTAACAAGGCACATGCTTGTAAGCATAGATAATTTGTACAGATTTTCCTGATGGAAATCAAGCTGAATGTATTCAGGAGCCTGAGCATTACTATACATAATCATGAATCGTAGCATGGTGTGCTGTTCATAGTCCATAACTAGGATAAAATTCAACTCGTGTATGTCCGCGGAAATGCGTTAGCAGCTTGGATCTCATCATTAAGCTGAAGGAAAACCTTCGTATACGTGGGAATACGAAAGGCGTCCGTCATGGTCATGAATCTATGAGCTATGGTTACAAGAAATGAAATTGTCATCGGGAAACGTGATAGTTCCCACTGATGCGCCGGTAATGGTACTGAAATTCTTGTGGCCTGATTAATACATGGCACAACAAAATGGATATACCCTTGGAGGGTACCTTGAATTTCTTAGAAATGTTCCATAATTAGACGTGAGTCATGTGTCTTGACTCGTGTCTTGAGAAATGTAAGCATGACATGTGTCTTGACTGGTGTCTTGACATGTGTCTTCTGAAAGCATACATGAGACATGTGTCTTGACTGATGTCTTGACATGTGTCTCGAGGTGTGAAACAAATAGAACTACAGATATTAGGTTATTATGCCAAATTGACGGATCGGTTGGAATACTGATCATTCGTACTTCTTATCACATCCGCGGCCGGAGCTTCGGTTGCGATTGCTAGGATAGTTGCTGTCATAGTAGTGGTTACTATCGTCTTGTTTGTCAGTTCCATGACGGTCATTCTCATGACTGTGATTCATGTAACTATTCAGCTGAGTGGCCGGCTGTACCGGTTCTCCACTCATATGACTGAAACGACAACTGAATGACGTGTGACATGTAACTTAGAATTTGGGACAATGATAGATGGAGATAGTCTGATGGTGAAGCATCTTCTCGTCCAATTGATTTGCTTTGACGCCTTTGTCTTCGTCTTGTAGGATCTCCAGGTTGTGAACAACATCTGCATCTCGTAGCGTCTCCAAAAATCAGCAGCATCAACCTTTAGTAACATCTCCAAGTTATGAGCGGCATCAGCAATCTTGTAGAATATCAGCAATTGAAAATACGCCTGAGATGATTCAGAATTGACTAGCGAATACTCGTGAAGTATTGCAATGAAATACACATGGATTAAGGTACGTGTAATACACATGAAATACGGTACAAGGAGCACACATGGAATGCACATGAAATGATCGGTATGTGGTCGATCATTTGTCATGATTTTAAAGGAACTATAATCGGTTAAACGATTAGAAAAACCATTATGATAACCTGGCAATGCCAATATATACCTCATTCTGGTTTCATAGAGAAACGTTAAAGTGTGGTTACACAAAATTCAAGATGTTTTGCCTGAAAGCATGATCAATGAAGACCAACCATGACATTCATGAAAGCAGGATTTACTGGAATCTTTCAATGTCTAGCATGAGGCATGATCGACATGATGAGAACATAATCAACATAAGGAGACTTAAGACATACTTAACATGAAGATGAAATCAACATAAAAAATATTGAATGAAATCAATCATGAAGGAGTATAAACATAATCAACATGAAAATGAAGTTAACCATGGTAACATGAAAACATACTTAACATAAAAACATAATAACTTATGAAGGGACATGAAAAACATTTTATGCATGAAAACAGTGCATGAAAGCATGATGTAGTTTAAACTTTTTATATGTGCGAGGGGACGCCTATGGGTCGGTCCCAAAACAAAAGACATGGCGAGGGGACGCCTATGGGTCGGTCCCAAAGTTAAAAGTTTCGATAAAAGCACATGCGACTAAATAGGGCCAGTCCTGTACCAACCATTACTTAGTCATAATCCCTGCAACAATGATACATGAAACATAAATAAATGAAACTCATATGTCAAAACTTATCAGAAAAAATTTTATGTGACTATTTATGAACTACTGAGGTTCAGTCCACATAGTCACAGTTCACGAGGGTTCGCGGTGGTGGAGGGACTGGATCGTCATGCATGAAACCATGACACATAACTAAATATGAATGACGGTTGTCCATCCATATTAGTAAAACAATATCGATGAAAAACATCAAGGTTAAAACCTCAAGGTGCTGAAAACATCATGGTTAAAACAACAATGCGCTGAAAACATCAATACGTGGAATAACAAACGTTGGCTTAGGAAGCTCCTGGCGACTATCCACTAGTCACAGGTCGAGTTTTAGAGCCTACAGGTCGAAGCCTTGGGCTCTGATACCATAACTGTAACACCCCACTTTGATAAGTGGACCGTTACGCATAATTATGGCGTGTCATCAAAGCATGCAAGGTAATATGTAGTAAAACATACATGACCATAGGGTAAACCGGAATCAAACATCGGTTCCCAAACATAAGCCCAAAACATAATAAAGTAAAATGAAATGAATGAAAGACTTAAACAAGCATAAGTATATGAAGGCAAAAGGAGAAGAAGTCTATGACAGCTTCCATCCTATGCATGTCCTCCAGAATGCCCGAGTCTATCCTTGGGTACCTGCCGTTTTAGGACATGGAAAGGAAAGTAACGGCTGAGCATAACGCTCAGTGCACGGATATACTAGTAAAGCATGAATTATATAAGTATAAAAATATGAAACAGGGGAAGAAACTAAGTCATGAATAACCCGGTTAAGTCTTAGTAAAACTGGTTTTATAGTTTGAAAAACCATATGTTTATCTTGTAAAAACTGTTTAACATATTTACCATTAGCCAATATAGGTCGTGAAAATCAAAGTGCATGAATACTTGGAGGGGTGACCTCGTCATGCAAATTAGAGGGGCTGCCTCTAATTTAATATACTGGTTTTGGGTAGGAGGGATCAGCTCCTTGTGAAGGATGCAAGGCACACACCACATTCACACTGAGTAATCTGACGAAAACATGTAACTAGGATGCACCCATACGCCCTACATGATAAATATAATAATATGGCCAAAAGCTGAAGGGACGCCACGAGCAATCACTCCGCCGTGGAGAAGTCATAACACCAGTGCCTCCAGTGTTATGGTTATGGTACCTCCATAACTAGGTGAAACTGGTCATGCATGTATATGGCCTTAGGTATTCTAAATTAAACATAAGAAATCAAACATATAACCTTATACTATGGGAAAACAGTTGGCTGCATACGGGGAATCCTTAAGGAAAGAATATCCATACTGAAAGGACGGGAATCCGTACCTTATGTCCAGTGAACGAAGAAGACGAACGGAAGAGAGTCCTACTTCGGTATCACTAATGCTACATAAATACATATGTGTATAAGTATCTGATTACTAAGTACGTAACTGGTTTTATATCATGTCTTAGCTTGTTTTATATGTTCATGTCATGTTTTACTGTTTTAAGCTTTATACTGTGTTTATCTTATATTCTGTCTATTCTGATTAAGTATTACTTGTATTTCATGTATTATTATACTTGTTGTGTAATAATAAGTAACTTTCTAAAAATAGCAGTTTTCCTAAAATAGAAAGTTTCCAAAAATAGAAAGTTTCCAAAAAAAAGAAAGTTTCCAAAAATAGAAAGTTTCCAAAAATAGAAAGTTTCAAAACTAGATTTACTGCTTAAAATAGATAAGTTTCTAAAAATAGAAAGTTTCCATAAATAGATTAGCTGCCTTAATTAAATAAGTTTCTAAAAATAGAAAGTTTCCATAAATAGATATAAGTTGGTTAAATAAGCTAATTATATAAGCTTAAGTGTTTTCTGATTATTATTCTAAGCAATGTGATTATAAAGTATAGTTTATTAATTATTACATGTAAATTAAATAAACTATAGGTTAAATGTATTTAATTAAATATAACATGATTTTAATTAAATAAGGTAAAATACTTAGATTAAAACATGTATTATTATTTATTAATAATATAACCTAAGCCATGTTAATTAATTAATTATAGTCATGGTTTTAATAATTAATTAATTATAAAGTCTAATTGATAATAAAATACTTAGGTTAAAATTCATGAATTAATAATTAAATTAATAACCTAAGTCATGTAAATTAAATTAATCATGTTCATGCGTTAATTAATTTAATTTTAAGTCTTGTAAAAATAATATAACTTGTAAAAATAATAAACCTTGAAAATGACTCATGAACCGGACCGTGTTTTTATTCTGACATGTGTGAACCGGACCCGTGATTAAAACCCATGAAACGGACCCGTAACCATCACTATACCTTGACCTAGGTCGGGGTTTCTTCCCCTTGTTGCTGCCGTGACAACATCATCACCAAACCGAGACCTTAAGGTCTCGGTGGTGTGCATATAGGCCAAGCCGAGACCCCCTTTGGGGTTCGGTTAGGTGTCGGCCACAACAAAACACCCCTAAAACCCTTGTTTTAATTTACCCCATTATCATTAAAATGTTTAAATAATTGTTTTTAATTAGTTTAATTAAAAACATCATGATTTTATGTGATTATCAAAATCGAAACATAAAAAGAAAAGGGTTAAAAGTTATACCGAATACGTGAAACAATTGAGGATGAACACACACGAATTCTTGCAAAATATCCAAGATCAAAATCAACCCGAACACCCCTTTATGGTGATTTAAGGTGGCGGCCAAAAGGAGAGGAAGAAGGAGAATTAGGGTTTTAATTATTTTCAATATTTTGTAAATAATGAACATGTTTTACCCCTTTTTCCTAGTTAGCTAATTTTGCATGGGCTAAGCCCATTTCTTCTTCCTAATTTCGTGGTTATGGGGCCCACATGGGGTAACCCGAACATTTTCCGTGTCTAATTAATAAGTGTGTTCTCGTGTTCGTGTTTTACGTGTTTTAATTAGTTATAGATCGTGACTTAATATATTTATTCGTGTTCGTAATAAATATATATACATACTTAATATTAGTTCGTGATTAATTTACGTTCATGATTTCATGTTTATATGCTCGTGATTATAATTATTATTGGAGTAATTATCGTGTGTTCATACGTAGTAAATACTTATCGTGTTATAACACGTATGTAATACTAATAATTCTTGTACGTGAAACGTAAACGTGCTATAAAAGGAAAGTTCTAATCATGTACGTACTATCGTAAGGGTACTATTCATGGTAAAAGCAGCGGGTTTTACATACTTATACACGTATGTATTTATGCAGCATTAGTGATACCGAAATAGGACTCTCTTCCGTTCGTCTTCTTCGTTCACTGGACATAAGGTACGGATTCCCGTCCTTTCAGTATGGACATTCTTTCCTTATTAGGATTCCCCGTATGCAGCCAATTGTTTTCCCAGTATTTGTTTTATATGTTTTTGAATTGCTTATGTTTAATTAGAATACCTAAAGCCATATACATGCATGACCAGTTTCACCTAGTTATGGAGGTACCATAACCATAACATTAGAGGCACTGATGTTATGACTTCACCACGGCAGAGTGATTGCTCGTGGCGTCCCTTCAGCTTTTGGCCATATAATTATATTTATCATGTGGGGCGTATGGGTGCATCCTAGTTACATGTTTCAGTCAGGATTTCATGGTGAATGTGGTGTGTGCCTTGCATCCTTCACAAGGAGCTGATCCCTCCTACCCAAAACCAGTATATTAAATTAGAGGCAGCCCCTCTAATTTGCATGATGAGGTCACCCCTCCAAGTATTCATGCACGGTGGATTTTCATGACCTATATTGGCTAATGGTAAAATATGTTAAACAGTTTTCATAAGATAAACATAAGGCTTTTCAAACTATAAAACTAGTTTTATGAACATGTTCTAGGTTTTCCAGGACTTATACATTTCCGCTGCTATTAAATCTTTATTATGTTTTAGTCATTTATACTATGTCTATATCCGTGCACTGAGCGTTTTGCTCAGCCGTTACTTTCCTTTCCATGTCCCAAAACGGCAGGTACCTAGGAAAGACCCGAGCATTTGGAGGACGTGCATAGGACGGAAGCTGCTAGAGACTTCTTTTCCTTTTTGCCTTCATATACTTATGCTTGTTTAGTCTTTCATTCATTTATTTTGCTTTATTATGTTTTGGGCTTATGTTTGGGAACCGATGTTTGATTCCGGTTATCCCTATGGTCATGTAATGTTTTAGACATTTATCCTTGTATGTTTTTGATGACACGCCATAATTACGCGTGACATTCCATTATCAAAATGGGGTGTTACAACACTTTGGTTCGTTCTTTGTATAAATGTGAACTTTCATAAGCTTGATGTCGAAGTTCATCTAACTCATGTAGTTGAAAGATACGTTTTTCTCCGGCTGCAATAAGATCAGGGTTGCAGTTCTTAAGTGCCCAATATGCACGGTGTTTAATTTCTATTGGTAAGTGGCATGTTTTTCCATACAAGATCTTGTACGGTGTGGTTCCAGTTGGTGTTTTGAATGCGGTACGAAAGGCTCATAGAGCATCTTCTAATTTCTTAGACCATCAAGCAGGGTTGTTTTGAACGGTTTTTCAAGGATTCGCTTAAGAGCTCTATTAGTGTTTTCAACTTGGCTACTCGTTTGAGGGTGGTAAGATGTGGAAAATCGGTGGTTTACTCCATATCTTTTCATGATTTTTTTTTCCATGAGTTTGTTACATAAATGAGTTCCTCTGTCTCTTATTAGTGCTTTTGGAAGTCCAAAACGACAGAACAGTTTCTTTAAGAATGTTATAACAACTCTTGCATCGTTAGTTTGCAAGGCTTGAGCTTCGGCCCATTTCGATACATAGTCGACGGCGACTAAAATGTATTCACATTTATAAGATTTAGGAAATGGTCCCATGAAGTCGATACCCCCACGTCAAAGATTTCACAGACTTGGATATTATTAAGAGGCATTTCATCTCTTTTTGTAAGATTTCCAGTCCTCTGACATGCTTCACATAATCGTACTAAGGTATGAGCTTCACGAATAATCGTTGGCCAGTAAAAGCCAGCGTCGAACACTTTTTTAGCGGTGGTGTTCGCTGCATAATGTCCTCCGGTCGGTCCGTAGTGACATTCATCGAGAAATTTTCGAGATTCGGATCCGGAAATACAACGTCGGATCATTCCATCGGAACAGATTCTAAATAGTTGGGGATCGTCCCAAAAGTATTTTTTAAGTTCAGAAAAGAATCCTTTCTTTTGTTGATATGTCATTCCCTTTCGCAAAATACCTACAGCCAAATAGTTTGCAAAGTCTGCGAACCATGGTTTAATGTTAGTATTTATTTTCATTATGTGTTCATCGGGAAAATCATCGATTTCATCATCGCCATCATTCACTATGCGGGATAAATGATCGACAACAACATTCTCAGCACCTTTTTTATCTTTAATTTCTAAATCGAATTCTTGTAAAAGCAATATCCATCGTATGAGACGAGGTCTGGCATCTTGCTTTTTAAACAAGTATATTAAGGCTGAGTGATCGGTGTAAACTATTGTCTTCGATAATACGAGGTATGATCGGAATTTGTCAAACGCATAAAGTACATCCATGAGTTCTTTTTCCGTGATGGTATAGTTTTGTTGGGTTGCGTTTAGAGTTATACTAGCAAAGTAGATGGGGTGAAATTGTTTTCCATCTTGTTGTCCAAGGACGGCTCCAAGGGCATGTTCACTTGCATCGTACATAAGCACAAATGGAAGGTTCCAATTTGGGCTTGCAATAAATGGTGTGCATGTAAGCTTTGCTTTAAGAGTTTCAAATGTTGAAAGGCATTCATCATTAAAATCGAATGTTCTTTCTTTTTCAAGAAGTTGAGTTAAAGGTCTTACGATCTTCGCAAAGTCTTCGATAAATCGTCGGTAAAATCCGACATGACCTAAAAAACTTCTAATGCCTTTCACATTAGTAGGTGGTGGGAGTTTTGAAATTATGTCTATTTTTGATTTGTCAACTTCTAATCCTGTGCCAGACACTTTGTTTCCAAGCATAATTCCTTCTTTTACCATAAAGTTGTAACACCCCCAGATTGGTCAAATGCAGCGGAATAGTAGTTGGGGTGTTACTTGGGTGGATCGATAGCACATAGCATATAGAGCGATGATCATAAAATCATTCAAAAACATATTACATGAATTAATCGTACACATTGTATCTTGTTCAGAATAAAACCACATTTATTGAAAAACAGAAGTAAATATCCCAGCCCAATGGTCAACATGATGCTTTCCTAAAATGCTGGAATCCAATGCATGAACCTGCTTACTTGCCTGAGAAAACATAAAAGTAAAAATGTGGGGGTCAACACGAGGTTGGTGAATTCACAGGTTTAATTAAATAAAGTATTAATATGCAAAGCATCACGAAGGTAGCAGGACATCACAGCCCAATACTACAGTAGTTCCTACTGCCCTGTAATAGAAGCTAGACATGATTGTCAGTACGCCCATTGGGTCTATCCTGAAGTTTGTTTCCCTTAATCCGACAATGACATAAACCTGCTGCTTGGCCTAAGCGTTACGTGACAGCTGATCACGACAGGCCGGGTGTTGTCAACACCCGAATAGATCTATCCATACATTTCGCGCTACACTATTAACTATTACAGTCCACGGGAATGGGGCAAACAGTAGGCAATAAATTGTTGTTGTCTGCGCATGCTTGCATAAAAATAAACGTTTTTATGTTTTCTCCCCCAGTTATAAAACAGTAAAGATGGGGCCATGAACTCACCTCAGTGGTAATGATGTAGTGATGATGTCACTGAATGTACTGGCACAGTATGATCACGAAGCAGTAGAATTACCTAAGTAATTTATGTGTGTCTCAGTAAATGTAGAAATAATTATGCATGACAATGGGTGCATATGAAAGATGTATGATCACAGTTTATAGATTGATACGCTGGCTTAATTTATTCATAATAAATTAAGGATGTGTTTATATATATTGTTTTCAAGGAAATAATATATATTAATGTACGAGTTTATTAATTTATGTTTAAGGAAAAAGGTATAGTAAATTAAATAACTCCACAAGTTTTATTTAATTTAAAATGAAGAATAAACTTTATACTTTATTATGATTTTAAGGTTTCACAAAGGAGATGGTTAAACGGTTTTGTTAATATCGCATAGTTGTAATTTAATTAAAATAATTCGTTTTATGATAACCCTTTTTAAATAATTAAATTGGGATTACACTTGTAAATAATATATAGTTTAGAAATCATATATATTTTCATTCGTTAAAGTTATTACATCGTTAGTCCTTGTTGGTTATCCCGTTTAATAAAAACGCCCCTAGGGCTTGATAAACTTTCGGGAGATGGCAAAATACCCCCCTCCGATCCCACGGCATGAAAATAAGTGGGATTAGGGTTTGATTAAAGTTTCAAAAACGTCACAAATGGCCCTTGTAGTTCATTAGTACACACGGTTTGATTTTTGGTACCCTTTAGTTTCAAAAACATCATAACCGGCCCTTGTATTTTATATAAGTCACGAAAATGATTTAAGATTTCCTTTGTTTCTCAAAATTGGCCATGTCTTTTGGAACTTGACACAAATGGCCCAAAAAGTTACCCTTTTTAAATTAAACGGGCTAAAGTGGCCCATTTAAGTCACGGTTTGTGTGTGTTTAAGCTTAATGGGCTTAAATGGCCCAACAAGGGTCACGGTATATTTGTTTTAAGTTTTACCAAAGTTAAATAATTTTTACCAAGTAGTAAAAGTAATAAATAAAGTTTCTATTTTTAATATTTCCACTTTTGGGTCCAATCTTTCACCAATTTACACAACCGGCACAAAAAGTAACCCCTTATTTCCTTAATGGGCTACACGGCCCATTATATTCGGTTAAGGTAAAAAGAGGTGTTGGGCTTGGTAAAACTTTGTGGTAATTTAGTAACTATTAATTTCTCACTAATGGGCTTATGTTAATTTACTATATGGGCTTATATATGTCCGGCTTATATTTTTATTACCCCTAGCTTATATAGTTTCGGCTTATTTTTATTACCCCTAGCTTATATAGTTTCGGCTTATATTTTTATTACTCATAAGCTTATGTAATTTTGAAGGCTTATGGGCTTATTTTAAGGTCTTCTAAATTCGGCTTATATTAATATTGCACATGAGCTTATATAAATTTGGCTTTTATTACCCATGAGCTTATATAAATTCGGCTTATATATGTTTTAAGGCAAAGGGAAATGCTAACGCCCCTATAGGTTCATATATGCGTGTTTTCAAGGATTTACAACGTAAGGCTTCCCAATTTAACCTATGTCGTGAGTTTATAAGTTGTTTAGAGTGAGACAAGAACTTTTACGTGTGCATGTATCCTAACCTTAATATGTTTAGCATGGGAATGCATGAAACGCGAAAAATGGTTAAGGAAAGGAAATGAGAAGTTCATGCTTACTTGTTTTGGCCAAAGTGTAGACGAAAGGTGATGAAGATGAGGCGGCTTATAAACACACGAGTCTTAGGAGTCTTTACTTCAAGCCTTCAATGCTAGATTCGGTTAGTAAATGTGATAAGTTGAGGTTTGTTTAGTCTAGGTGTTTTGTGAGGATTTTGATCCGAATATTTGTGGTGAGGGAGAGGAATGAGTGTCTCAAGTTATATGTATTCAATTGTGAGGTGAAGGAGGTGTGGCTTGGGATTATGACACGGCAAGAGAGAGGGATAGCCAAGATTTGCTAGCTTTGATTTGTACACTAAGGTACATAACCTTAAATGTCCCAAAATGTACAAGTTTGGTAGGGTTTGGATGGGTAGCCGTGGCACTTTAGGATTCCAAGAGGAGTGGGAAGATGTGTATGTAATAATAGGTTTAAGGTTGTACAAAAATTATGTGTGGTGTGGGATGGTCACACGGCTAAGACAAGGAAGAGAGGTGATGTGTATTAGCTTCCTTAATCATCCTCCAAGTACATTTCTTTAAATGTTAGCTTAGTACAAATTACCCATGGTTTAGAAAAGGGAAAACCAAAACCGGCGGTTTTGGGTATTTGTTAGGGAGGGAAAATCAATTTTTGTGTATTAAGTTTTAAAATAAATGTTAAGTTATAAAGTTTGTAAGGTTTTAGTGAAAAGGTTTGTAGTTAAGTATAAATATACGGGTATGTATGGGTTTGGGTTTGTTTTGCTCATTAGTCGGGTTAAATATGTGTCAAATGATTTTTAAGCTATAGTAATTAGAGTAAGCCCGGGTTTTAAGTGTTCAAGTTACGTTTAGTGCCTTTTTGGTGAAAGAATGGTCCCTAGGTAGTTATATTAGTACCTTTACGTATAAAATATATTCATAGTATGATTTATTAAATAATCATATGTAAAAGTGATAGTTAGGGTAATCTGAAATCATTTATACTGAAAATATATATCCATAAATATATACAGATTATTTGAATTCATCAATGCTTATATATTTATAAATAGGTAATCAGTCATATACTGGGATCATGACGTTGTTCTTGGAGAAAAATCAGTGGGATGCATGCAAGTGATCATATGTTTCAAAAGACTCTAAGTTCTCAACATTAGGTCATTTGTTGTCCTGTATGATTACTGAAATATAAACATACAAATGTAGTCACACTTTTGTAATAAAAGTGCATAGTCACAATAAAATTGTGATATAATTGCTTTCCTGATAAGATGATGCATGCTTATGAAATGCATGGGATGGTTCAAATGATTCATGCAAAGAAAAGTGGTATAAAATATTAGATATCATGAAGTGACGTACATAATGTTCACAAGTCAAAACCTGAAATTCTCAGGTTTTACAAAAGTGACATTTTTCCCAGTTTAGCACAAGATTAGCTTCTTCACATCGTGCTGACATTTTATCAAGATTGCTAAGACATGTGTCGAAAGAATTTCCAAAGACGGAAATTTTTCCATGAAGACTTCGACTGATTCTTCAGTCATATCGTGAAAGATTGCAATCATACACCTCTGAAAAGTAGCAGGTGCATTGCATAAGCCAAAGGGCATGCGCTTATACGCGTAAGTTCCAAATGGACAAGTAAATGTGGTTTTCTCTTGATCCATAGGGTTGATTGGGATTTGAAAATATCTGGAAAAACCATCGAGGAAACAAAAGTATGCATTCCCTGCGAGTCTTTATAACATTTGATCCATAAAGGGCAAAGGAAAATGATCTTTCGCAGTTGCGTCATTTAATTTCCGATAGTCAATACAAAGTCTCCATCCGGTGATGGTTCGTGTTGGTACTAATTCATTGTTCTCGTTAGTTACTATATTGATACATCCCTTTTTAGGTACACAATGAATAGGACTAACCCAGGGGCTATCGGCGATTGGGTAGTTTATTCCAGAATCGAGGAGTTTAAGGATTTCTTTTTTAACAACGTCCTTCATATTCGGATTTAGTATTCGTTGTTTTTCAACAATCGGATTCTTGTTATCCAAAAGTTGTATTTTATGTTTACAGAATGATGGACATATGCCAGGAATATCAGAAGTTTTCTAAGCAAAAGCTTGTTTATGCTTCTTGAGAACTTCAATTAAATCGTTTTTGTGTTCTTCCGAAAGTTTGGATGAAATAATTACAGGTAGTAATTTTTCTTCGTGAATAAACGCATATTCCAGATGTTCAGGAAGAGGTTTAAGTTCTAAATCTGTAGGGGGCTCTTCCATAGATTTCTTAACTTTGAAATCAGTTTTGAAAGTTATGGTTTCAAATGGTGTTTCTTTTTATTCTTCAAGTGTTTCTATAGGTTCGTTAGTATTAACGGCTATGAAAGCGTCAAATTCAGTAAAAAGTTCTTCTTCGAGGATGGTTCCTTCGATAGAATATAAAATTTCTCTTCCTTCATCAAGAAGGGCGTCGAAATCGGCTTCAACGACTTCGTCAATGACATCAATACTAAAGCAAGTATTGTCATTAGAATAATAGTGTTTCATTGCTTCATCGATAGAAAAGGAAATTCTATCTTCTCCAACTCTAAGGTTGAGTTGTTTTTGTTTCACACGAATCACAACGTTAGTTGTATGCAAGAAGGGTCTACCAAGGATAAGTGGTACCTTGCTATCTTCTTCCATCTCTAGGATTACAAAGTCGACAGGAAAAATGAATTTTCCAACTTCAACTAGCGTGTTTTCAGCTATTCCTATTGGGTATTGAAAAGAACGGTCCGCAAGGTGAACACTCATTTTTGTGGGTTTAAGAACATCTTTTGAGAGTTTAGCATACAAGGAGTATGGCATGAGGTTGATACTAGCGCCAAGATCGGCCAAGGCGTTACAAGAGTATGAATGATGGAAAGTACATGGAATTAGGAAACTTCCAGGATCTCCAAGTTTTGGTGGTACTTTGTTTTGGATAATGGCAGAACATTCATAATTTAGAAAAGCTGAAGATACATCTTCAAACTTATGTTTGCTTTTGATAAGTTCTTTGATAAATTTGCCATAGTTTGGCATTCTAGCCAGAACATCGACTAAAGTCATATTGATTCTAACTTCTTGGATTATGTCGAGGAGTTTACCATACTTAGCTTGCATCTTTTGCTTGCGTAAGCGTTGGGGGTATGGTACTTTTGGTTTATATGGTTTGGGTGTTGGGTTTTCAGTGTTTTTGGTTTTGGTTGGTTGGGTTTCATCTTCATCGTCACTATCGAGTGGGTTTTCAATTGGTGTGTCTTAGGTAGGTTTGGTAGGTGATTCATAAGATAAACCACTACGCGTGAATACGGCATTCACATGTTCATTACGAGCTTGCGGTGGTTGATATTTGTTGTTGTTTTTGGGGTTTAGGTTGGTGTTGTTAGGTAAAGAACCAGAAGCGCGATTCGATTTCTTATCGGCAAAACGATCAAACTTAGCTTCAAGGTTTTGAATGGAAGCTTGGTGGTTTTTGTTCGAAGTCTCGAACTTTGTTTTGAGGTCAGTGAATGTATCTCGCACGAAAAGGTTGGTTTTTCTTTGAGATTCGATAAAATTGTCGAGCTTGGGTTTGTTTTCGGTTTGGTTAGGTTTCTTTTCATCTCGATCGTAACTTGGTTTATCGTTAGATCTCCAATTATCACGGTCACGATTACGATAATCACTATAAAATCGAGTTCGACGAAAGGTGTTCATGAAATTGGCTTCTTCTTCCTTTGTCATTGGTGTGTCACCGTCATCATTCACTAGAAGGATGGTTTCCTCCATAGTGTTTGTAGGTTTGACGACTTTTGTTTTTCATTTCTTTATATTGAGTGTCGATTTTGAGAGACATGGCGTCCATACGAGCCATAATTTTTTCAATGTCGGTTGGGTTGTTGCTTTCTTCAGCAAAAGCTACGGTTTTTCGTGGGTTTTTGTTTTTGTGGTTTTTGGACCAATCAAGCTTTAGTAAGACTTTGTCATCTAACAATTGGTAAGCTTGGTTAGGGGTTTTGTAAAGGAAAATACCGCCCGCTGCGGCGTTCAATGTATCGTGGGTAGCATCGTCAAGACCATGATAGAAAATCTTGATTATTCCTTCCTTTTTTAGTCCATGACCATGGCAGTTCCTGATTAATTCTTTCATTCTTAACCATGCGTCAGTGAGAGTTTCTTGATCTTGTTGAGAAAACCTTCAGATTTCTCCGAGGATTTTTTCAAATAGGACAGGAGGAAAGAATCGGCTAATGAAAACGGTTCGAAGACCTTCCCATGTTCGAATGGTTCCTTCGTTAAGTTCGTCGAGCCATGACTTGGCTTCTCCAGTCAAGGATGATGGAAACATCATGAGTTGAACGGCTTCGGCTTGACCTTCTCCATAGTCAAACATTTTGCATATTCCGCTAAATTCATGAATGTGTTTGTGAGGATCGGTTTTGATTCGACCATCAAATTGGTGGTTTTTGACAAGTGTCAAGTGGTTTCCTTTTATTGCAAAATCGTTCGCAATTTCAGGTAAAACGATTGCGGAGCCAGGAGTTGGTGCTACAACTCTATCGACTGACCACATTGGTTCATCATCGGTGTCCGACATTGGATCGTAACGTTTGATGAGTTTGGTGAGAAATAGGAATTTAGAAAGGTTGTTGAAAGGTTGGTTGATTTCGCGAGGTTGATGTTGTCCGTGTCTCCTATCTAAAGGTACACGAAGGTGAAGTCTACGTAAATTTCGGTTAAGGGTACGTTCAGGTTCTGATAACGATGATAATGGTGGAGTTTCGGATGAACGGGTGTGCATCCAACAAGAGTTTTTTGGTTTACAGAAGAAATGTGCGGCGCACTTTTTGGATTGTGCGGCACACTTTCGTTCGCTACAGGAAGTGCGACGCACTTTTGGAATGTGCGGCGTACTTTCTGTACTGCAGAAATTTTTTGGGTTTTATTTGAGTGGGAAATGGTTCAATTCTTCAAGGATTAAGTTTTGGTTACAAAACAGGATTGTAAGTCCCCGACAGCGGCGCCAAAAACTTGATGTTCCTTTTGCAAGTCTTAAATTTATATTACAAGGTTTAGACAAAACAAGGGACTAGAAATACAAACACGGACAAGTATACCCTTTCGTTCGTAATATAGCTTTGTAGCCAGGATCGTCCGCTGAGACTTAATTTCGTTTTGGTAATCAATATAATAATTGAAGAAAGAAATGATTGATATGAATAACAATAGTAACAAATATGACTAATATGGGATAGTTCGTATGAGTTCGTGATGATGATAATAATGATCGAGATATGTTTAGTTAGGTAAAGAGTGATAAACCTTTTTCGTCAAAATGGTGTTTAAACAACTTACTTAGTGTGATTCAAGACTTATGTTTATTCGAGCGACTAAGCTCAAAACAAGTTGTCAACGAGCTCAATATTTTATCACGGTTTCTAAGCGGATTTCTCCAACCAAAGATTCAAAACCATAGACAAGTCTTTAAAAACTTATTACAACGATTTGTGTTTCTCAACGCCAAGCCATCATAACAAATCAACTCTAGATAAAATATGGTTTATAGAACTAGGTGGTAAAATGATTCTACAACATTAGCTTGAAATCAATTATAAAGGATCATATCATAGCATCATCACTAATCATATTCACATACCCATATAGTCACAAATAGCTTAGCCTAACATAGTAATCAAAGTAACAAATGGAAAAAAGTAAGAGAACATCATACTTAGATTGATTGAATGAACGAGTACACAAGTGTCACGATTGTATCGTTTCTCCAAGAATCAAAGAATGGAATACGCTCGTTACAAGTATTTCCCAAAAGTGGATAATACTGAAATATGACTAAGAAAGCTAAGAATACTCGGATTTATAGAGTAGTAGTTGAGAGATGTGTTGTGTATAAAATGAGTAGAAGTGGCTCCTATTTATAGTGCTGGTTGAGACAAAATATGCTCCGCACTTATCCGAAAGTGGATAATACTGAAATATCACTAATAAAGCTAAGTGTACTCAGATTTATAGAGTAGTAGTTGAGAGATGTGATGTGTATAAAATGAGTAGAAGTGGCTCCTATTTATAGTGCTGGCTGAGACAAAATGTGCGCCGCACTTTGGATGTGGGAATGTGCGCCGCACTTCTGACAATGTGCGCCGCACTTTTGTGCGCTCCAGATTCTTCTTTCAATAGTTTGTCATATTTGCACAATAAGGACCCTCCTTTGTATTTTCTTCACTTTGCTTCTTCATACTTCATACCTGCATATAAAACGCAATATATTAAGTATTGAAAGCTCTTATTTATAATACATAGTGGCATTATAATAACGGGTTGAATATGTATATTTGGGTCGTTATCAAGCCCTATAACTATCAATGGTCTCACTAGATTTTATAAGAGCGGCTTTGCTTTCTTCAAAGTTTTGAGTGAGCGCTGTGTTTGCCTTCTTTAATTGCTTTTGACTCTTTCTAGTTTCATTGACATCTTTTTGTAAACTAGCAATTAAATTAGCAAGCGCGACACGCTCCTCATCATCATACTCATTTGCATGTTGATCATCCTCAAACTCATTATTGCACATGTCTGATGAATCAGGTATGGTATTGCTATCAACCGTTTCTATCATACATGTGTCAGTAACTGTTGTTGGTAGATCACTATGCTCATGTGTATCACCAAACACATTATATTCATCATCATGTTGCACCTTATCAATTGGCTCGATATCAAAGATAGGACCATTTTCATCTTCAGTGACATTAATGACCTTATGAATCTTTGCCATGTATGAATAATATGCCTCGAGTTCTTGGCCGGAGAGTTCATCGTATGTGTCGTCAAGCATTTCTCCTTCCTCACCCGATAACTTGATCCCATCTTCCATATTCTTGCATAGCAGCATCTTTTCCTTATGATAACCATAATCTTTAACCCTCTTTGGCTGCCGGCATTCCCTAGCCAAATGCCCAAAACCTCTGTAGTTAAAACACTGAAGCCCACTTTGTTGCACAACTTGAGTACCAACAGTTTCCCTATTTCCAACAACAGTAGCAACCCTCTGATTATCATACTTAGCGGGTTGTCGATCATACTTCGGAGGACTCTCAGCACACCTTCGTGTGTCATTCCTTGGAGGACTCTAAGCATAGTTGTTCCTTGTGTTTGATGATGTTCTAAGGTTGTTGTTGGTGGGTTTGTAGATTTTCCTGTATTGCTTCATAATGAAAGTCATTTGTTTCTTGAATTCCCTATCCTTTTGAGCTAGTTCTTCATCACTGTCTTCTTCGGATGATTGCTCAGGTGTGGGTGATGGTGCTCTTGCAACTTCTTTGCCTTGGGATCTTATTGGAGCATGTGACTTAGAGACAATGGATGATCGTGGTGATGATGATTGAGTAGAGTAGGTATTTGGAGCACGAGAACGATAATATCCGTAATGTTGAGTGGTAGACACCAAAGCAAGCAGATTTGCAACCTTTGCAACTTGTTCAGCTCGAAGTTCGTTTGCCTCATTCTGAAATTATTTCAAAATGTCAAAGAGCGTGTGATATGAAACTTCGTCTAACTTTTGTTGTTGTTTCACCAAGGTGACAAATCGTGTCCACTCTGGTTGAAGTTGCTGTAGAAATTGTACATTGACTTGCATGGTGGAAACTTGCAAGTTGTTTCGGGTCATATCATTCATCATTTTATAGAACTGGGACTAATATGAATCAATGGATTCCCCATCCTTTGAAGTAAACTTTCCAAAGTTCCAAAACATCTTTGTTTTCACATCTTGTTTGTTGAGTGATTCACCTTGTTGCAATCATTCAATAGCCGTCCACATTTCTTTATGTGGAAACCTTGGTTTCCGGATCTTTTAAGCTACTAGGAATGATCATTGTTCATATGATTAACATAATCAAAGCGGAATTAGAACAACAACCATTAACAAGGTGTTTAGGGCACAAGATATATGAATTAAAACAAATGGATTGTTCATTATATTAATAACAAACAATCACTAGACGTGTATACATTGAATCCCACGTCTAGTGCAACACACGCTTTAGGTTTACATTGTGAATGAACTTATGAAAAACCTAATAACCCTTGGTTCCTTTTATAGTGTAAGGATTAGGGTTTTACAAGAGATAAGAATGAATAAACATGTAAATCTTCTATTTAAATAACTATATACAGAATATACCCTGCATATATATCTAAATAGAAGCTTCTAAAGGCTTCTTGTCTACGTTTCTATCAATGCTTAGATTGCATGTGACAATGCTTAGATTGCACATGACAACACTTGAGCCATCAACCTCCGATTTGCTCTTGTCAACGCTTGGATTGCTCTTGACAACGCTTAGACAAATGTCTTCATGTTTTCTTCGTTTTTGAGTTTCTGCCACATCAACTTTTTGACCCAACAATCTTTTCCTAGTTGATGTTGGCAAAACTCTATGTGTATCTCTTGTAAGTTGTACGTGATCTTCAAATTGCTTCCCCTCAAGTGTAGCATGTATTTCTTCCCCTTTTTGTCACATCAACAGGGAAATAAACAATGTATGCAATCTTGAAGATTCTCCAAATGTAGGCTCTATATAATGATCTTGAAGAAAAATAAATATAATATTCTTGATGTAGAAGTAGAATAACCCAACCTTGTGTTCCATGTCTTGTACTATCCATGTGATGAAGAACTTATGCCTATAGCAAATTATAAGTAGACCTCGATCCCTTGTCAATATTCTCATCCTTTGTGAGACACTGAGCACGATAATGTAACTCCTTCAAGTGTTATGACAAGTCTTCATCACCAACCATGTAAAGCACGAACAAGTTATTGTTAAGTTATGGATGTCAGCCATTGACCTAACAATATGACAAAACACAAACTCGCGAAAATCTTCTTCAATCATCAAACTTACCGTAAGAATTCTTCCCCTTAAGCCAACACCTCTTCATGACGATTTTAATGGAATAACGTCTTCATACCATATGTAAAAGCTCAAATTAGATAACTCTTTCACAAGGCTATCCCGATTACTTAGTTAAAATATCCATCAAATTCCCATGAATAGTTGCTAACTCGCATTAAGATCATTAATCCATTTTAAAAATATCTGAGCAATAAATATCAACTTGATATTCTATATAAAAACGGAGATTCCATGTACCTTCGTGTGTAAATTCCTCCTTTTTGTGTGCTAAAAACGTATCAATTTTCTCAAACAGCAGCTATTCTTTTGTCATCCGAGAACCTTCATTGTCCAATATCTTAGTCGCATGCATTGTCTGATATCGGACAAAACCTATCAACGCTTGAGCAAGCGTTTCTCGGACAACTTATGT
This sequence comes from Glebionis coronaria, assembly GCA_025667525.1. Classification (NCBI taxonomy): domain Eukaryota; kingdom Viridiplantae; phylum Streptophyta; class Magnoliopsida; order Asterales; family Asteraceae; genus Glebionis; species Glebionis coronaria. The sequence continues at coordinate 570,515,966 of CM046881.1, forward strand.
CAACGCTCTCTGTCAGCGTTCGACTTATTCTTGTCAGCGTCAAAATAACAAACATCAGCGTCAATCTTTAAACCTTGTCAGCATTTCGTCCCAAACGCTGACGTCATCAGCAGCCATCTCCTAAGCACATTATATTGATCACCATAGTACCCAATGTAAGAAACAATAATATTTTATGTCAATACCCTTATCACGAACACGTGAATGGAGTTTAGACTAAAGATTATTGTTTACAATAATCAATAATACTCAGCCGCAATCTTTGACTTCATGAGCCAATAACATGTGATCCTAGTAATATACCTGTTTGTTTAAGATTGGGATCACAAAGTGCAGCTTTAATAAATACCATGATAATCAGTAAAGATCCAAACGTGTATTCCCAATATAACCATGTGACTTCTTTGTTTAGATCTTATTTCACATCCCTGTGCTTCAACATCAGCGCTCCTTTTTGGCTTGCAAAGTATCACGTGAAGACTCAAACATATCACATTCTATGATATTAAATATTCATGACAACAAGCATTTAAATAACATTGTAGCAGCCCTTAAAATGTTTTGGGACCACCACATAGATAACATAGTCGAACAAGCCTTGCTTTCACCTTTCATCACGTCACCTTTGGCAATATCAAACAACCAATATACTTTAGTATATCACGTGAGTAATTCACATGAACTAAAAACTCTGCCATACATATCGTGTACAGTATATTTGTGTAAGTTATTGTGAATTCTGTGTGTTTTATTAAACAACCAAAAGAGTATATATAGTTTACTATAGAAGATTCTAGACAATGGGCTAGGCCCATAATACTACCGACTAACACTCCCCCGCAGTTGTAGCGGGAGGACACCGAACACTCAAACTGGTACGAAACTCCTCAAATAATGCCGATGGTAAACCTTTAGTAAAAATATCCGCATATTGATAACGAGAAGGCACATGAAGAACACGAATATCCCCAGCAGCAACCAAATCACGAACGAAATGAATATCAATCTCAATGTGCTTTGTACGTTGATGCTGAACCGGATTTGAAGATAAATAAACAGCACTCACATTATCACAATAAACAAGAGTAGCGGAAGACAATGGTGTGTGCAGCTCACGAAGAAGATTACGTAACCAACACGTCTCAGCAACTGCATTAGCAACTCCACGATATTCTGCTTCAGCACTGGAACGAGAAAGAGTTGCCTGACGCTTAGAGGACCATGAAAGCAGATTATTGTCACACTCCCAAAATATCAGAGTATAATGGCGACAAGGGAGTGGTGACGTCATGATTATCATACACACACAGTCACAAAGAACGACCTCTAAATGAGACGTTCGGAAAATTGATCACTTGTAATTAATAAAATAAGTTGTTTTGACAAAGTGCGGAAGCATAAACTGAATACGGTTACAAAACATAGTTTTCTCAAATGGTACAAATGATCATTGTTTCAAAGAAATGACGGCAATGCATGAGACCTCATTTAGCATCTTCCTTCTTAATACCTGAGAAAAACATTGCTAAAGTGTCAACATAAAGTTGGTGAGTTCATAGGTTTAGTTAGTTTGAAATGTTTAATGAACCACAAGATTTTCCCAAATGTGATGACAATATAACATATACAAAGTCATCCCAAAAGTATTTATTACAGTCTAAGCTCGTGACACCGAAGCGTTAACAACACCGGCAGTATAATCATATAAATGTAGCCCAAACTAGATGCCTAAACCCACGACATCCTATATCAGATTCAAATGAAACTGTGCCCGCTTGTCCCCTTGTTGGACAAGACAGACAGGGACGTCAATCCCGATAGATCTATCCATAACATTCGCGCTTACACAAAGTAATTAACGGTTCACGATTCACGGGCCAAAGCAACTGGGTTTTTAGTGGGACTTAGACTAATAGATAAATCAGTAAATGCACTTGTGTTCAAACGTTAAAATCAAGCAATGTCTCACCCCAAAAAGCAGTGAAAATAGTAAAGTATGGGGCTATAAACTCACCTCGTAAATTCAGCAAAGAGAACGAAGATAAAATAGCTCGAGAGTACGGTTACGCTAGCCGCGACCTAATTAATTTAAGAATCGAGTTACGATACGAATACTTGTATGATTAAATGACTCGACACCCTAGTTGTGCTTGACGAAACCATACGTTTTATGAAAATACGATTTTACGGAAAAGTACGTTAAATAAAATCGGTTTATTAACGAGTCGGGTTTTACGGGTCAAAACATAACTTAAATTTAACAAATTTCGTTTGGGCTTTAACTTAAACCAAATAAACTCATGAGGCCCAAAATGGGTCCAAAACATTACACCACAAACCGGCCCAAGGTCCATAGACCCGGCCCGGCCCACCTGGCGGAATAAACAAGGAACGAAAGGAGTATATGCGTGTGTTTATCACACATAACCCCATAACTGGGAGTTGACTCTCTCTCTCCTCTCTCGATATTTCCTCCACCGTCCCAAACTCTCTCTCTCTCTAAACCTAGATCGGTTCTATCCATTTCTAGGGTTATCATCTAATCAGTTTGTGTTATAAGGTTAAATATGGGTGGTCTGAGGTCCTTATATCGCGTGAGATGTGGGTTAATCCCCACATCAAACCGTTTGGGTTTTTCTGATGGTGTTCATCCTTGCGGTTCGTGAATCAAATACCAAATCAAAGATAAGTTCATTCTCCTTTATTCCTTTTAAAAGCTTTTAATTGATTTTCGAGTTAATATATATCAGTGGTTTCAATTGCTTCGTAAATACTCGTTGGGAAACATATGATTCTCGGATTAAAATATAAATAAAATTAGGGTTTTGAAATATTTGGGGGTTTTCGTCAAAATCGGTTTAAAACATAATTAATTGGTGTTTTCATTCATAAAATCAAACTAATTTTAATATAAAGTCGATTTATAAAAATTAGGGTTTCGGTTAATTTGGGGGTTTTTGTATAATTCACTTTCAATTAAATTAATTAAGGGGATTGGGTTTAGATTAGGTTTAATTAGCATTTTAATTAATAAAAAGTAAATCTAGGGTTTTATAAAAATTGGGGGTTTTTATATAATTGAATGTTATTCGTGTCTATATGATGTTTCTGAAATGTCTCAATGTAAATGAAATGTTTAAAAAGGTGTTACATGATTAGGGTTTCGATTGGGGGTTTCTATATACACGCGGCATGGTTAAGGTTTTCTGTAAAAGAAAGCTTGATTAAGATTTTGGATTGGTTGGTAAGAATGGTAAATAATTTGGCAGAAAATAGAACTTTGGTTGGTTTGTTTTGGTGCTCGGTTTGGTCCTTGATTGGGTCTCGGTTTGGTTAAACATGGGTCTCGGGTTGGTTCATGATTGAAGTCTTGATTTGGTTGGACATGGTCTCGGTTTGGTTCTAAGTTGGGTCTCGGTTTGGTTTCAAAATCGAGTCTTGGTTTGGTCTCAATCGGGTCTCGGTTTGGTCTAAAATGGGTCTCGGTTTGGTTGACAGCAAGATAATAACATACACATGTTTGTATTTAAAAGTTTAGAAATTTACAGTTTTTGGTTAAAAGTATAAGGCCTTTACAATGACTAACCATGGTTTCTTTTATTCGTAGGTTCGTACAAAGACAAGCACAACTAGACTTCGAAAGTAAAACGAAAGGACAAAAGACTCACAATGGGGATGCTACGTTCGGTTTTGCAGGTTCGGACAGAATGAAGACCCTTGGTTGTGCAGGTTCGGACGAGACGTGTAGGTTGGCTGGACCAAAACTTCTACCCAGGAGTTGTATTGTGAAGACTTGTGCAGATTTTGATGTTTGTATTTTTGGACTGTGATAACTTGTGATAACTTGTATTTGGACATTGGACATTACTTTGGCCTTGTATATAAACTTGTATAATTAGCCTAGGGTTAGTGTAAATCTGGAAATGTTTGCTTGTGATATACCCAAAAGGGGTAAACTAGGCAAATGTGTTGTCCTTTAGTGGGGCAAATAACTATAAAGTTTGTAAGTGTAATGTAGACTTGTGACTGATTTGGGACACTTGTATGACAAGCTTGGCAATGACATTGAAGGTTTAAATATTCAGTTATATACACCTGCTGTGATAGTGATAAACTCGGCTCGGGTTCAATATGTTTAGGTTTAGACGCGACTGACATAACACGACAGCAAAACCGTTTAGCGTACGATCCCAAAACAAAAGACAATTGTGCGAGACGTTATCAAATCTTAATAACTAGAACAAATAAAACGTACGGCACAACATAACACGCTCACAACTTGCGTATTGCACTCGACTTAAAAATCGCGAAACATAGAGATGTTACATATGCTCTCCCTAAAAAGGGCTTTGTCCGCAAAGCAAAACAATTTACATGTTCATGACGATAACTAGTCGAATAACAGTTAAAATGCTCGTACTACACGAATAATTAAATGATGGAAATTTGACGAATGTCACAGTATTCCCATGTTTTAGAGATTTCGTCACGAAATCAAGACGTTGTTGTAGTAGGTTGATTAACGAAAAGATGAGGATACTTGCTCTTGAACTGATCTTCACGTTCCCACGTGTATTCTGGACCTCTACGCGCGTTCCATCGGATTTTCACAATCGGTATACGACTTTGCTTGAGTTGTTTAACTTGACGGTCCATGACTTCTACGGGTTCTTCTACGAAGTTGAGTTTGTCGTCGAGCTGAATCTCCTCCAAAGGGATAACGAGTGCTTCGTCGGCTAAGCATTTCTTCAGATTGCAAATGTGGAACACATTATGCACTCGGCTAAGTTCTTGGGGTAATTCCAAACGATAGGCTACGGGGCCAATCCTTTCTATGATCTTGAAGGGTCCAATGTAACGAGGGTTTAACTTTCCACGCTTTCCAAAGCGAATCACACCTTTCCAAGGTGAGACCTTCAACATGACTTTGTCACCAACTTCAAATTCAAGAGGTTTGCGTCTCATATCAGCATAACTCTTCTGTCGATCTCTTGCGGCTTGCATACGGCTCTTAATCTTAAAGATCTTCTCAGTAGTCTCGTGTATGATCTCAGGTCCAGTGAGTTGTGCTTCACCGACCTCTGCCCAACACACGGGTGAACGACACTTCCTACCATATAGTGCCTCGAACGGCGCTGCCTTAATGCTAGTGTGATAACTATTGTTATATGAGAATTCCACCAAAGGTAGGTGTCTATCCCATCTATTTCCAAAGTCAATCACACAGGCTCTCAGCATATCTTCTAAGGTTTGAATAGTCCGTTCACTTTGACCGTCGGTCTGGGGATGATACGCAGTGCTCATATCCAACTGCGTTCCCAATGCCTTCTGCAGTGACTTCCAAAACTGCGAAGTAAATCGGCTGTCTCGGTCGGAGATTATAGACACAGGCACACCATGCTTCGTGACTACTTCCTCCAAGTATGTCCTTGCTAACCTATCCATTCCATCAGTCTCCTTGATGGGTAGGAAATGAGCCGATTTGGTGAGTCGGTCGACGATTACCCAAATCGTGTCGAATCCGGCTGCGGTCTTTGGTAGCTTGGTAATGAAATCCATAGTGATCCTTTCCCACTTCCATTCTGGCAGTTCGGGTTGGACCAATAATCCTGATGGTTTCATATGTTCGGCTTTGACTTTGGCACAAGTCAAACACTTGCTAACGTATGTAGCAATGTCCGCTTTCATGTTCGGCCACCAATACAACATCTTCAGATCATGATACATTTTATCAGATCCCGGATGTATGGAGTACTTTGACTTATGCGACTCATGCATAATCAAGGATCGTAGGTCGCCATGGCATGGTAACCAACTCCTATTATCGAGGCATAACGTTCCATCCGAACGTGCTTCCAACTTCTTCATCATTCCTCCAACATCTTCAGTCTTAAGCATTTCTTCCTCGACTGCTTCTTTCTGAGCCTTGAGAATTAAGGATGAAAGGTCTAAGTCAATGGTCATCACTAAAGCCTTCACCCTAAGAACTCTCTCCTTTCGACTCAAAGCGTCGGCCACGACATTTGCCTTGCCTGGGTGATAACGGATCTCGCAATCATAATCACTGAGCAACTCTAGCCAACGTCGTTGTCTCATGTTGAGTTCCTTTTGGTTCAAAATATGTTGTAGACTCTTATGGTCAGTGAATACAACACACTTAGTACCATAAAGGTAGTGTCTCCAAATCTTCAAGGCAAACACCACTGCTCCCAATTCTAGGTCATGAGTTGTGTAGTTCTTCTCGTGCACTTTTAGTTGTCTTGATGCGTAAGCTATGACCTTAGTCCTTTGCATCAGTACTGCACCTAACCCTTTTATGGATGCATCACAATATACCACAAAGTCTTCATTACCCTCAGGTAGGGCTAGTATCGGTGCTTCACACAACATCTGCTTCAACGTCTGGAATGCCAAATCTTGCTCTTCCTTCCACTCAAACTTCTTATCCTTTTGAGTCAATTCCGTCATTGGTTTAGCTATCTTAGAGAAACCTTCAATGAATCTCCTATAGTAACCAGCAAGACCTAAGAATTGACGGATCTCCGTGGGTGTTGTTGGAGTCGCCCAATCCTTTACAGCCTCGATCTTAGCAGGATCAACGTGAATACCACTGCTGTCGATCACATGTCCAAGGAATTGCACTGTGTTTATCCAAAACTCACATTTGGAAAACTTTGCATATAACTTCTCCTTCCTTAGCAACTCTAATAAGGTCTTCAAATGCTCCTTGTGCTCTTCTTCATTACGAGAATAGATAAGGATGTCATCGATAAATACAATCACAAACTTGTCCAAGTATGGTTTGCAAACTCGGTTCATGAGATCCATGAATACCGCAGGTGCGTTTGTCAAACCAAAAGGCATAACTTGGAACTCGTAGTGTCCGTACCGGGTTCTAAAAGCCGTTTTATGAACGTCTTCCTCTCTAACCCTTAGTTGATGATATCCTGACCTTAAATCGATCTTCGAGTATATGCTGGATCCTTGCAATTGGTCGAAAAGATCGTCAATCCTCGGCAATGGGTAGCGGTTCTTTATCGTTAGCTTATTCAATTCTCGGTAATCGATACACATTCTAAAGGATCCATCTTTCTTTTTGACAAATAAGACCGGCGCTCCCCAGGGTGAGGAACTTGGTCTAATGAAACCTTTGTCAGAAAGTTCCTTTATCTGTTCAGCTAACTCTGTCATCTCGGCCGGTGCTAGGCGGTATGGGGCTCTAGCAACAGGCGCGGCTCCTGGTGTAAGCTCGATGTGAAACTCCACTTGCCGTGCTGGTGGTAGTCCGGGTAAATCCTCCGGGAATACGTCCGGAAAGTCTCTAACGATCGGTACATCTTCCACCTTCTTCTCGCGATCTTCTTCTCCTTCCTTTTGTGTTACTTGAACCAAGAATACCGGACATCCCTTCTCAATGTATCTTTGGGTCCTGATACATGAGATGACTTCCAACCTTGATCCATTCTTCACACCACTTCTTTCGCCTTGTATGATGAGTACGTCGTTTCCATAAGGAACACGGACACACTTCTCATGACATACAATCTCTGCGTGATGTTTCGACATCCAATCCATTCCAATGATGACGTCAAAACTTCCCAATTCTATAGGGAGTAGGTCGATACTAAACGAACGACCTTGTAGCCTTACACTACATCCTTTCAGAATAACGTCGGTGGTTACTGACTTCCCATCGGCTAATTCTACATTATACTTAACGTCTAACGCAGTAGGGGTAACATTTAGGCGTTCACTAAACATAGACGACACAAAACTCCTATCCGCACCAGAATCAAATAGTACTGAAGCATAGTTGTTATTGACTAGGAACGTACCAGTCACAACATTGTTGTCTTGCACAGCAGCTTCAGCACAGAGATGATACACTTTGCTAGGTGCCGTGAATCCTCCAGGAGTACTAGTTGTGGCTCGGTTATTCCCTCCTCGGTTCCCTTGATTCTGCTTCTGGTTCCCTTGGTTCTGATTTTGATTCCCTCGAATCTGGTTATTACGACCTTGGTTTCCACCGCTCGGACATTTGTTCTTGTAGTGTCCTTTCTCTCCACATCCGAAGCAAGTGACATTAGCTCCTTGGCCACCTTGCGTTCCAGGTCCTCTTTGATTAGTAGCACGAGGTGGTGCTCGACATTCCTTTGCCTTATGTCCCGCCTTCCCACAATTGTAGCACGTAGGGGGACATGCTCCTTCGTGGTGTCGACCACATTTTCCGCAGAAAGGTAGTCTCCCAGCGTAGTTCCCAGTATTTCCTTGTCCAGCTGTGAACACTCTTGCTACTTCTTGTCGCTTGTTCTGGTTGTAGTTGCTTGGGTTGTTGTTGTTGGTATTGCTGTTGTAGTGGTTGCCAGACCACTTTCTTTTATCCCCAGTATTTTCTCCCAACTCCTGTACCACTTGGTACATCAGACTCTGAGCCATGTCGATTGCTTCGTGCAAATCAGTCGGCTTGGATGAAGTCACATTCCCTTTGATGCTCAAAGGTAGTCCTTCAATGTAGCGCTCCAACAATCGGTCATCGTTGGGCACCATTTCAGGACATAACAAAATCAGCTCCTGAAAGCGCTGATTGTAAGCAGTAAGAGCAGTACCCTTGACCTTTAGGTTCCACAGCTCAACTTCCATCTGCTTGACTTCATTTCGGGGACAGTATTTCCTCACGAACATAGCTTTAAATTCACTCCAGGGCGTCGCTTGGGCAACGTCAATGGTCACTGCACGAGCATAGACGTTCCACCAAGTCAAAGCACCATCCACTAACGTGCTTGACGCAAACTTCACCTTGTCGGCTTCAGCGACATTGCTAATCCCAAATTGGGATTCTAGCTTCTCAAACCATCTGGTTAATCCTACTGCTCCTTCAGCACCTCGGAAACTTACTTGCGTAACTGCACGAAATTCCTTGTAGGTACAAGTACGTGCAATAGCATTTGTAGCTCCTTGGTTGGTCTCCTCCTGTGTGCTAGCTGTACGGTTTGCTTCAGCGGTCGCGAGTGCCTCGGCCACTCGTTCGGCTATCATTTGGCTTAACAGGGCAGTGTCAATTCCACCGGTAGCGGCTGGCGGATTTTGCGTTTCGGATCTTCTAACTGGCGCCATAATCTAACATGGTAATAGGATAATAAGTTTTTGCCAGACATAACATGCATGGCACACACAACACAATTATGAAATGCTCCAAGATATAATACACAATATATAATGATCTCTCAATTTGCAACTCATAATATCATTCATGAAATCGTTTGATAATACATCATAGTTTGTCATAACATAATAAGAGAAAATAAAATACCAACTAGCTAAGACAACTTCAAAGCTTAGTGGTCATACAGGGATAGGTCGATGGTACAAAATAAATCTAACTAGTGCCCTCACGGCGCTGATGAAGCTCCTTCTCCAACTCTGCTAACCTCCTCTCAACCACTAGCTCACGAGCCTGGGAATCTCTCAATCTCACATCGGTGTCATGACAAGCGGCTCTAAACCTCTTATCCAAGTCTGCAACAGGGTCATCCACTGGTGTCTCTAGTCCGCCTGTCTCCACCAATGGCTCTACTCCCCAACGGGTCATCAGGCTCTCAATCTCCTCAAGACGAGTGTTTGGCATGGATTCCATCTGATCAAGAACAGTAAGAAGCTGTCCTCGTAGACGGGTCACACATACTGTCAACACTGTCTCATCCCTGACTGGGCTCTTCTTCACCAGTGCCTCTAACTTATCCTGCACTTCATTGTACTCTTCACCTAAAGCCTCTACAGCATCCTCCAACCTGTTCAACCGTGTCGTCACACAACCATCTGCCGCCCCAAGCATCACCACCGTCGACGTAGCTCTCCTAGGAATAGGAGTCGTAGCTCTCGGTCCTGTAGAGATACCAGCGTCAGTAAGCATCTCCTGGTACACTGCAGGTACAGTCTCTGGTGGTGGTAGTAGTAATGGTGCCTCTGGGACAGAACTGGCAGGTGTGCGGGCTGCATGCCTGTCAGTGGCAGTGAAAGGTATGAGGGGTCTGTAAGGTGAAAGTGGTGGTCGAGCAGCTCTCCCCCGAAGACGTCGTCTCACATAGTAGAAAGGTAGAGTACCAGGTGCTGGAGCAGGAATAGCAGTCCTTTCTCCTTCGTCTTCAGATGAAGATGAGGAGATGTGTGCTAGGGAAACCTCAGGAGTAGCGGCATATGCAGTAGGAGGGTTCTCAGTGTCTGTGACCTCCATAGGCTCTCCTTCCCCATCTGTAAACTCCATCCCATCATCCTCTGTCTCCTCTACCGTCTCATCTCCAGTCACTGATGCCTGACCTGGTGACTGCACCACGTCAGTGTCCATGTCATCCTCTCCCCCGCCTTCTAGGCTAAGCACATCGTCAGCTGATGCGTCAGGAATACGAATCGGTGAATGACGAACTTCCTCAACCTCTCTCTCTACATCATCATCTGAAACCATCCGGTACCATGGATATCCTGACGGCGATCCTCTAGGTAGTCCTACTGATGAACTGATGGTCGACTGCGAACTACGGTTGTAGTATGCTCCTGTAGACGTGGACTCATCGGATGAAGACATCACTGTAATCATAAACAAAATAAAGGTGTGTAAATATCTCATAAAATTAGTCCATAAAAAGGACATTAACATAACATAGCAATCATTGTTGAATTCACATGTATCCCATATAACATAATTCCGATTTTGTTGTTGCACATGTAACCCATGTAAATATACCTCGTAATTGTTAATTCACATGTATCCCATTTATTACTTATGTATCTACATATACTTAGTACTTACAATCTGCATGATAATCGATTAAACATAGAGCAGTTATAGTCTAGAATTACTAATGCAACCTAGTTCTCTATAACTAGTGCTCTGATACCAATCTGTCACACTCCCAAAATATCAGAGTATAATGGCGACAAGGGAGTGGTGACGTCATGATTATCATACACACACAGTCACAAAGAACGACCTCTAAATGAGACGTTCGGAAAATTGATCACTTGTAATTAATAAAATAAGTTGTTTTGACAAAGTGCGGAAGCATAAACTGAATACGGTTACAAAACATAGTTTTCTCAAATGGTACAAATGATCATTGTTTCAAAGAAATGACGGCAATGCATGAGACCTCATTTAGCATCTTCCTTCTTAATACCTGAGAAAAACATTGCTAAAGTGTCAACATAAAGTTGGTGAGTTCATAGGTTTAGTTAGTTTGAAATGTTTAATGAACCACAAGATTTTCCCAAATGTGATGACAATATAACATATACAAAGTCATCCCAAAAGTATTTATTACAGTCTAAGCTCGTGACACCGAAGCGTTAACAACACCGGCAGTATAATCATATAAATGTAGCCCAAACTAGATGCCTAAACCCACGACATCCTATATCAGATTCAAATGAAACTGTGCCCGCTTGTCCCCTTGTTGGACAAGACAGACAGGGACGTCAATCCCGATAGATCTATCCATAACATTCGCGCTTACACAAAGTAATTAACGGTTCATGATTCACGGGCCAAAGCAACTGGGTTTTTAGTGGGACTTAGACTAATAGATAAATCAGTAAATGCACTTGTGTTCAAACGTTAAAATCAAGCAATGTCTCACCCCAAAAAGCAGTGAAAATAGTAAAGTATGGGGCTATAAACTCACCTCGTAAATTCAGCAAAGAGAACGAAGATAAAATAGCTCGAGAGTACGGTTACGCTAGCCGCGACCTAATTAATTTAAGAATCGAGTTACGATACGAATACTTGTATGATTAAATGACTCGACACCCTAGTTGTGCTTGACGAAACCATACGTTTTATGAAAATACGATTTTACGGAAAAGTACGTTAAATAAAATCGGTTTATTAACGAGTCGGGTTTTACGGGTCAAAACATAACTTAAATTTAACAAATTTCGTTTGGGCTTTAACTTAAACCAAATAAACTCATGAGGCCCAAAATGGGTCCAAAACATTACACCACAAACCGGCCCAAGGTCCATAGACCCGGCCCGGCCCACCTGGCGGAATAAACAAGGAACGAAAGGAGTATATGCGTGTGTTTATCACACATAACCCCATAACTGGGAGTTGACTCTCTCTCTCCTCTCTCGATATTTCCTCCACCGTCCCAAACTCTCTCTCTCTCTAAACCTAGATCGGTTCTATCCATTTCTAGGGTTATCATCTAATCAGTTTGTGTTATAAGGTTAAATATGGGTGGTCTGAGGTCCTTATATCGCGTGAGATGTGGGTTAATCCCCACATCAAACCGTTTGGGTTTTTCTGATGGTGTTCATCCTTGCGGTTCGTGAATCAAATACCAAATCAAAGATAAGTTCATTCTCCTTTATTCCTTTTAAAAGCTTTTAATTGATTTTCGAGTTAATATATATCAGTGGTTTCAATTGCTTCGTAAATACTCGTTGGGAAACATATGATTCTCGGATTAAAATATAAATAAAATTAGGGTTTTGAAATATTTGGGGGTTTTCGTCAAAATCGGTTTAAAACATAATTAATTGGTGTTTTCATTCATAAAATCAAACTAATTTTAATATAAAGTCGATTTATAAAAATTAGGGTTTCGGTTAATTTGGGGGTTTTTGTATAATTCACTTTCAATTAAATTAATTAAGGGGATTGGGTTTAGATTAGGTTTAATTAGCATTTTAATTAATAAAAAGTAAATCTAGGGTTTTATAAAAATTGGGGGTTTTTATATAATTGAATGTTATTCGTGTCTATATGATGTTTCTGAAATGTCTCAATGTAAATGAAATGTTTAAAAAGGTGTTACATGATTAGGGTTTCGATTGGGGGTTTCTATATACACGCGGCATGGTTAAGGTTTTCTGTAAAAGAAAGCTTGATTAAGATTTTGGATTGGTTGGTAAGAATGGTAAATAATTTGGCAGAAAATAGAACTTTGGTTGGTTTGTTTTGGTGCTCGGTTTGGTCCTTGATTGGGTCTCGGTTTGGTTAAACATGGGTCTCGGGTTGGTTCATGATTGAAGTCTTGATTTGGTTGGACATGGTCTCGGTTTGGTTCTAAGTTGGGTCTCGGTTTGGTTTCAAAATCGAGTCTTGGTTTGGTCTCAATCGGGTCTCGGTTTGGTCTAAAATGGGTCTCGGTTTGGTTGACAGCAAGATAATAACATACACATGTTTGTATTTAAAAGTTTAGAAATTTACAGTTTTTGGTTAAAAGTATAAGGCCTTTACAATGACTAACCATGGTTTCTTTTATTCGTAGGTTCGTACAAAGACAAGCACAACTAGACTTCGAAAGTAAAACGAAAGGACAAAAGACTCACAATAGGGATGCTACGTTCGGTTTTGCAGGTTCGGACAGAATGAAGACCCTTGGTTGTGCAGGTTCGGACGAGACGTGTAGGTTGGCTGGACCAAAACTTCTACCCAGGAGTTGTATTGTGAAGACTTGTGCAGATTTTGATGTTTGTATTTTTGGACTGTGATAACTTGTGATAACTTGTATTTGGACATTGGACATTACTTTGGCCTTGTATATAAACTTGTATAATTAGCCTAGGGTTAGTGTAAATCTGGAAATGTTTGCTTGTGATATACCCAAAAGGGGTAAACTAGGCAAATGTGTTGTCCTTTAGTGGGGCAAATAACTATAAAGTTTGTAAGTGTAATGTAGACTTGTGACTGATTTGGGACACTTGTATGACAAGCTTGGCAATGACATTGAAGGTTTAAATATTCAGTTATATACACCTGCTGTGATAGTGATAAACTCGGCTCGGGTTCAATATGTTTAGGTTTAGACGCGACTGACATAACACGACAGCAAAACCGTTTAGCGTACGATCCCAAAACAAAAGACAATTGTGCGAGACGTTATCAAATCTTAATAACTAGAACAAATAAAACGTACGGCACAACATAACACGCTCACAACTTGCGTATTGCACTCGACTTAAAAATCGCGAAACATAGAGATGTTACATATGCTCTCCCTAAAAAGGGCTTTGTCCGCAAAGCAAAACAATTTACATGTTCATGACGATAACTAGTCGAATAACAGTTAAAATGCTCGTACTACACGAATAATTAAATGATGGAAATTTGACGAATGTCACAATTATTCCCAAGAAAAACACAATAACCTGACGTGGAACGACGAGTACTAGGACAGCCAGCCCAATCAGCATCTGAATATGCCACTAAGGAGGTAGTAGTGGATGCAAATAACTGCAGCCCATAATCCAAAGTACCACTAATATACCGCAAAATCCGTTTGAGAGCCGAGAAGTGAGGCTCCAGAGGATCATGCATATGTAAACACACCTGCTGAACTGCATAAGAGATATCAGGACGAGTAAAAGTAAGATACTGTAATGAACCCGCAAGACTTCTGTATAAAGTTGGATCAGCGACAGGAGCACCATCCACACCCAATTTGGATTCAGTATCAACCGGCGTCCGACTGGAGTTACAATTAACCATATGAGCCCTTTCAAGGACCTCAAGAGCATATTTCTTCTGACATAAAAACATACCAGAAGAATCCCGAGTAACAGAAACACCTAGAAAATAATTTAGAGATCCCAAATCTGTCATATCAAACTCCAAGTATAAAGAATCAATAATCTTGCGCAAAAGATCCTCAGAAGAAGCAGTGAGAATAATATCATCGACATATAGGAGAAGAAAAGCTATGTCATTCCCTTTCCGATAAATAAAAAGGGAGGAATCACACCGACTTTGACCAAATCCAACACGAGTAATATAAGTAGCAAACCGCTGAAACCATGCCCGAGGTGCCTGCTTAAGACCATACAGAGATCGCTGTAACAAACATACATAATCAGGGTGTACAGAATCACGAAACCCAGGAGGTTGATGCATATAAACAGTCTCCGTCAAATCACCATGAAGAAAAGCATTTTTAACATCAAGCTGATGAACGGGCCAATGCCGTGAAATAGCTAAACTCAGAACAGTCCGTATAGTACCTGGTTTAATAACCGGACTAAAAGTCTCATCCACATCAATACCGTCAACCTGCGTACTACCATTCGCCACAAGGCGAGCCTTATACCGACTCAGAGATCCATCAGCTAAATACTTGTGACGATATAACCATAAACAACGAACAACATTAACATCTGCCGGTCAAGGTACCAAAATCCAAGTGTTATTTTTAATAAGTGCATTATATTCATCTGTCATAGCTGAGTGCCAATGGGGATCACGAAACGCATCATTATATGACTTAGGTAACGGTGATATGTTTATACTTTGGATTAGAACGATTTGTCCCAACACGAAACCGAGTGACCATGGGGTGAATGGAGGTAGGATTTGGGTTAATGTCAGGTGGTGCATGGGTCACAATTGGAGTAATGAGAGGGGTTGGGTCAGGAGGAGCAAGTGTTACGGTTGGAGGAAGAATAGGAGGAGTTGGCGAACCAAATCCAGGAGGAGGGCCGAGAGGAGTAGCAGTAGGCGTTGTAGGTTCAGTGGTAGGCATAGTAGTAGGAGGAGTAGGCGTTGTAGGTTCGGTGGTAGTGGGGGGAACCGTGGAAGAGGTGGGTAAAGGGGCCAGACGGATTAAATCAGTAATAAGGTTGGAGGGAGAGTCCAAAAAGTCATACGATGGGTTAGCAGTTGGCGGTATTGAACCAAACGGGAAAACCGTTTCATCAAATGTGACATGACGAGAAATGATAATAGTGTTGTGATGAAGATCCAGACAACGGTATCCACGGTGATTGGTGGCATGTCCTAAGAAAATGGACGGGGTAGCCCGAGGTTCAAGCTTGTGATTAGCATCACGGTGAGGGTAACAAAGGCACCCAAACGTACGTAAGATAGTGTAGTCGGGTGTAGCACCAAAAAGGCGGGTAAAAGGGACCTCATTATCTATGGCACGAGAAGGCAAAATGTTTAGTAAGTAGACAGCCATGTTAAGTGCTTCAGCCCAATAGTTAGGAGGAAGGTGTGCTTGAAATAATAGGTTTCAGATTAAATTATTGATGGTTCGTATCATGCGCTCGGATTTTCCGTTTTGTTGGGAAGTACGTGGACAGGAAAAACGAAACTAAATGCCATTGGTAGCAAACAGCTTATGAAAGGCTTGGTTATCAAACTCACCACCATGATCACACTGAAAAGACTTGATGTCACACTTAAATTGAGTGCGAACAAACGAACGAAACAACAAAAATTTAGACAGAACATCAGACTTACGAACCAAAGGATAAACCCATACATATTGTGTATAATGATCCAGAAACAAAACATAGTATTTCAAACCAGACAAGCTCGGAACTGGAGACGTCCATAAATCCGAGTGAATAATGTCAAAAGCAGAAGAAACCAAAGTACTGGAACTAACAAATGGAAGCTTCACGTGCTTGCCAAGCTGACAAGCATGACAAAGCACGGGAAGTTTCTCTTTATTACATGAAATTGAATTACTAGATAAAACACGACGTAACACTTCACTTCCGGGATGTCCAAGTCGTTGATGCCACGTGTACTGACTTGTAAGGAAAGCATGAGGAATGGTGGAGGGCTCCATGACAGGATAAAGATCGCCAGTGCTATCACAGCGGAGCAGCACCCGACGAGTTTGGAAGTCCTTAACAGAAAAGCCAAAAGGGTCAAACTCGACAGTACAATTATTATCACAGACAAACTGACGCACAGAAATTAAGTTTTTGACAATATTAGGAGTAATCAGGATATTATTTAAATGAAGTGGACGATACGGAGTTGATATAACGCTACGACCAGAGTTGATAACTGGAATAGAGTGACCATCCCCAACAGAGACAGATGAATAAATACAAGAATTAAAAATATCATTTAAATTAGATACCGAACTATTAAGATGAGAACTCGCACCTGTGTCCATGTTCCAATTGCCCGAACCAGGTTCCTGAATTGTAGTTGTATTAAAAGCAGCAGGTAAAGTAGTTTCGTGCCCCTGAAGAACTGGACCAGCAGAGGAACCCATATGACCACTTGAACCAGAAGCGGCCTGGGAGCTCATGGTAGAAACATGTTGAACCTGCTGAGGTTGGTGAGCCTGCGGTGCTGATGAAACCGAATAGTAGCCCGATTGAGGAGAGAAATAGGCAGGCTGAACAGCAACTGGTGGAAGCGGGTAAGGAACATAATGTTGGGCCGGCTGAGGTGCATAATGCTGGGTTGGCGGAACATATTGTGATGTCGCTGGAGTGGAGAAACCAGGTGGAGAATTATAGGTGGCATACGCAACAGGTGAAGGAGTCTCATGTACAGTAGGACCACGAGACTTGGTGCCTATGCACAAAACCTTTTCATCAAAACCAAGTTTCGCCATTAGTGCCTTCAAAGTGTCCATGTCGGTAGAGAGAGCACTACTAGGATGTTGAGGACCTCGAGAAGGTGAACCGGAACCATGTACGCCATTGTGCAAATACCTACAATTTTCTCCCCAACGACACATATTGCGAAGAAAATTATTGCACGGTCGAAAAACCTTCTTCGTAGAATTCTGAGGACGGCGAGGATTAGCAGCATTATTAGCCAACAAAACCGTAGGTGAAGATGAAGAGGAGTCAACATATGGATCAGGAGCAAGTGACTTGAGACGCATCTCCTCCGTGGTAAGCATAGATCGGACGGTCTTGAGATCTGGAAAGACTTCCCGGTGCACAATAATACCATAAACCGTAGCATATTTTGGAGGCAAACCCGCCAAGACTATGTTAACCACAGTCTCATTGGTAATAGAGGAACCAAGCCCTTTGAGAATCGATGTGATAGATTCAATCTTCTTGAAGTAACCGTCAATTGATAAATCACCTAGCTTTAAACAACGAAGTTCAGCCTCCAAAGCAAGAGAGCGAGCTCTCTTATTGTCCTGGAATATGTTTGCCAGAATAGTCCACGCTGCTTTGGCTGATTCCGGACGTTCATCGACCATACGACCTTGAAGAGACTTGGAAATTGTAGTAAAGATCCAAGACAATAAAATGTTATCAATCTTTAACCACTCTGCATCCGGAGGAGGGACGTCACTAGGGCCTGCGGCATCAAGGGGTTTGGTTTGAATATGATCTAAGAGGTTATGACTTTTGCAAAGGTGTTCAAAAAAATACGTCCAAGATGAATAATTCATCTCGTCCACATCCAATGTAACAGGAACAAGGATATGGAGATTGGTGATGGCCATGAGTTTATCCGAAACCGAGAGAGTAACGGAAGGGGGTGTTGATCCGGTCATGATGATCACGGGTTAGGCTTTGCAGAATATGAACCCGAACAAAACAACTTGAAAAGAAAAACGAAAACAATGCAACAAGCAACGACGTTCGTCTTTGGGGATCGAAACCCTAGTTACGAAACGTAAGTGTTGATAATTATTGAGAAGAGGCGTCATCTCAGGGATAAAACCTTAGATTCGACGATGAGAAAAAAAACAAAAAACGATTTAGGGTTTTGATTTGGATCGGTGAACCGATTTTAGGGTTTTGATTTGGATCGGTGGTTTAGGCTCGATACCATGTAAGTTATTGTGAATTCTGTGTGTTTTATTAAACAACCAAAAGAGTATATATAGTTTACTATAGAAGATTCTAGACAATGGGCTAGGCCCATAATACTACCGACTAACAATTTGTTCACAAACTCATATGACGTGACTTCTGATACTGTACATTGGAACCACATCAAAGCTCCTTTATTCACTTCACACGACAGCCAGATCTAGGGTTTCTTAGTGATCCCTAACAGCCATGGCAAATCATATTCTTGCTACAGTTTTAAACACATCTAGGGTTTGATAAAACCCTAAAAAGATAAGCACCACCATAGCCATCTTCTGATAATCACACAAGGGTTCATCGTGGTTGTAAGAAACCACTCACCAAGGCTAGTACGATCATCACCCGCAGCAAAGAACAATGAATATAGGGTTTTTAGACAAAACCCTAAATATAAATATCACTACTGCAGCCAAATTCGGCACCCAATAACTTCTTCATGAGAGCTTAGATCGAAGATCCCTTCGGTGAGATCCTAGACACAAGTGCCAAGAATCTACAGTTCAAAAATCACGAAGATCCAACGGTTAACGAAGGAGAAAACGTGTTTTGAACATGGCTGTTTACAGAAAACTGCATTCACTCACTGCTGACTTTGACGCTTAATAACTTTTTCCTGGAGATAAAACTTAACAATCCCTCCGGTGGATGTCTAGATATATGTGTATAGAATACGCACAAGAACTTTCGTGACTATCCAACAGTCCAATCAAAAGTTATGACCTTCTGAATACTGCTGCGCACACAAAAACGTCCAGAAAAACCCTAGACGGATTTTTCTTTTCTTCACCATACATGAACACCTTGTTGGTCCTAGCATCACGAGCCACGAGGCTATGATACCAATTGTGGAAACCTTGGTTTCCGGATCTTTTAAGCTACTAGGAATGATCATTGTTCATATGATTAACATAATCAAAGCGGAATTAGAACAACAACCATTAACAAGGTGTTTAGGGCACAAGACATATGAATTAAAACAAATGGATTGTTCATTATATTAATAACAAACAATCACTAGACGTGTATACATTGAATCCCACGTCTAGTACAACACACGCTTTAGGTTTACATTGTGAATGAACTTATGAAAAACCTAATAACCATTGGTTCCTATTATAGTGTAAGGATTAGGGTTTTACAAGAGATAAGAATGAATAAACATGTGAATCTTCTATTTAAATAACTATATACAGAATATACCCTGCATATATATCCAAATAGAAGCTTCTAAAGGCTTCTTGTCTACGTTTCTATCAATGCTTAGATTGCATGTGACAATGCTTAGATTGCACATGACAACACTTGAGCCATCAACCTCCGATTTGCTCTTGTCAACGCTTGGATTGCTCTTGACAACGCTTAGACAAATGTCTTCATGTTTTCTTCGTTTTTGAGTTTCTGCCACATCAACTTTTTGACCCAACACTTTAGCAGTAGGGCATGCATCAACCATGGAATAAATATCATCTCCAATGCCACTGAGAATTAAGTAGATTGCTTCATTCTCTACATCAAACCAAGCACGGTTCTCTGGTGTGAGGTCGTTTCTCTTTTCATCACGTTCATATGCGGGTTGTTCGTCATTTGTGTCTGAGGCTGGTACTGCATGAACTTGTACCTTTGAGAATTTATAGGGTCCTTAAAAAATGCATTGCCTTAAAGCATCACCGTTAGATTTTGTGTCAAGATAACTTAGAAAATGGGATTGCCATTGATCATATCGACCAGACACAAGCATTGGTAGTCTCTCTTTATTACCCGCCACCATGATGTTGTTGTTCGTCACACGATACTCTGTAGTAGAATCCATCTCAATAATGAAGTGTTGAAGTGAATAGGATCTTAAGTAGATGTTTCTGTGATTAGGTTGTGGTTGATACTCCGATAAACTTTGAGAAAAATCCTAAATAATGTCTTCTTGAGGAACCAACAAAATCTTAGACCAAAAAACTCGCGATTTTTCAAAAATCTTGAACATTTACAAAGATTTCGCAATGAAGGTATTCAATTCCGCAATGTCAATGATTTAATTCCGCAATGTGTATTGATTCAATTCCGCAATGTTCAAAAAGCTTATGATTTCCCAATGTCTTAAAACATTCAATTCCGCAATACGTGTAGATTATCAATTCCGCAATGTGTAGAAAAACCCACAATTCCGCAATGTATGAAACACACAATTTCACAATGAACCAGAAGATACAATTCCGCAATGAGCTAGATGTAACAATTCCGCAATAATCAAGAGGTTACAATTCCGCAATAACCAAGAGGTTATAATTCCGCAACAACCAAGAGGTTATAATTCTGCAATAAGCAAGAGGGTATAATTCCGCAATGTGAGCAGAAATTATGGAATTATCCTAAAAAGGTGGATCTCGGAAGAACTTGTTGAATATCGAGATTTAAGCCAAAAATGAAGCCAAACACCCAAAAAATTCGCGTTTTTGACCAATCCAAGTAACCCAAATCACTACCACGGCTATGTAGTCGATTTGTCTACTAACTAACACCACAAAAACGCAAAAAAAATTGATGATTCGATCTCTATATATAAAAAAAAACTCACGAAATCAAGAAGAAAACCAAAACCAATCACGAATATATCCCATGACGATTGATACCAATTGTTGTCCCTTATAATAAGATGATTAAACAAGAAAATAAAGATGAAAAAAAATGAATTCTTGAGAGAGAGAGTAGAGAGAGAAAAGAGAGAGAATGGTTGGAAACTTTGGGAGGATTAGATTAATAGTGAAGAATTACAAATGACCAACACCCTTCCTAAAATGCTAGGAAGGGTATTTATAGCCATCCCTTACATGTAGGATTAATGGGCTATATTGTTTGGGCCGGGCTTGTCTTTTAGGCTTTGAGTAGCTAAAATACAAGCCCGTGAACCATGACTTTTCTACTACCTATTACAACGTTCTAATAAATATTACAATAATAAACTATGACCGAGCATTATTGTTTGACTAAATATTTTGAGGCTAACACAAATGCTCCAACAGTCTTCATGGATTTGATGAACCGTGTCTTCCATGAGTTTCTGGACAAGTTCGTTATCGTTTTCATTAATGACATCCTGATTTTCTCCAAATCCAAGGAGGAACATGAGGAACACCTTCGTATAGTCTTGTAGATTCTTCGTCAGAAGCAGTTGTATGCCAAGTTCTCCAAGTGTGAGTTCTGGTTAAGCAAGGTGGCATTTCTGGGCCATATTGTATATGCCGAGGGGGATCACCATAGATCCTACAAAGGTTGAAGCTATCACTAAATGGTCGAGACCTACATCGGCAAAAGAGGTCAGAAGTTTTATGGGTTTAGTTGGCTACTACCGCAGGTTTGTAGAGAACTTTTCACGGTTAGCCTTACATTCGACTAAGTTGATAAGGAAAGGAGAGAAATTTGTCTGGACTGAGGAACGAGAGAAGATCTTTGAAGACCTTAAGCAGAAGTTAGTGACTACACTGATTCTTACTCTCCCATCTGGTACAGGTGGATTTTAGATGTATAGTGATGCTTCAGGAAAGGGTCTAGGCTGTGTTCTCATGCAACATGGGAAGGTTATTGCATGCGCATCACGACAGCTTAAATCTTATGAAGAAAACTATCCTACTTATAATTTGGAGCTTGCGATAGTTGTTTTCTCGTTGAAGATCTGGAGGAATTATTTGTATGGTGAATCATGTGACATCTTCACATATCAAAAGAGTCTCGAGTACATCTTCACCAAGAAGGAACTAAACATGAGACAGAGAAGATGGTTAGAGCTGCTGAAGGATTATGACACCAACGTTCAGTACCATCCTGGTTAGGCGAATGTGGTGGCAGATGCTCTAAGCAGAAAGTCGGGTATGATTGCTGACATCTAGATTGCAAAGGAGATCATGTGTGACCTAGAGATGACTGATATTGAGTTTTATGTACGAGGACAGCATAGTTACTGGCCAAATCTTAGAGTGGAACCAGACTTACATTCTAGGATCAAGGAAGCTCAGAAGGACGATGGTGGGATTTGGGCTATCATTCAGAACCTTGATGTGCAGACGGAGTTTCGTGTTGATGATGACGGTATCTTATGGAAGGCCAATAGACTAGTTGTTCCTAATGACTCTACACTCAGGGAAGTTGTGCTGACTGAAGCTCACGGCTCTCCATTTACTATACATCCTGGTTCAACCAAGATGTACCACGACATCAAGCAGCATTTCTGGTGGAGTGGTATGAAGCAGGATGTTGCCACCTTCGTTTCTAAATACATGATCTGCCAGCAGGTTAAGATCGAACACCAGAGAGCTAGTGGGTTACTGCAACCACTGGATATTCCAAAATGGAAGTGGGACAAAATCTCCATGGATTTTGTTACTGGTCTTCCGGTGACTCAGAGGAAACACGACGCCATCTGAGTTATTATTGATAGATTGACCAAATTTGCCCATTTTCTGCCAATCCGCAAGGAGCATCCGGTCAGCAAATTAGCAGACACTTTTCAGAAGGAGATCATTAGACTATATGGTACTCCATCAGAAATCATCTCTGACAGAGATCCCCGTTTCACCTCACGGTTTTGGCAGAGTCTACAGAAAGCTTGGGGCACCAGACTTAAGCTCAACACTACCTTTCATCCTCAGACCGATGGACAGTCAGAGCGTACCATTCAGACATTAGAGGACATGCTGCGGGCGTGCTCTAGAATGGACAGAAAGCTGGGATAATTATATCAATCTAGTGGAGTTTACATACAACAACAGTTGGCACGCTAGCATCGAGTGTGCACCGTTCGAGATGTTGTATGGTAGGAAGTGTCGCGCCCCAATCTGCTTGGATCAGGTGGGCGAACGACTGATCGAGGGTCTAGAGATGATTGAGTTGACTAATGAGAAAGTCGCTGTCGCCAAGGCAAAGCTTCAGGAAGCTCGTGCTCGCCAGAAGAGTTATGCTGATAAACGTCGTAGAGATGTATCTTTCAAAGTAGGTGATCATGTTTTCCTCAAGGTATCACCTGCACGAGGAGTTAAACGTTTTGAAATCAAAGGGAAGCTCAGTCCCCGCTTCATCGGACCGTTCTACATCATAAAACGCGTTGGTGAAGTGTCTTATCGTTAGCGTTACCGCCTCAGATATCACACGTTCACAACGTGTTGCATGTGTCCTTACTCAAAGGATAAAACTATCATTCCGTTCATGTTGTTCAGTATCCGATTGATCAGATTTGAAAGGATCTTTCATATGTCGAAGAGCCCGAGAGAGTTCTTGAACGACAAGATCGTGTCACGAGGAGGAAGACGATACCATTCGTCAAAATCCTCTAGAGGGATCATCCTGAGCGGGAAGCCACTTGGGAGACGGAGGAGTCTATACGGACTTCTTACCCTCATTTCCAGTTCTGATTCGCGTATGTTTCTTTCAGTTTATGTTTTCTCCAATTCGAGGACAAATTGTTCTTTTAGAGGGAAGAGTTGTAAAACCCGCGTTAAAATACCATGAACAGTAAACATGAATAGTAAATACACGAAAATACGATAAAATAAAAAATTTCCATTTCTACTATATTACCCCTGTCACGATATTAAATAACATGTATGTATGTATATTATAAATGTGACGTGTTCACGATATATTAAATTCACGACAAATAAAACACGAACGTACACGGCCATTTAACTTAACATAAAAAGCTACGGGTTTTCCTTGAGGGTTTCATGTTGGCCGCGGCTAGAGAGCAAGAAAGAAGGAGGATGGGCCTTTTGGCCCATGAATCATTAACCAATCCATGTTTAAGTAAAACACAGAAAGGGTTTTATCATAATTTTAGGTTATAGAAAAATAAAGAACCCTTGCTTCCTTTCTCCTTCTTGCCGCGGGCTGTCGATCACACAAAGGGGTGTTCGGGACGATTTTGCTCTTTGATTTTTGTGTGTACGTGTTCGTGATCATAAACCTTTTTCTACTACGCACTCGGTATAATCATAACCCTTTTCTTTTTAATTCTTTTATGAATTCATGTAATTAATCGTAAAAACAATCAAGTAAAACATGTAAGATTAATTAAAACATGATAAAAGAGGGTTTTGGCGTTTGTTTGGTTCGGCCGAGACCCACAACCGAGAGCCTTAAGCTCTCGGCGTGGATGTAGCACCACCACCGAGACCACGAAGGGTCTCGGTTTAGCTTGGTTTGCTCGGTCGCACGACAAGGGACCCTGACGTGAGTCGGGGTATGTTAGGTGATGGTTTTGGTTTGGTTTTAGGGCTAACCAAGACCACTAGGTTCTTGGTGTGGCTCGGGTTCACAAGAACAGTGGGAACCGGCAACAGCCGGGGTGAACCGGGCTCGGTAGTGGGAATCGAAGGCCACCAGTGGCAACCGGCTAGCTGGTCTAGCCACTGGTGGGGCTGTGGTTGTTGATCAGCCGCCGGCTGACACCACTATCCACCGGTTATGTGGTGTCAGCTAGGCGTTTTCGGGCTCGGGGTAATTTTTAAACATGGGTTCGGGCTCAGGAATTTTAAAACAATTTAATGGTTTAATTAAATTATTTTCCAAGACTATTTAATTTAATTAAATACATGACTTAGGTTAAAATATTAAAATTACTATTTCATGACTAACCTAAGTATTTACTTAGTTTAATTTAATTAAAACATGATATTTTTAATTAAATTCTTATAATGTATAGTTTATTTGGTTAACCAAGTTAATTATCTAATAAGCTATAATACTTGAATCATGACTTGTATTTTACTAAATAAACTTTACTTGACATTAATAATCCAGCTTATTTCTAATTATGGAAACTTACTATTTTTGGAAACTTTCTATTTTAGAAACTTACTATTTATAGAAACCTGCTATTTTTAGAAAGTTACTTAGTATTACAATACAAGTATTATAAAACCATACTACATGAATAATAAACAACATAATACAAGAATAACTACATATTAACACTTAAAACAGTTAAAACATGACATAACATGAATAATAAGCTAAGAACACACAGAACCAGTAAAATAGATGTATCTCAGATAACTCATACACGTCCCTATTCTTATGTAGTATTATCCGCCAAGGCGGAGTAGGTTCTTCAGCGTTTCCATTAGCTTCTACTAGACACAAGGTACGGATTTCCCGTCCTTCAGTAAGGACAATCTCTTCCTTTATTAGGATTTCCCGTATGCAGCCAACTGTTTTCCCAGTAGTTACAGATTTAAATGCTTATGTTTTATTAGTTACCTTAGCCATATACATGCATGCCAGTTTCACCTAGTTATGGAGGTACCATAACCATAACACTAGAGACACTAGTGTTATGACTTCACCACGGCGTAGGGATAGCTCGTGGTGTCCCTTTCAGTTATTTGGCCTTTATTATTATGTATTATCATGTGGGGAGTATGGGTGCATCCTAGTTACAGTGTCGGTCAGGATTTCATGGTGAATGTGGTGTGTGCCTTGCATCCTTCACAAGGAGCTGATACCTCCTACCCATTACCATATTAATTAGAGGCATACCCTCTAATTTGCATGATGAGGTCACCCCTCCAAGTATTTATGTACGTTGTTGACCTCATGACCTATATTGGCTTTTGGTATATTAAACTAATACAGATTTTCATAAGTAAACATAAGCTATGTTTTTAGAACTAAAACCAGTAAACATGTTATACGTCTAGGTTTCCCAGGACTTATTATTTTGCGCTGCCTTTCATGCTTTATATGCTCTTATTATGCTTCCATTACTCTATGGTTTCATGCTTTATTGTATATCCGTACACTGGTCGTTATGCTCAGCTATTCTCCATTTCCATGTTCCCAAACGGCAGGTAACCAAGGTCGCAAGTAGGATCCCAAGAGTATGTGCATTCGGATGGAAGCTAACCAAACTTCTATATCTTATGCATTTATCATACTTTATCTTACTTTACATCATGTTGAACATTGTTTAGTCATTTTCCTTTACAGTACTTATATTTGCTTGTGTTGAGTTACTTGGACTACCGATGTTTGTTTCCGGTATTTCCATTTATGGTTATGAATGTTTAGACATTTACCTTGTATGCTTTGATGACACGCCATATATTACTGTGATATTCCATTTTACCAAATAGGGTGTTACATAAACGGTCGTGCGCTAGAACAGATTTAAGTCCAACAGAAAATCCAAAAAAACATAAAATGTAAATAACTCATGTAAAAAGAGTGTTTTAGGCCTCAAAAAATCCACAATCAAAAGAAGTGTGGTTACAGGCGCATTCGACTCGTTTTTACGCTCGTTTTGGCTGGTCATGGGCCTTCTAACTCCTCCGGGAGCCTAAATTATGCCCGTTTTACTAAACCCTTTTTTCTCACACGATCATGTACCTCTAGAAACAAGTCAGACCGTTCATTGATACTTTGGCCTCCATCACTTGAGCTTTCTTTGGTGACACACTACTTTAAATATAAAGACATTGATTAAATATGAAGGACTCGCCAGATAACGTTCAACAAAATCATTATTCCATCTTGTTCCTTGAACAGTCGAGGAATGAAGGGGGCTGCTTGTATTGCCTCAAGCACATAATAGATGTAAAAAGTAGACTAGGATGATGTTGTTTTGCTTAAAACTAGGATATGATACAGGTTTAACTTCACATGGATGAGAGTGATTCCTCTAGGTTGATATGAGTATATCCTTAGTCTCTCCAGTTATGTTTGGCGCGAGATTATGTTTCATAATTCCAAAATCAAATGGTTATTATGTGTCTTATAAAAATAATTTACATTTATAATCTTTTGTTTTGTCTTCATCTACAATTATATATATTGTTCTAGCAACAGCTTGGCAAACATACCCAAAGTTTTTACTTTATTTTTTATTTTTTATTTTTTATTTTGTTTTTTGTTGGAATAATTTAAATTGTTTAATTATTTATATATCTGTTTCAAATAAAGATTTATATTATACTTTATTTTATTTATGGTAAAAGTTTATACTCACATTTGCTACAGTATTGAATTTTTTAATCTTCTTTATTCATTTTGGCGTAAACTTTTTGTTGACACGTGTTTTTCTACCGACCTGCTACAATAATCAAACACATACGTGTTTCAGATTTGAAGTTCCTAAAAGTCGGATCTAGAATATTATACCTTATCTTTCTATGCATATTATCTTTCTCTCAAAAGTCGGATATGTTACATTTCCTTTTGTGATGGTTTTCTGGCAACCTTTGTTGCCCCCAATCTTTTTCTTACCACTACATATGCCATGTGGTGATACTGATGGGTTAGTGACGACGGGGTTAAGATTATTATGCATAATAAAATAAAGGTATAATAGTTGGTTTTTCTTTTTTTATTGTTGTTTTGCGTGTAAGAACCTTTAGTCAAATGAGGTAACACTTTAGCCATACATCATGTCTATTCGACGCATCTTAGACACATTTATCTGTATCAGGTCACATTTTTAAATAAACTCCTACAAGTATGCATAAAGAAAGGTAAATTCTTTTATAAAATTATATTGATTAATTTTGGTGTTTTCTCATATATATTAATTCTGATTTATAGTTGTTAAATGTGTATTCAATTAGGAACTTTAGGATTAAGGTTTGGGATTAGGTGGAAGACTTAGGTAATGTTATTGATATGGTTTGCATTGCATGAAGAAGTGGTTTCAGATTACTCGATAAGTGGGTGGAAAGCTGCTTACAATTAACTTAGGATCTTTAATTGATGGATTTTTCCTGAGTGTCAGAATTCGTGTTAATATGACTTTATGCCCGTGCGCTATTCTTTTCCGCTATGCTATGTGAGATTTTATGGCTGGATGAGTTCGAACGGGCTACTTTAAAATTGAGATTATACGTATCTTGGCGGGGCAACCTGTAGGGTTTGCAGCCATGGCGTGTGTATCATCTTTTTTCGTTAGCATTTCTTTATATGAGCCATAGACTTTATCTCCTATTTTAGTTATTTCCTAGCTCGGTAACCTTCAGGTTGAAAATTTTGGACCTACTGCGTGGAGGATTAAAAAGTCTTGAGTAATTGTGCATTTGTCTGTTTATGCTAAAAAACATCACAAATGGCTCCTACTGGTCTGATTTTTTAATCGGTAATCGATTATTATATTCATTCTACTTGAAATTATTTATTTCGCCTGCCATGGCACGAACCCAAATCTTATGTGTGGTGTTGCTGCGGGTTCTATTTATACGTATCCTGACAAGGCGACCTTTTAAGGTTGCATCCACCGTCGTCCTCTTTTTTCCTAAACATCGTTATATATAAAATTTATATCAGAACCCGTTTGATATTGGATTTTGTTTCGATGCTGAAAAAGGGTTGCGGTTATAGATTGTAATAGCTTTCTGATAGGGAACGTGTATATTAGTAGAGTATTGCATATTAGGGATTGACTATTAGAGGCATTGATGAATACTAATACCTTTTGAATCACAGTTGCTAGAGTATTGATTTTTTTCGTCACTAAACGATTATTTTATTCATCTCGACGGGAACTTTTTACATTCATCTGTTTATGCCAAAAAAAATTTAGACAGAGCTTCTACAGTACTATTTTTTTTGTCATGGCACAAACCCCCTGCGTGACGTTTCTGCGGGTTATGTTCATAGGTATCCTGGCTAGGCGACCTTTAAAGGTTGCCACCATGGTCGATATGTCCTCTTTTTCCTTAACATCGTTATATATGAAATCTATAGTAGAACCCATTTTGATATTGGATTTTATTTCGATGCTGAAAAAGGGTTGTTGTTATAGTGTAGTCGTGTGGCGACAGGGTTGGATACGTAATGGCGTTGGGTACGTCATGGCTGGATTAAGGTTATGAGCTGCATACGGGTGTTTGGTTCTAATGGCATTTATAGTTACACTAAAAGTGTATCATGGTCCACGCCGCAAACTTTATTGTTGTTACTTAGTATGTCGTGCGATGCTAGAGGTGGGTGTATGACTCGCTAAATTTGATGCCTTTTTTGTTGTTACTATTTCTTACTCTTTAACTTGCGCGCTTATTATGGGTTGAAAGTGCATTCTGAATTCACCTAATGGCTTTCTAATTGGGAGAGTGTATTTAGTTATATAATTTCATGTCAGCGATTGACTATAAGAGGCAGTGATAAATAGGTTTTCAACAAAGCTTGGACCATTCGAGTCTTGGCGAGGCAATCAATTAACTTTGCAGCCATGTCGAATGTGACAGCTTTTATGAAATACCAATTAATCTTAGCCTCAACGACCCAGTACGATGCAAGACTTGCTCTTGGAAGATTAGGAATTTTCAACCATACGCATTATGTTTCTATTTAAGTAATTATGCGTTGTCTTTCGTTTTTTATGAAAATTATCTAACTCCCTTTGCATTGTTGCTCAGGATATCCGCTTGAAAACTCATGGAATAGTTGTGCTGCTCTTAAAAAAAGAGTGCGCGAAATTCAGTATGTGGTTATTGAAATGTTTTTTTTATGAAAACTTGCTGCAAAGAAATTTAAAATTGACAAAAAATGTGGGTGTAACTCACGATTTGCCTATAAATATGTTGTATATAAGATGTGAAAAGCGAAGCACTCCTTTTTTTGGGTAAAGGGTTACCCCGGTAAATATATATTAATCACAGAAACCAATAAAGTACAATGGAATGTGGCTGACATACCAAATTGACCTCAAGCCAACGGCTTGAAAATCTAAAATAAGTCCATGACACACCATGAGACTTAAACCCTATCAAACAAAAAACAAAGAACTACTCCCCGTAAATTCGAAAATTACTGGGCATATTCCAACGAGCAAGGAGTTGTTTCACTGACTTCGTATTCTTGAATCGAAAAGTAAGTAATTTTAGCGGAATAGTAATCAAAATATTGTCCCGTACCTCTTCCACGATTCGTTTCTCATTCTTGAAGAGTCGAAGATTACGTTCCCTCCAAACATATACACACACGCGACCACGATCATACGACCAATGATACTCTTAGTCGTCATACTTCTTTTAGTTTACTTGGAAAGGATTAGTTGTGGCATGCGGGAAAGTTCTTGAACTGTGCTCTGTGTATATGGTGAGAAGATTTTGTAGATGATGGAATGCAGATCCTTCAAAAAAGGAACAGGCTGAAAAATCAAAAGTAGGAGAGTGGGTTATGTATTATTCATAAGCGTGTTGGTGTCCTTTACATACAAGTATCATTATTCTGTATTCTGTAAGTTTATGGACTTATATTTAATAGTCGTGTGATAGGATCGAATTGGAGATTACGGGATTGCACACAATACGTGAAGAGTTAATATAATTAATAAATATACTTATTGTATTTATTAATTTATTTAATAAATATATTTATGTATTTATTAATTTAACCGAACAAGTAACTATATAACCTTAACGGTCGTTAAATAATTAATAGTTAAGTTAAAACGAGCGTTAAATAAATATATAGTATGTATAAACAAAAGGAAAGAAGTTTGGAAGATTCCGGAACACCCCTAAGGGGTGTTATAGGCGGTTGAATATGGGCTCAAGGGTGGGGGGGGGGGGGCAATTGTTGCTTTTTATTTATCTTGGGCTATAAGGATTTAGGCCTATAAATACACCTCCTAACTTCTCATTATTCACACATCATAAATCTTTTCCCCTCTTCTTATCTTTGGTCGATCGCCACCCCCTCCAACAAAAGGGTTTCGGTTGGTTTTTTCTTGGTTGATCGATTGTAAACATAATCTAGTCCTAACCCCTCTCTAGGGTTGTTGGGTAGATTAATTACAAGCGTTGTAGCTCGGTTTTCACGTGCTAGAATCACGGTTAGCTCGTTGTATTACGTATGTACAAGAACGTAATATAGTCTTACTTCAGACTATATCTTGGTATATACGGTTTAAACCCGAATCGGTGATTTGTTCTTCATCTTGTGGAATTGATTTAGCGTAAAGGTATGTAACCCTAATTCGATTAATTATAATTGTGTTATTATTATGATCTTGTTAAATCGCTTCCGTTATATGTGATTTGATCTCGTTTAGGGTTTTATTATGATACTAATAAACCTACATATTCAATATGACACATGTATGTAACTATATTGTTCAATGTGAATTGTATTACCCAATTATTTTCTAATGTAGCTAAGGCATTTAGAATAGGCTATATATATTTGCAATGTGTGATTGTGTTTATGGTTTAAGAGAGGTTTAATGTGCAGTGAAAGTGACAACATCAATGCCGCAAGACATTAAAGTTTGAGTGGGAGTGTAGCAGCTATGTTGCGCTACCATATCTCTCAATACTAAAATTCAACAGAGCCAATGCATGCTCTCGACGATAAAGGTGGGTGATCAATTTAAGAAACTACATTTGGAGATTCGTGGAGGTTGCAACTAGTAGAGTTTGAGTTAATTTGTTAGTTCAAAGCCGACAACTAAAAGAGATGAGGGTGACTTAATAGTTCATAAACTAATACTTATTTTGCATCAGGTACACTTATGTAATGTATATTATACTGATATATAAACTTTGATAAATATTACAATCGATTGTATACTTATCGATAAACGCATTTTAATTTTTTCATCTTAAGAACTTCATCCCTTCTGTTGTATATTGCAACCCATAAGGCTGAATGGAAACTATCGAACAAAAAACAATCGCCCCCGCAGCGAATCGCGGGTGTGCCTACCTTATTATAGATATGTTTTTGGAGACAAGAATTAGTCGTAAGAGTAGTTGAGGTTGTTTCTTTAAATATGGTTTGTAAAGTAGTTGTAATTGAGTAATGATATGTAAAACGAGAAGAAAAAGTGGTTTCATTAAAAATATTTGGTTACACAACCGTTAATAATGATATTTCATAAACATATTTGGTCACGTCATTGTGTAATAAGTATGCTACTTTGACCGCCTATTCCCAAACAAAGTTTTGTTTATCCCTAAACGTGAACCACGTCAAAGTGTGTCGCCCCAATAAAGACTATATATCATGTGAGTATGTATTATAGAATTTGAAACACAATTGTGATAACGTTTTCAAAGAAGTAAAGATCTCATGTAGGCGTTTTAATTGTTGGAGTCGACTTATAATGAGACTTAGTATTGTCCAGACATAATATATATAGTACAACGTGAATATCGTCTTTATGTGGATTGGTTGAATTGCAAGCGTGATACAAATGAGAAACTTTAGTGTTAAATTATCGTCTTTGCATGATACATATGAGACTTAGTGTAAGTGTGCTACATGCTAAAAACATTAATTGCACTAAAGATCCCCGCATGGAATGGGTATACACTTTCGAGCTTGTAAATATAATGCATGAAATTTGACCGAAATACCGTAATGACTTTGTAATTTATTCTGAGATATATAATGGGATGAGTTTAAATCTTTAATTAAGAATTAATAGGAACCAAAGAAGTTACAAGGTGTAAGGACCAATAAGGTAACTAGTTTAAATATTTGTTGTAATTTGTTATGTTTCTCGCTTAGTTTTTTTCCATTTCATGAAATACCTTTATTTCATATGTAAAAAATGTCACAATTCACTTCATAATCAATTACAAATTTTCTTCTACTCATATGGTATCAGAGCACAAGATCTTTTCTAAAACCCTAACATTTTGATTCGATTATGAATTTTAGTTCAAATTGTTATGTTTTCAATTGAATTAAAGTGAATCATGCTCATCTTGTATTGTTATACATTGATTGTTGATCATTTTTTTGGCCAATTCAATGTTCTTGACTGTTATTTTGTTATTATGTTACACAAACAGGCTTTTTGTTATGCTATAAATGATGGTTCCTTTTATTCAACCACTATTTTTCCTTCACTTAACACTCAGAATCATAACACCACTAACACTCAACCAATACCATAATTAACGAGAACACAATGAATCCAAACACTATCAATGACCCCTTACATAATGCTAGTTCATATCATCTTGGTATGATCTTCACTAACACACCTTTCAATGGAAGCAATTTTCATGGATGGGGTAGGAATATCAAGATGGATTTGGGTGTTAAACTCAAATTAGGGTTTATTGATGGATCTTGTGTTAATCCAACCAATGATAGTGATGATTTGAAAAGATGGGTCAGATTTGAATATATGGTAACATGTTGGATTTTGAATTCAATGGTTACTAAGTTATTAGATACTTTCTTATATGTACAATCATCATATGAGTTGTGAAAAGAATTTGATGAAAGATATGGTAAAAGTAATAAACCTTTGGTGTATCAGTTAGAAAGGGAATTAAGCAAAATATCTCAAGGTAGTCTTTCAATTGCTTCTTATTTCAATAAGTTGAAAAAGCGTCGGTATGAGTTGCAAAATCTTAAATTGGACGCCTTCTTGTAATTATGGCAAGATGAGAGAGTGCATATTATGTTTTTGAAAAGTTTGCAGGGAAGAGATGGTCTGGGTCTGTGGTCATGTCGTCTAGTGGACTTGTGAGGAGTTTGATATCACAGTTTAAGTCTGGCCTTTTGGACAACTATCATTTCCTCATGTTCACTATAGGTGTGGTTAGTAGATTCACATGTAATACATTTAGGTTTCTTTAGACAATTATCAGACAAATGATTTCTGAACCCACAATACTTACATGGTCTAAACATAGTTCTTCCCTTAGACTGACCACTACTAGTTCCTTCACCATGAGATCTAGAGGAGATACTGTCTGAGAGAGGTTTGATTTGCTCTTTCAGACCCTTAAACTCTTCCATAAGGTTAAGAAGCAGTTTCTTGGTAGGGGACAAATCCTCTGCGGGTAAGATAGGTTTGGTTTCCTTAACATCATTGGCCATAGAAACCTTTTTGTGATGTTTATCAACAACTCTGGCTAAAGATTTAGGTTTACGATGTCCCTAGAGATGTTGGTGGTAGGATTAGGACATGAGGAGGACTCAAAAGGATTAGCCCCAGTCAGTTTAGGTAGGGAAGGAAATGGACTTTGTTCTTTTGGTTCATATTCAGATTCATCCTCACACGCTAAAGTGCTTTTAAGAGAGGATTCATATAATGCAACAAACTTAACCTTTATACGGGTATATGTTTTTTTATATCTACCCTTCCCCAATAGCTTGAACAATATTTCTAGGCATACTCTCAGACACTAGGTTTTCAACAGTCAATTGAATTTTGGTCCATTTTTCAATACTTTTTTATGTTCATCAGTCTCATCAGCCACAGACTCATTGTCAGATGAGAGTCGGCTTACCTCATTTAGGAGGTGAGAGTTTTGGGCAACAAAAGGTATGAGGTTGGTTAATTTAGATTGAGATAAGTTTAGTTCTTGTTTTAGAGTATGAAATTTATTTAACAAGTTCTTTCTCTCTTCTTCCACAAAATGGATATCAATTAGAGTGTAATCAAGGACACGGTCTGTGTCCTGATCTTCAGTCATGGTAAGCAATATTTGTACCTATTCATGGTGATATTAACCCATCGACCAGATCTGGCTTCACTTTTGCCCACAATTGGTTCATCATCTGCAATGGCCATGAAGGCTCGAACAGTTGTGGTGGTTTCAACCTCAGATGTCAACAATTCATCATCCCAATCGAATGAAGCAGCTATCAGTCCATTCTTAGTCTTTTTACCTTCATTTTTCTTGGTTGCTTCATCAATCTTTTGATTTAACTTCATCAGTTCAGCTTTTAAGGCCTTGTACTTGACTTTGTAGTTCTTCTTTCCCTTTGAGTCTGACTGAGAGGATTGTTTAAAAGGAGATGGAGAAAACTTGTTTCTTCCATTGAACTTATTGGTAGAAGGATAGCTTGGGGATGAGGTTTTGTTAGAGTAACATCCTTTTGAAAGTGACCAAGCTTCCCATAGGAGAAGCATATTACTTTAGACTTATTTGCTTTGGCAGCTCCAAGTCTTCCATATCTTTTATAGTATCTCTTTTGATCAGCAAGGAGGGCTCTATAATGAAATTCAGCATTCAGTTCTTCAAGGAACTCCTGATTGCTTCTGGTGTCTTCTTCCACATCAGAGTCACTGTCCTGAAAATAATGATTAGCAACAAGAGCTTTTGATCCAGTGATCTGTGTGTTAAATCTATCAGTTTCAAACTTATAAATGGAGTCAATCAATCCTTCCTTATAGTTATATCTCCCAAACAATTGAGCTAAGGTATCGTTCTTAATGTCATTGTTAACTCTAAGGGTCTAGTTTAAGCTAAGCCACTTCCTAAGTAAACCATTAACAAATGTGGTATTTACTTCAGCTTGAGGTATAACTAAGTCTGGTGTAGGTTTGACTAACATTTTCACCATCTAGTGCTTTGAAAGCATTGAACTTAAGCCTGAGAGCTTGGATTTTTGTTTCTTTGATCTCAGCCGGACCTCCATACCCAAGAACTAATTCAGTCCACATCTCTTTCGCAGAGGTGCACTTAATGATGGACTTCATTATGTTTTTGGGTAGACAGGAGACTATGATACTTTTTAGTCTCTTGTCCTGGTTGGCTATTTTTCACTAGCTTTTTCAAAGGTCTCTCAGGAGTAGAGGTGGTGACCATGGGAACATAGAGTCCATCTTCTAGGAGACTATTTTTCACTAGGTTTTTCAAAGGTCTCTCAGGGGTAGAGGTTGTGACCATGGGAACATAGGTCTATCTTCTAAGATTTCTAAAAGGAAAGGTTCAAGACCATCCAAGTAAATGAGAAATTTACTTTTCCAACTTGAAAAGTCTTCTTCATCAAATACATGAACATTAGACACATGAGATCCTCCTCTACTATCAACAAGTTGAGAAAGATTGTCATCATTAGCACCCACATTTACAACCGGTGTAGGAATGGGTGTGGTGGTGGTCGGTGTCGTAGTGTTTGCCGCATTAGATTGGCTACTGTGGCCAAAAGGTGATGGTATAGGAGGCATAGTATCAGGCATATTAGGATCTTGATTTTAAAAACCAGAAAGGTTTTATAAAGTTTTATAAATCAAACCGCTCTGATACCAATTGAAAGTCCCAAATATAAGCATATTGTAATACTAAAACTTCGTAACCAAAATATAACACTAGTTAGTTTACTTTTCAAACGCATAATGCTTTATTACTTATAAAAAAAGTATTACAAAACGTTATGGATCACACTTGTTGAATGAAATGTATAAAACCCTTTGAACAAGTAAATTTGATACTCGTATCGAGTTTACAAGTGAACCAACTGAGTCGCTGAACACAACCATAGACTCTAGAGGTTCAGCAGGGAGAAAAGACAAACAATAATAACAGTAAATACAAGTGATACTTTTCTCCCATTTTCTATCTCTATTTATTGTGGTACGATGTTGCTACTTTAGTGGGGGTAGTTGGTATATGTTGTCTTCTGACTAGAAGAGGTACACTACATTTAATGTATGTCTATTCTTGGACATACCTTTAACCAACTTTATGTGAACAATTCAGTCAAGTATTCACTCTTCCCACTAGGTCGTACTAGGCATCTTTATCTTGAATCTTCACTTTGTCCTGCCCAAAGTACTTTATCAGATTCTCCTGTCTAAACTATAAAGGGATAAAGCAAATCTCTGCTTGTTAATTCTTCAAAGGGTCTAGAGTGACCTCTGAGTATTACCACCTCAAAGGTCCTCGAACACCATCACATTCCTTCTATATCCCAGCTTATCCAAAAGGCTGGTGAGTATGTTTTCTAGTATAATCTTTGACTTCTCTGACGTTGTCTCTTACATGAATGTGTCTTGTGTGCCATCTGAGGCTTTGCCTTCAGCTAGTCTTTGTCTCTGTCGCTGGAATCCATCAGAGACACATAACACTTAGTCTAA
The DNA here is from genome assembly GCA_025667525.1 of Glebionis coronaria. Taxonomy (NCBI): domain Eukaryota; kingdom Viridiplantae; phylum Streptophyta; class Magnoliopsida; order Asterales; family Asteraceae; genus Glebionis; species Glebionis coronaria. Next base: position 570,553,350 of record CM046881.1, read on the forward strand.
TTTAAATCAAATCAAGACTGGGCGATAGTTAGGGCTTTCATTAGCCCAACAATAAGCACATAACATATGCAAGGAAAAAGCCGGAATCATAAGCAACTCGAAAGCATAAATTTTAATACAGTGTATATTTTTCCAAAAGCGAAACTTGCCATGGCTACAAGCACATACGTGTGCTGCCACACAAGACACGGTTCTGATTTCAAGTGCGAAATAGCAATGAAATTTTTTGTATATGTTGAAGTTCACAATGGCTAAGGTACAATATAACAAATACATGAAGCATAGGGCGACAGTGTCAACATAAACCGTAACTTAAACATAAACTACAAAGATAATTAAATCAAAGGGGAAAACACATACACGCCAGCGAAAATCAAAACCCAAAGACCCAACGATCGTGACAATCAAGGATCAACCCCACAACAATCGCGGGAGCCACGTAAACCCAATGTGACCAGTCAGTGACCAACGTCGCCATCCATTAACGGCGACATCGAAGGGATCGGCGACATCGAAGAAGTTAGATCTAGATATACCAACCAATCACCTACGTCGCCAACCATTAACGACGACATCGAAGGGATCGGCGACACCGAAGATATAGATCGTATATTTTCATATAGTGGGTGTAAGCCGCGTTCAAAATGATTAGTGTTATATATACAGCCAAGTAAATAGATCAATGACAAAGAAGTAACAAATGATACAGGATCAAACATAGATTAACAGTGATCTCCACTTTTTAGCAGCAACTCACACAAACAGAACAATTTTTCATTTCTCGACGTATCACGTGCGCACATCAACGGTTGAGATAAGTATGATGCCATACTGATCTAACGGCCAGGGACGAAACTTGGAAACTCTCGTGGGAGGGGCTATTATACAAGGTATTTATTTTAGGGGGGCAAATTATATTTTTCTCAATTTTTGATGTAAAAAAAAGCTATTACTAATACTAAAAGGGTAAATTTTATATATAATGACAAAAAATTTGGGAGGGCAGAGCCCCCTTTTGCCTAACAAAGTTCAGTCCTTGCTAACGGCAAGGAAGAAAGGGTCTCAGATAACCTTCATCAACAGTAAAAAAAATGGCGAAACAATTTAACGACGGAAACCCTATAGGCATACAGAGAGTGGAAAAAAATGATTTTATATAATTTATAGAGTAAAGTTATTTTGGATACCATATTTATCATGGATACCAAGGGACTCATCCGCACCATCCATCCTCACCATATCTAATGGTTGAGATTAAAAGTATTTAATTATTTCACTTATTTTTAAAACTTAAATATTTTTTAAACCGTTAAGTGTTAAACGGAAAAAATATACCATCGCGACGAGCATTTAATTAGCTTTCTACAGATATGCAAATATGATATACTTTTGAAGAAAAAAAAATCGTTTTTTTTTTAAATTTGCGTAAAATATCATATATGATAATAGTATTTTATCATATATGATATTAGTGTTATGTTACAAATTATTACAGAATCATATATGATATTGGTTTATATCATATAGAATAAGTTATATCATATATGATACCAGTGTTACTATCATATATGATATTCAGTATCATATATGATAGATTACGGAAAAAACAAAAAAAATTTTGTCGAAAGTATATCATATAGCATATCTGTAGGAAGATAATTAAATGCCCGTCGTAATGGTATATTTTTTTCGTATAACGATTGACGGTTTAAAAGATATTAATGTTTGAAAAAAAAGAAGAAATTAGTTTTATGTTTAATCTTATCTATTAGATTAAGATGAAGATGAGTGGTAGAGATTAGTCCCTTGGTATCCAAATAAAGTTTGGTATCCAAATGAACTTAAATCTAATTTATAATATAAGATGCATTTTTTAAAATTTGTCTTTTGGCCCCTTAAATTAGACTGTAAGATAGAGTTTTTCATTATTTTAAAGTGGCAATTCTCCTTCTATATAAGTTAGAATGTAATGCTAGTTCGATATGCAATTCTAGGGTCGTAACTAAAAAGTACATTGCAACTAGTTATTTTAAGGATACAAGTTATAGAATACCAAATAATTTTTTAAAATTTACCATTTTAACACTTACTATTTTATTACTATACCACTAATATATTTTCCATATATATTTTTAACTTGAATTATCGTTAATTAAAATGTATCACCGTTAGTTCATTTAGCCAATGATCGTTCGTAAAGTTAATCTTTTTTTATTAACGGCTTTTGATTTTTCTCTTACATTTTTTTGTCAATTTTTTTTCTTATATTTTTTCGAAAGAAAAAAAAATCAAAAAAGAAGCTAAAAAAATTCGAAAAAAATCATAAAACATAAAATTAATTTAAAAAGATAAAAAAACATTTTCTAATTTTTTTTCAGTTTAAGTGACCCGAATTATTTTTTATAATTGAATGAAAAAAAATTAAAAGAATCCGGAAGAAAAAAAATCGTTTTCTTTCGAATTTTTATAGAACTAAAATTTTTAATTTTTATTTTTCCTTTCGATTTTTTTAGTTTCTTTTTTATAGATTTTTTTTCTTTCGAAAAGATATAAGAAAATAATTCGAAAAAAATACGTAAGAGAAAAATCAAACGACCGTTAATAGAAAAGGATTAACCTTGCGACGATCGTTAGCTAAACAGACCAACAATGATGCATTTTAACTAACGATGATTCAAGTTAAAAAGATATTTGAAAGTATATTGGTGGTATTAGTAATAAAAAAGTAAGTGTTTAAAAATGGTAAATTTCAGAAATTTCATTTGGTATTCTATAGTTTTTTTTAACCTTATTGTAACTTTTTAAGTCTTCTACTTGTTTCTAACGACTCATTATTAGTTTATTGGTGCAATATCTATGTGTTATAAACTGATAAAGTGGTTGACTATGTGCATGTTTGAGATTGATATTGTTTGCTACGAATGTGTTCTATTAATAAGTAAAGAACGATCAACACAAAACGAAAATCAAACATTTATTCACTAAAAGTTTAACGCGCTAAAAGTCTAACTTAACGTGCCAACTCTTGATTCGTCTTGTCGATATGGTCGTCGTAATCAAGGTAAAGTTGAAGCTAAAACAGGAGGTACAAGTTAGCTGAAATGATTTGCGTTCGTTAGAACTTAAGCCGATTATGTATCTGCCTATAGACAAGACTATAAATTCGATATATATCGTGTATACGATAGTGTTCGGTTAGATATAACGAAACATAAATAAGCATTGTATGTGTATCTTCTGCATCACCGTTCTTAGAACTTTATTTCGATATAGTAGTAAAGTTTTGCCCCATTTTCCATCAATGCAAATGCAAATTTGGTCCCAATACCTGAACATATTAAGTTGGACATAAATCTATTTTATTTAAAGTTAACTAGTTATACAATAGAACCAAACAAATCAAAATTTGGCCCTAGGTTTCGTTTGACACTTGTTCATTTTTCTCTTTAGGTGCTCACACATTTTAGATTCATAAATTAGGTACCTAACATGAGGTTCAAGGTGTTTTAGTTGTTTTTTAAAGATATAAATATGGTTTTGAGATCTCATGATATTAGGATCAGGGTGGACCTATATGGGAGTCGGGTGTAACACGGGCTATATCCTATTTTAGCTCACGAAGAGTAATTTTTGTTAAAAATTGGTCTTTTTCTGTTATGTGCAATACCCATTTTTACCTAATGCGGTAATTCAATACTAACTATTGTAAAAAAATATTTGTGCAACATCCTGGATCCGCCTCTGATTAGGATGTTATGATTTTACGATACTAATGAAACGTTTTGATCTTACGTATGATCTGTGCGAACGTAAGATCTTAATATGATCATGGTCTTTATCATAAGATCGTGAGATCTCGATCGATCTGATCATACTATGATTAAATCCAAAAGTTACAAACAAATCAACACCTAAATTTAACACCCAAAAGTTACAAACAAGTTTATAAACTATAGTGCTATACCAACCTTTTGAAAAGAGAAAAACAACTCAACACCCAAAATTTTAAAGTTTTTAATAACTTGTTATAGTGATTTAAATCCTCGTGAATAGTGTTTAACAATTGTTATTATGTTTTTCACTTTAATTCATTCGTAGTTTCATCAATTATTTAGGTAAATAGTGGAATGACAACAAGATTTAGATATTGCGACGTGTCGATATTAAAAGAATTTTTTGATCTCGATTTGATTTTATACTTTTATTATTTGTAAATACAAAAATAGTCTATACAAAGATTAACATGAAAAATGAAGTTTAAACAATATAAATAACTCATGTTACACAACAACTATTTACATTTAGGGATGACAACGGGTTGGGTTTTGGTCGGGTTTTAGTGAATTCGTACCCGCATCTGTTTATAATATCCAAAGCCGTATCCGCCTCAATATCCGACGGGTACCCATTAGAATATTCATCGGGTTTTCGGGTTTTGCCCGCGGGTATCGGGTATCTAAAATTAAATTTCGTTGGATATAATCGTGCGTATAAAGTTAGAAAAACCAATAAAAAACGATAAAAAGTACCCTAATATATTTTTTAAGTTTTTAAAAGATAAATAATATTAACTTAATATCATATCATTCGATTTAATGTATTGAATAAATCGTTGTTTTTATTTTAAAATTACGAAGATCGCAAACATCTTAATGCATACAAAATGTAACTAATATGAGCATTCCGTTTGTTTAACAATTTTTGTTTACTATTTCGCACAAATTTAAAACTTATATAAATTAGAAATAAAAGTGAGTACGGATTTTGGTAAACGGGTACGTATACGGGTAAACGGGGCGGATATTACTACCACCCGAACCCGTACCCGCGAAAATAAAAAATCCCAACTCGAAGCCGTATCCAAACCCGACAATCCTACTCCGAACCCGACCCAATCGGTTCAGGTTTCGGTTTTTCCCATCGGTTTCGGGTGCTTTTGTCATCCCTATTTACATTTTATAGTTGCTGTTTGTTAGTTTGTTAGTTTTTTTTATAAGGTTTTGCTAATGACAGCTTTAAGAGTTGTCGTTAACTGTATTAATTTTATTACAACTATTTGTAATAATACAATGAAACGAATCACAATTAAGTATCAATCATATATTCACTAAATCTGAAATTTTCTTCATTTTCTTTGAGATTGTCATTCAATCAAAATTAATCATAAATTGTATTGTAATAAAAAGTGTTTGCTTATTAACAACCTTATGACTGTTATTAGCAATTTTTTTTATATATAACTTATATTTATTCATTTGAGTTTCTGATTTAATATTACGAGCCGATAATGTCTCGCGTTTGTCAAAATGGTGGTTTCTATTGTAAAGTATGCAAACTTCCAAAATAAGCAAATGAGTATAGATGTTAAGAACGAGTTGAGATCAACAAAAATCTCTAATTTAGCAAGACTTAATCAATCAATTATATTTACTCATTTTTTATGATCACTTCTCACATTTTAATATTTTTAAATATTTCATAAACGTTAAATCGTCAAACGACAGTAAATACATCATTACAACGAGAACTAAATCATCTTTCTATCGAGGGGCACATGTTAATACTTTCGACGAATTTTTTTTGATTTTTTTCTTAATCACGTTTGAGAAAACTTTTGCCAACCAAAAGATATTAGTAATTTTTGTTCTTGATAGTTCCATCTGGTTAAAGTTGCAATTTTTGCAACGATAATTTCTTACACCTTATTTTACTTATCTCATAATAATCTCACATGAATCTTCTATTGAGACTTGAATTCATAACTTTTGGATTGATAATCAACTCACCTAACAAGAAACTAAATTTCTAAACGCCTTATGTTGTTTAGGTGACAATTTGATGAAGAATGTACTAATCATTGTGATTCGTCTTGTCAAGGTGATTACTGAAATCGAGTTAACGACCATATCGAAAAAGAGATATTTAAGTTTGTCGGGAATGAAGACGTGCATGTATCTGCACATCGACACGACCAAAATTTGATATCTAATATATGTACGATGACACGACGTATTAGGTTAAATATAAGGAAACAAAGACAAGAATGTAATTCAATCATCATTTTCGACCTTATTTTCCATTAAGCACTTTTTTTGGTCCCAATCACCTGAACATATTAAGCTATACACAAATCTATTTTTATTTAAAACTAACCAGTTATAACTTAGAACAAAACTAAACAGTATATTGGCCATTAGGTTTTGTTTGACACTTGTTTAGTTTTCTTTTTATGTGTACAAAAATTAGGTACAATATAATTTGTGAAAAACTTTTTTTTTTCTTCTTAATTTATACACATTACTATCATGAATATTGTTGTTAACAAACAATTTAAATCAACATGGTTCGAAAAGGTAAGGTTAACTACAAAGTTACGATTTCATTAAAACTATAACAATATATGTTTTTCTTTCGACATAAAATGGATTAACTGAAAAAAAACATAGATTTACGTGACACAAAATTTTAGGTTCATGTTCATTTTAACAATGGCAGAGCGAGTAAGGATTTACGGTAGGAGTGTTCATTGATTTGGTTAATGGGTTGTTTGGTTTATTCGAGCCGGTTAGTTGGGTTAAAAAGAATTTCCTTGGTAAAACTAAATTTGAATTTTTCATGAGAAGTCTTTTTATTATTTATTAAAAGAAAAAGATTCTGCTCCGTCTGAATATTTTTTCTAGACTTAATTATATAGGTTTTGCAAAAGAAAAGTATTTCAAACATATAAAGATGTTTAAAGAAAATTATTTCAAACATAAAAAGTGTTTTTTTTATATTAGAATAAAATTTTAATACTTTTTGTTACACATAAAATATATATATATATATATATATATATATATATATATATATATATATATATATATATATATATATATATATATATATATATATATATATATATATATATATATATATATATATATATATATATATATATATATATATATATATAAAACATTTGGGACCTTCTAAAAATAGCAAGGCTGAAACTTCAGACTTTTTTATCTACTAATATGTTCATCAACATTATATACTATAACATTTTTAACAACCTTTTGTAACAAATTTTTGTAACAACCTTTTATAACGACATTTTTTCTTTTAAATTGAAAAATCATTTTATTTATTTATTATTTTTATAATCTAATTTCAATATATTTTTTAAAATTTTGTGCTTTTTAATTCGATATCCATTTTGATATATATTTTTATTAACTTTTAGTCTTTTTCAATTTTAGTAGGTTTTTTAATTCGATTTTTAGAACTTTACAATGAGTAAGAGAGTAATATTTGTTAGTCTTAAAATTCGTTATCAGGTATTTGCCGCCGCATTGCGCGGGTGCCGTTCTAGTATTTATATAAAGTCGGTATCGATTAAGATTGCCAAATAATCGAAAATTGAGTTTAAATTTATCCAAAGCCCAAATCTCAGTTATCCGGTTCATTGAGCCCACTTCAATTGTGAATTTCTAAGAATAGTTAATGGGCTACTTCTAAAAGCCTTTATTCAGAAATGAAATCTAATTTTATTCACAAAAAAAAATATATTTTTTCGTATTAATTTATGTTACTTTTTTTTGTATCAAAAAGAAAATTTTCGTGCATCCGCATTTAGTCCTAGTTCCGCCACTGTATGCCAATGTAGTTGGTAACTCATGTTACACAACGTCAGAGACGAAATTAGGACTAAATATCGCCGAATGCACATTAAATTTTGAACCGTAATACTAGAAACATATTTTGATGAACCATGTGCATTTAACATAAATTTAAGAAAACTTGATGTTTGTCTCAAAATTAACACTACGGCGAAAAAATTCATGAGGTTCCCGTGCTCCCGCGGAAACCCCTGGTTCCGTCCCTGTACAACGTAGTAGCTGTTCATGTCCAAGTGTGTACAAAATGCGTTATGGTTCGTTTGCTGTCGAGATTATAACATGGTGTTAATATCCATTCGCATAGCTTATAGAAACACGATGTTCATAATTCATTAGCCAATAAACATCCCTGAGAGACGACGAGGTGTCGGCTCTTCGTACAATAATTTAACGTTGTATCATCATGTTTACAACATAAACCATATTACACAATAGAAACAGTTAACAGCAAGACACGTTCGGTTGTTTGATTCGAGTCTTCAAAGCTTCGACAGCGAATAGTCCATGGCATCAACTAGAAAATCTACAAAACAAGCAAGAGTTGATAGTTACATGACTATACAACGACGTAGTAATAAAATCTACTTAAAAGATGACATTTAAATGAAAGCCGAACCTGCATCTTGTTTGTTGAAGCAAAGCGGAGGAGTGATCCTGAACACGTTACCATAGTATCCACCTTTGCCGACCAATACCCCCAAATCTAGATGCAAAAAAAATCTCAACGTCACGTTTCTTACTTAGTTCTATAGCTCAAATGACCGAGTTCATAGCAATGACGGTGTTCTATGCGTATCAAGATATATGTAATAGTATGTCGTTTTTGTTGCGTTTTATGCTGTATGTATACGTAGACATAAAGTATCTGGTACCTTTCATACTGTCCATGACTTCTAATACTTGTGCATTTGCCGGCGTTTTTAAATCCCGGTCGGTGACAAGCTCTACGCCAAGCAGTAAACCTCTTCCGCGTACATCTCCAATGACTATACGAAAACCAAAAGGTTTGATAATCTAAAAAGATATTTGTGATAGATTAAGGTTTTACATAACTAAAGTACACTATGTACATTTTGGTCAGTTGACTAAATAAGTCAAAGTATGTAGCAGGAAAAACTTACTGTCATGTTTCTCTTTGAGGGCTACGAGGCGTTCTTTTAGATATGTTCCAACAACGTGCGCGTTCTCTTGAAGTTTTTCTCTCTCGATAACTTTGAGAACTGCAAGGCCTGCTGCAGTACTAACCGGGTTTCCTCCAAATGTGTTGAAATAGTTTCTACGGGTTAGAACCTTTGCTATCTCTGGAGTGGTCACTACTGCACCTAGTGGAATCCCGTTTCCAATACCCTATGAGAAATTCACAAAAAACGTTCATTTTAAAGTCACTATATGCATCATCATTGTAATACTGAAATTAAGCAGAAAAACGTCTGGTGTAAACTTGTCCCCCAACTTAGACAAACATTTACCTTTGCCATTGTGACGATATCAGGCACGATGTCATGGTTTTGAAATCCCCAAAAGTTGCTTCCAGTTCGTGCAAATCCACATTGAACCTCGTCAGCAATGACAAGCCCTCCTGCTTTCTTAATGGTACTATAAACATTAGGCATGTAATTCGGAGCCAGTTCAACGATTCCTCCGACCCCCTATCATATTTGAAAATACTATTAACAACATTGTTGAACGAAAAACATGAAAGGTAACTTTTCAGTTTCGTTAAATAGTTAAACCTGAATTGCTTCGAAAATGAAACCAGCAACATGCCCTGACGTTCCGAACTGGATCAACTCTTCAACGTCTTTGGCATACTTTTCTCCATCTGACCCGAATGCACCTCTATAAGGGTCCGGATTTTGTGTGTGATGAACACCACTCTAGTAGTCCAAAAGATTACAGAATAATAAGATCGATGGTTATGTCAGTATATAATACGGAGTACAATTCTTAAACAAACAAGAAGTTCGAGCCATAAAAACGGAAATATATTACCTGCACAACATTGAATTTCCAGTTACACATTGCAGTAGCCCCCATCGTCCCGGCTGCATTCCCATGGTAAGCATTCCTCAACGATATAATGTCTTGACATCCTGTGTAGAGCCGTGCAATCATCATAGCTAACTCGTTTGCCTCTGTACCTGAATTCGTAAAAAAGACAACCTGCCAAAAGATTCAACCAACAGAATCATTAAAAAGGCAAATCGTGTTGTTCTACAATAGCACTGTCAAACAACCCTTCATTACCACAACCAAATAGACAACCTGCTACACCATAACACATCCAAACACCCATATACAACTCGTAAAGAGTTGTCCAACTAACAGGGTGAAATCTGAACTTAATCGTTGTATTAAAAAACACTACTAAATGCAAATCTTCCACTTCTTATTTCTTGTTCACAGCTTAAGAAACTTATATACATGTAAGGGACTTCTTTAGAGTTGCATAAAGCCCGGGCCTCAAATTTCGTGATACTAGACTTTATAAAGCACATTCCTACACTATGTCCTAATCCGGCTAAACACAGCCAAACACCCTGCACAACTTATGAGTAGTTATCCACCTCATAATGTGAAAGCTGAACTTAATCATTATATGAAATAACATTAAGAAAAGGGACTTTTAAGTAGAGTTGCATAAAGTCCAGTCCTTAAATTCCCGCTCCTAAACACTCCAATCTTAATCCGGCCTGACCGCCTGACTACTTTGTCCTTTGTATTCCTAAACGCCCCTTCATTGTACAAAAACTATGCATATGATCAGTCCTAATCAGGCCTGACTGTTATTTGACTTTGTTCATTTCTGCATCTCTTTTTCTAAGTTTGAAAATTACAGAATGTTCATGCAAACTACACACTTCAGATACTATTTCGACAATATAAAGCGATTTCATTCAAGCGAGAAGAAGCATATATAACCTTTAGATCGCCAGGCATCTTGGAAGCCAAGGCTTCAGCAAAATCAGCAACCGCGTGGTTAAGATAGAGAATGGTTGAGTGTTGTATGTTCATTGTTTGGTTTACGATAGCTTGGACCACGTCAGGGTGACAATGTCCACAATTCACCGTAGCTATTCCTCCAAACCCGTCAAGGTATCTTCGGCCATTTTCGTCAAATAAATATTGCATCCTTCCATGAACAACATTTAACTGTTTTTCACCATACCAAACATCAAAATATTAATCACAAAACATTTTACAAGTATATATCAGGTTGTTTATAGAATAACAATGTAGCTCGTCAAATTTATATATATAAACATCTGTTAATTTATTTTCTCTGATGCGGGATTCTGTTTGCATCCAGCACAAACTTAAGTTAAAGTTAACGTGGTCTCAAATTTAGGCGAAAATAACTTCAACTCGTTCTTACCCGATACTATTTGCATAAATGGTAGTATACTGTTTGCCAACTCTTTCGGTAAACTAAGGGCGTGTTTGACAAAAGTAGCACTAACAGCGAGTTAGCTGTGAGCAGGGTAGCTGATGACGCTGTAACTGTTACTTTTTATAAAATGTTTGGTGACGTAGCTGTAGGGGGTGTTTTGTTGGCTTATATAATGTAAGTCTATTTCAGCTTATATAACATAAGCCTCAATTTTGTGGCTTATTTGGAGACTTATGGGCTTATATAAGTTTATTATATCATGATAAACTTATATAAGCCCCCAAGTCTCAAAATAAGCCACAAAATTGAGACCTATGTTATATAAGCCGAAAATAAGCCATATTTTGGCTTATATTCCATAAACCCCAATTTTTAAAACTTATTTGAAGCCATAAGTCTCCAAATAAGCCACAAAACTGGGACTTATGTTATATAAGCCGAAATGAGCTTACGTTATATAAGATAAAACAAACAGCCCCGTAATTCTAATCATAGATGTCCTTGTCCTAACCGCTCAATGCTCCTAAATGCTACATCAAAGAATGTTCTAAAATAAGCATTCAGAACAAAAAGACAAAACTTCTTTTTTTCCTTGACAACGAGCATTGGAAATCACAACGCTCAACGCTTCCTGCTCAGCGCCAAACACACCCTAGGTACGTATTTATGTTGCTTTTAACATGTAAAAAGTATCAAACAATAGACCAGGGACGGAGCTAGGGGGTTCCCGCCCGCGGGTGCCCGTGACCCCTATGGATTTTTTCTGTATAGTGTTAATTTGTGAAGAAAACATGGATTTTTTCTAAATACATCTTAAATGCACCCAGTCAATCGGAACGTGTTTCTACCCTTCGTGTTAATTCATTTTTTTACATATGTTATATTACGATTCAAAAAATTTGTGCACCTGATCATATTTTATCGTGGCTTCGTCCCTGCAATAGACCAAAAGTGAAACCAAACAATGCAACTAGAGGATCATATATGCAGATAAATGCACATGGTCCCAAAAAATTACGTTTGTAGTACTGTTTAGTTTATTGTAAGTACACATGATCGTTTTATGTACTGTTTTCATTACTTATAAAAAAGTTCGTTGCTATTTTACGACGAAAAACCCAAATAGTAACATGCTACAAAAAGTACAACCAGACTTACGGGTTTCTTATAGAAGCAAAACATCGAAGGGCTAAGAAACTCTTTACGTTTACGTGCAATCTCGTCCGATTTCGGACCGGTATACACAGGTGGAGCATAATCAAAACTCGGCATAACAGGAAGATCAACACTCGTTTCCTCATTATCCGAAAAAGACACTACACGTTGTGGTACCCGCGCAAAACAACGACGACCAGACTTGGCCAAATGGTGTTTAGAACAAGATTTGAACGATGTAAGAATTCTATACATTTTGAAATTCTAGTGATTGATTGATCGAACGTTGTTTTTTTTTTTAGAAATGAAATGAAGATAAGTTGATAGGTTTACAACAAGAGCACGGATCTTATTATATATATATGCATACAAACTTACACACACTTGATGTTTTTTAATATTATCATAGGATGATGATGATGGTTTTGGTGTTTTGGGTTTGGTTTTTGTCACATTATTGGTGCTTTACTGCTTTATATATCAACTAGCATGGCGGTGTGTAATGTGATAACGAGTATTTGATGATGATTTTTGAAACGATAAATATTAGATTGTATTTGTTTCATTTTAAAATTAAGGTTGCGTTTGATAAAGACTTAAAAAGTCTTAATTAATAAATTAGTAAGTAAATTAAGTCATTAAAGGTTTGTTTGTTTTGTGCTTAATATTAACATATGTTTTTCTAGAAAAAAGCCATGAAAGGGAGGGTCTCCATTTTAAGTCTATGATTTAATTTATAATTTTACCTATTTACCCTCTAATTTTTTCACATATAATCTTATGTAACTTCTTTTTAGGGTATAAAAGTAATTTTTTTTAATTCAGACACTTTATTCAGCATATAAAACAAACAACCATTTATCCATAAAAAAAACAGACATCATATGTAGACAGACGCTTTAATTTTACATGACTTAACAGAAAAACTAAACAAACAGACCCTTAGTATTTATATGTGATTTTTGAAGTTTTTTTCTTCAACTTTAATCATAAATAAGTTTTTTGTGTTATATATTACTTGATAAAATTTATATGAATAAACTATTTTTAAACGTAATTTCATTGATATAATTCTCATCAAGTATTACACAATAAAAAAAACTTATTTATAGTCAAAGTTGAAAAAAATACTCAAAAAATTAAACCTGAACACTTATTTTGAGACGGAAATAATACTATTTTTAATTGTTCAATTTGTATTTAAATATAGAAGTTATAAAAAAATTAAATCAAAACAAACAAATTTTCAGAAATTGAAAAAACTGAAAAATAGTTAAAATAAATCGAAAAGAATATTATATCGAAGAACACAAAATTTTAAAAAATATAATGCAATTGACTTCTGAACAAAATAATTAGATAGTAAAAAGATACTACTTCCATCTTATAATTATAGTTTACCAAAAAAACACACAATTTAATAAAATATTATCTTTTACAATTTTCTCCCATTTACTTTTTTATACGATTAAAATTTTAGTCTTAACCAATTACTAATATACAACTTATCTAAAATTTATAATAATACTTTTAAGTGAGAATGATATGGTAAACTCAATCAAAATTCTCTATCTATTTTTTAAAGTAGACAGTTATTTGAAATAACCTAATAAAGAAACGTGAACTATAATTATGAGAATCAGAGAGTATTTTAATTTCAAAAATAAAGATTACTTTTTAATAAGTTGTTACAAAATATTCTTAAAAAAATATATTCAGTTACAAAATAAATATTTTTATAAAAATCAATTTTAAACTCTAGATTTTTAAACTTTTTAAATATAAAAATGTTTTAAATAATTTAAATTATAATAAAAAATAGTAAGAAAATAAGCTAAGATAAAATTATTAAAGGCATTTAATTTAGACATGTGGTGTTTTGGATTTGGTTGATGAGCAGTTAGACTTCTTTACGCCACTCAAAAAGTTTAGAGCATCACGTATGGTTAGGTGTCGTTTACTCCCTAAAAGATAATACCACCATTTCATCATGATGGTGGAGAATAACTTTTTTCATATTTTTTCTATATTATTTTTTTAAAACCAAAAATATATTCACGTGACAAAAAATACAAAACAAAAACAAAGAAATCACGAACAAAGGCGTCCAAACTTTCAAAATCGAGACGATTATAGAAAGCCAGACTCAAAAGAAACACAAAGACATGAACTACGCATTTGTCAAGTTTATTGTTTAAACTCTTAATTTTTAGTTACAATATGTTTATGCAACTTTATAACTTAATTATTTGTTTGATTAAACATATAATTTATCTCTATATTATTTCTTTTCTATACTTTTGTGTATCTTTATGTGAGCTTTTTGTTAGCCGTAATTTATGTTTGCCATATTTACCAAACATATATTCGGAATGATTGTAATTAGTTGTTGATAGGTTAGTTGGAATATAGTCATTTCTAGGTGTAAATTCGTAGTCATCCTTATGTAATTATAACAATATATATTTGACAGCATACTTCAGTCAAAGCAAAAATTGCTAGTACCAAACCATCCATACAATACAAGATGATAATCTTACTATTAATTAATCAATTAGAATTTTTTTGAATTTCGTAATATTAAATTCAAAAAAAGATAATATAGTAAAGTTGTCCAAAATCCCTACTAAATTTTAAAAGTGGACAACATGAACAATAAAAATAAAACGAAAAAAATAGTAAATAATTGTACAAAAACACTAACCCAAAAACTGTTTACAAAAATAATTTACTACAACGTTTTAAACAAATAAAAAAAATAACAAAGCTAAAACAAATATCACGACAATTTTACTTGACTTCGTCCGGTGACGAAACGCGCATACCAACCCTTATTACTAATACATACATATTTTTATTGATCGATTGAGGTTGACACAGTTGGTCAAGGCACTGGGCTCGAACAAACTTCCGCGGAAGATTAATCCACTCGTTCTAAAAACAGTAGAACTACTCGTAATACAATAAAAAGAACATACATTTATTAGGACTGCTTTGTGCAGGTCTGAATTTCCTTATGCCAAACTTTTTTTTCTCACGAGTATTAAAAACAATTCCAAATTACTATTACCAAAGTTAGTACTCCAATGCTACATTAATTTATTTTCTTTATTGACAGACTTATTATGTTAATTTCAAACCTCATCTCTTACATAATAAAAACTACTCTCTTGTCCTAAAATTATTGTCTATCTTTTTATTTTGAGTTGTCCTAAAATTATTGTTCAATACTAAAAATAGATATGAAACTTTGATAAATTTAATATAGTATCCTTGATTGAAATTGTTATTACAAACTTTAAAGAAGAATTAATTAATTAGCTAAGGATAAAACTGTCATTATGCTAAAAAGTAAGAGAAAGAAAGCTGTAATAAATGTATTTTTCTTAAACTGTGTGATTCTTGTCTGATAACAATAATTTTGGAACGAAGTGAGTAAATAAAAATTGCTATGGACAAAATTACTAATGCCAATGTTGCATTAAATCTTTTATTTCGTAACTATGGTCCTTTCTAACACACGTCTTTTACAAAGTTGGTTCCTAAAAACTAACTCAGCAACAAAACGTTAACTAAAAAACTATTTAAGAAAGGAATAATATAACACTTTTAACCGGAAAAAAACTTCATCCCGCAGCGAAGCGCGAATATCTACCCTCATTTTACGCAAATTTACGGCACACAAATCACAATAATGATGATGAGGTACCATTAGCCCCCGTATGGGTTGTTGTCCCCGGACCCCCATCGTATGGGGCTTCGCTCCCGTATGATAGCCACAATAATGTCATACAAGTGTGCACTCCGCACAACCTTGACTTGATGAATATTTATCACGATTACTCATTGGTCAACTAAATCAAGCCCATTACACTTAAATCATATTGGTAACACAAAATCACCAACATGATATCGACATTTATCACGATTACACACTGGTCAACTAAATCAATACACTTAAATCATATTGGTAACGCAAAATCACCAACATGATATTGAGACTTACTCGAAATAAAGGCGTCACTAGCCGTTGTTGCTACTATCTTGTCAAATCTATTCTTTCATCATTTGTCACCATAAATAAATGACTACAATCCATATAAAAAAATCATGGAGTATAGTCTATTGGTTGTTTGATTAGTCAATGGTTCGTGCGACTTGGTTGCCAGTTGACTTACCGGTCGTTGGTACGTGTCTCTAATGTCGATTGTTGATACGGTTATGTTACTAGTCGATTTGGGAGACCGTTAGTACCAATTGACCACAATCGGTCGTTGGTAGGGTTTGTTACGAGTCGACTAAAGTGTGTTTTTATTATATTAATGTTTTTTTTATTTTCTTCCTTAAAAGTTGTCGCTCGTTCGTATACCGTGTTAACCAGTCGGCCTAAGAGATCATTGGTATAATATGTTAACGAATTTATAAGTTAGTTTTTTTATGTCGAATCCAG
This sequence comes from Glebionis coronaria, assembly GCA_025667525.1. Taxonomy (NCBI): domain Eukaryota; kingdom Viridiplantae; phylum Streptophyta; class Magnoliopsida; order Asterales; family Asteraceae; genus Glebionis; species Glebionis coronaria. Next base: position 570,570,007 of record CM046881.1, read on the forward strand.
GATATTAAATTCTAAACCGACTACTTTTTGTTTGCAATTATCGCCATTCTTCACAGGTTATGTTTCCTTTTGTCAAGTTTAACTCTACTTGAAACGAATATTCCCGCTTCAACTGCTAGCGAGTGTTAGCCGTAATTTATGTTTACCCATAAATTTGAAATGATTGTAATTAGTTTTTTTATCGAAATGGAAGATGAAAATTTTGTCCATCGGTGGTTGATTGACGCTTGTTAAAGCGGTTTTAGGATCTATGCCAATCTTCAATTTTTCTATTTTTAAAGCTCTGATGGGTGTTTTACGTGAGCTTGAAAGGATTAGAAGTCGGTTCTTTAATGGGCCGGAGCTAAATGAAAACAAGGCAATATGGGTGAATTGGAAGAATGTCTTATTGGCTACGGATAAAGGAGGTCTCGGTGTCTCAAGTTTATACGTCCTAAATCGTGGTTTGTTACTGAAGTGGATATGGAGATTTTTTTTCTCAAAGTAGGTCTCTGTGGGCTAGAACTGTTAAGGCAATTCATGGAGATAAGGGTAGGTTAGGGGCTGCTATATGTAGTGGATATAATTCTTGTTAGACAAGTATATTTGCTGAAACGAATAGGCTGGCGGTGAATGGTATTGACACTTTGAAACACTTTTGAATTAAAGTTGGGAATGGGGAAACAACGAAGTTTTGGGAAGACAGATGGTATGAAGGCGATTTGTTGCAAGATATATTTCCGAGAGTTCTTTGGAGCTGGTTAAAAACATTTCGGTTGCCGATAAGATTGCCCAGAATAACTTAGAGTCTTCCTTAAAACGGTGTCCTAGAGGAGGGAGGGAGCTGGAGCAATTCTAGAACATGATGGAATTGGTGAGATTGGTTGTTTTAGATAACAATGAAGATCATTGGAATTGGAGTTTGGATAGTAATGGGGAATTTTCTGTAGCTTATGTTAGACTGTTGATTGATGATTCAATTCTACCACATTCAGAGTATAAAATGAGATGGATAACGTATATTCCAAAGAAAGTAAATGTCCATGCTTGGAAGGTTATGGCTAATGCTTTACCAACTAGGTTCAAGATTTCATGTAGGGGTATCGATATTGATTCTCTTATCAGTGTTAATTGTAATATTGGAGTGGAGACGTCGGGACACCTATTTTTTTCTTGTTGATTGGCTCGGGACATGATGATTAGAATTGGTCGTTGGTGGAATGTTTCTGTTGAGGACTGTTGGGTCAAAAAGTTGATGTGGCAGAAACTCAAAAATGAAGAAAACATGAAGATATTGTCTAAGCGTAGTCAAGAGCAATCCAAGTGTTGGCAAGAGAAAACTAAGCGTCGATGGCTCAAGCATTGTCATGTGCAATCCAAGCATTGTCACATGCAATCTAAGCATTGACAGAAACGTAGACAAGAAGCCTTTAGAAGCTTCTATTTGGATATATATGCAGGATATATTCTGTATATGTTTATCTAAATAGAAGATTTACTTGTTTATTCATTATTATCTCTTGTAAACCCTAATCCTTACACTATAAAAGGAACCAAGGGTCTTGGGTTTTATTCATAAGTTCATTCACAATGTAAACCTAAAGCGTGTGTCGACTAGACGTGGGATTCAATGTATACATGTCTAGTGATTGTTGATTATTAATATAATTAGCAATCCTTTTGTTTTAATTCATGTTCTTTGTGTCTAAACACCTTGTTAATTTGTCATGTTCTAATTCCGCTTTGATTGTATAATCATATGAACATGATGCATTCCTAGTAGCTTAAAAGATCCGGAAACCAAGGTTTCCACAATTGGTATCAGAGCTTCGTGGCTCATGATGCTAGGACCAACAAGGTGTTCGTGTATGGTGAAAAGAAGAAAAATCCGTCTAGGGTTTTTCTAGACGTTTTTGTGTGCGCAACAGTATTCAGAAGGTCATAACTTTTGATTGGACCGTTGGATCGTCACGAAATTTCTTGTGTGTGTTCTATACACATATATCTAGACATCCACCATAGGGATTGTCAAGTTTTATCCCCAATAAAAATTTATTAGGCGTCAAAGTCAGCAGTGAGTGAATGCAGTTTTCTGTGAACAGCCATATTCAAAACACGATCTCTCCTTCGTTAACCGTTGCATCATCGTGATTTTTGAACTGTAGATTCTTGGCACTTGTGTCTAGAATCTCACCGAAGGGATTTTCGATATGAGCCTTAATGATGAAGATATTCAGCATCGAAATTCACTGATTATGATATTAATGTTTTTGCTCTTTTACATAAAATCATGAACTAGGGTTCCTCAAACCCTAGATCGACATAAAAAGCAGAAGATTATAAGGTTTGTGGCTGGTTTAATTCAAGATATTACGTGATCTAAGGTAAAGTTACAAAAACCTAAGTTAGGTTTTTGATACATAAAGTTCACAAACCCTAGATCCACGATTTCTGTAGTAGCAGCCAAAGAAAGTATTTTCACATGGTATTATATTACGAAAGTATATTAGCAAAAAGGCAGAGATGGACGCAAATTGATGTGGTCCCAGAATGTTATATCATGTGAGATTGGTCGCTGTTCAAATAGAAGCAAAGACACGTGATGATGTTTTAGAAGATCTGTGTTCACACGGTTAAAGGATGTCTTGAATTGTTACGAGAGATGTGGAGCTGCTTTTGGAAAGTATATATCACCTTTAAATGTGATATCAAAATTGGCATGGATACAGAATGACGTGGGGTCTATATTCATTGGTCAAACAAAAGGAAGCAGTCGATTTGTTGTGTTTATTGAAAGCATGTGACGTAAGTATTGTTTTTGCTTTCGGTTATATAAACAGATAGAGACGTGATAAAGACATGTGATTGTAATGATGTCTCACAAGAACACGTGCAAAAGAAGTTGATCACTGTGAGGAGATTGGCTTTTAATATAACGTGATATATGGACATGGAAAACAATTTATTTCTTTAAATGTTCATGACGTTGCTGTTTGTTAGTTTGACGCTGACAAAGTTTTGGTGCAACGCTGACAAGATTTGACGCTGACACTTGTTATTTTGACGCTGACAAGAATAAGTCGAACGCTGACAGAGAGCGTTGACATGAGTTGTCCGAGAAACGCTTGCTCAAGCGTTGATAGGTTTTGTCCGATATCTGACAATGCATGTGTTTAGGATATTGGACAATGAAGGTTCTCGGGTAACAAAAGAATGACTGCTGTTAGAGAAAATTGATACGTTTTAAGCACACAAAAAGGAGGAATTTACACACGAAGGTACATGAGATCTCCGTTTTTATACAGAATATCGAATTGATATTTATGGCTCGGATATTTTTGAAGGGGATTAATGATTTTAATGCGAGTTAGCAACTATTCGTGGGAATTTGATGGATATTTAAACTATGTAATCGGGATAGCCTCGCGAAAGAGTTATCCGATCAAGTACTTTTACATATGGTATGAAGATGTTATTTCATTCAAATTCGTCATGAATAGGTGTTGGCTTAAGGGGAAGAATTCTTATGGTAAGTTTGATGTTCGAAGAAGATTTTCGTGAGTTTGTGTTTTATCATATCTTTAAATCATGGAGGGTTACCATTGGTTTGAAGATAACTTATTCGTGCTTTACATGATTGGTGATGAAGACTTGTCATAACACTTGAAGGAGTTACATTATCGTGCTCAGTGTCTCACAAATGATGAGAATATTGACAAGGGATCGAGGTCTACTTATACTTAGTGACATGAGTATAAGTTCTTTATCACATGGATAGTACAAGACATGAAACACAAGGTTGGGTTATTCTACTTCTACATCAAAATTACTTTATTTATTTTTCTTCAAGATCATTATACAGAGCTACATTTGGAGAATCTTCAAGATTGCATACATTGTTTACTTCCTTGTTGATGTGACAAAAAGGGGAAGACATACATGCTACAATTAAGGGGAAGCAATTTGAAGATGATGTACAACTTACAAGAGATACACATAGAGTTTTGCCGACATCAACTAGGGGAAGATTGTTGGGTCAAAAGTTGATGTGGCAGAAACTCAAAAACGAAGAAAACATGAAGATATTGTCTAAGCGTTGTCAAAAGCAATCCAAGCGTTGACAAGAGCAAACTAAGCGTTGATGGCTCAAGCATTGTCATGTGCAATCCAAGCATTGTCACATGCAATCTAAGCATTGACAGAAACGTAGAAAAGAAGCCTTTAGAAGCTTCTATTTAGATATATATGTAGGATATATTCTGTATATGTTTATGTAAATAGAAGATTTACTTGTTTATTCATTATTATCTCTTGTAAACCCTAATCCTTACACTATAAAAGGAACCAAGGGTCTTAGGTTTTATTCATAAGTTCATTCACAATGTAAACCTAAAGCGTGTGTCGACTAGACGTGGGATTCAATGTATACACGTCTAGTGATTGTTGATTATTAATATAATTAGCAATCCTTTTGTTTTAATTCATGTTCTTTGTGTCTAAACGCCTTGTTAATGTGTCATGTTCTAATTCCGCTTTGATTGTATAATCATATGAACATGATGCATTCCTAGTAGCTTAAAAGATCCGGAAACCAAGGTTTCCACAAGGACGTCGTTTCTTATGAAGATTGGTTACTTTGGTTCGAATCTGTTCATATACCTGTTAAAAACAAAAGGATGCTCGAAGTGTTTTCTATGTTTTTTGGTAGCAGATATGGTGGTTTCGAAACACATTGATTTTTGGTGAGAAGAAGTCCAATAAGGCATTGCTCTTTGACGATTTAGTATGTAAATCTTTTCTTTAGTGTTGTAGGATATGTAAATCTTGCTTATGTTTTAGAGAGAGAAAGATAGATGATTTCACACTTCTAGAGAGAGAAAGTTTAAGAACTATGTGTTATTTAAAATGAAATCACCTCCCTCTCCATCTAAGGAGAGGGTTTATATACCCAAGCCTTGTGATGGGCTTGGTCTTACAATATTGGGCCGGCCTACACATGTTGTAGGCTAGGCTTGACCTTGTTTGTTTAATAAAGATATCTAAACTACGAGCTACTACTTAATATATTGTCGGAGTGACCGAATCTTCCTAAATACATAAAAACGTATTTCCAACAAGTGTAAGTATAGATGTAATAAGTCGTTCGGTTGGAACGAGTGGCTTATGAACCCAAACTCTATTTTCATGTATTTCTAGCTTCTTGCTAATGTTTTCTTTTATCATAAATCAGCCGTTCAGAAAAAAAATAGCTGTTAATATGTTAGTTGGATACGTAATCATCTTTAACTGTAATATATAGTCATCCTTATGTATAACAATCTTGTTTTATATGGAAAATTAGCTGTTGATAAAGTTGATGAACTAGAATACTCTAATGCATGTGTTTGTTATAAAGATATTTTTTTAGAAAGGCAGCTTTAATAAGGCAAGAAGCCAACATACAACCAAAGGCAACCCTCTAATAACCAAGATGGTTAAACTAAGGACCCCTAACAAAAGCATACAAAGAAATGAATAAAGAAAGATATCAAAAACTTACAGCAACAAATACCCACAAACAAACTCAACAAGCCAAAAGGCCCACTATCACAAAGCTAAAAAACAAGGAAATTGTATCAAACTCGCCAGCAGCCCACCTAGGAAGCAAATTACTGGAACATCAGAAACAAAAAATCTCCCCCAGTAACGAATCTACTTTTGAAGACGGCATTTGATCCATTCGAACAACCACTGTTGCCAATTCACCCCACTTTTCTTTTTTGATCTTCTAACAATCCATTTGTAGTTTTTAAGTTGAATTTCATGGATAATCTTATTAACACTTGACACTTTCTTTTTGAACACTCTCGAATTCCTTTCTTTCCAAACGAAGTATGCCGTAGTCCATATCAAGGCTTGCCATAAACTAGAAGAATGGCTAGGCAGGTTGACATTCCCATTACACGACAATAATTCATCAATAGAGAAAGCATTCATATTTCCAATCTTCCACCATCTATAAATTCTTTCCCACACGCCCAACATCAAATCACACATGACCAAGCTATGAGTGCACGATTCCACCACGATATCATAACACGGACAAAGCATGGAATCCAAATCTATTCCTCTTTTATCAAGTTCTTCCCGTACTGGAATTCTACCTTTCACGACCCTTCAAATAAATACGTTGACTTTCTTAGGCACCCATTTATTCCATAATGTTACTTGACTTCCATTCTCCACACTCAGAATCTTGTCTTCGACTATTCGTAAGCTCTTTCACTGTGAATTCCCCATCATCACTTAACGTCCACTTCCAGTAATCCCTACAATCATTACAAAGAGCAACATTTTGCAAAACATCTTGTAAGTTTTCGAACTCCTTATAAACCCTTCCCCTAATACTCTTAACACAATCCCATTCCCAACACCACACATTGTTAACCCATCTTCCTTTATCCCCGACCCTACCCTCTTTTCTCCTATCCAAATGATAAAATCTAGGAAATTTATCACATAAATTGACATCGCCAATCCATCTATCAAACCAAAACATAATTTCACTACCATCCCCCACTTCACCCTTAAAAGAAGAGATAAAATCTATCCCCAACCCCTCTAGTTCCACACCGACCTTACAAATATCGTTCCATACCCCTCTTGCCCCGTTCACCACCCCTCCTACCCATTTCACCTCTCCAAGACCCCCGCTTTCGCCATGAATACTTTTAATGATCCTAACCCATAACGAGCCCCTCTCTTTTTTAAACCTCCACCACTATTTTCCTAAAAGAGCTAAATTTTTTGCCCGTAATGACCCGATATTTAACCCCCCCATCCCCATATGAGGCAAGTAACGCATCCCACTTAACCCAAGCTAATTTTTTATGATCCCCCACCCCCCCACCCCCCCCCCAAAAAAAAGAATTTTTTTCGCACTCTCTCAAGTTGCTTATGATACTCAAAGGCACGCAGAACATCGAAAAGTAATACAATGGTAAACTACCTAAAACAGACTTAACCAGCGTTAAACGGCCCCCAAACGAAGTCGTTTTAGCTTTCCACTCGGATAACCGATTTCTGAAATTCCCTACAACGTTATTCAACGCCCCCGCTCGCCTCATATTTTTGCTAATAGGTAACTCCAAATAAGTAAAAGGAAGATTCCGACACCACATCCCATCCACCTTGCCATCTCACTCAATTCCATATCATTCACACCAACCCCGTATAACTTGCTTTTATTATAGTTGACTCGTAATCCGGACATTTCCTCAAAACACTTAAGTATACACATTATCGCCTTTACATTCTCTTTGCTCCATTATCCAAAAAAAGATAGTGTCATCCGCATACTAGAGATGAGAGACCACCACCCTATTGCTTCCTACTTTAACCCCCTTAAAAATGCCATGATCCACTGCTTGATTAACAATAGCATTTAATCCTTTCGCTGCCAAGATAAATAAGAATGGTGATAGGGGGTCGCCTTGCCTTACACCCCTTTCAAGGCTAAATTCCTTTGTCGGAAAACCATTAATCAGAACTGATATTGAGGCAGAACGAAGGAAACACTCAACCCAATTACACCACGTCTCCCCAAACCTCATTTTTTTCATTATATCTATCAGAAATCTCCAATTAATAGAGTCATATGCTTTCTCAAAATCAACTTTGAAAATAAACCCTTTCTCTTTCAAGAATGCATCTTCCTTTAATGAATGCATTTTGTACATCGCCAACAACTTTACCGACAACCTTCTTAACTCTCTCCGTCAACAGTTTCACGATGATCTTATAATAACAACCGATGAGACTTATGGGGCGAAAATCTCCTAAACCGATTGGGTCCACGACCTTCGGTATAATAGTTATAAATGACGAATTACAACCTTTAGATATCTCTCTTTTATCCTCAAACCATTTGATAGCGTTCACCAAGTCTGACTTCAATAAATCCCAAAATTTCTTGATGAACTTAAAATTGAATCCATCTGCCCCGGTGCTTTGTCACTGCCACACCCCCGAATTGCACCCCAAATCTTTCCCTCATTAAAATCTTTCTCCAGCAACTTTGCATCATCCATCGATATTTTTTCAACACTTACACATCAAAAAATAGGCCGAGTTATAGTACCTTCCCTAAAAAGTGATGTTGTTTCAAAATTTAAAGTGATGTATGACTTATTAAATTGAAACTAGACGAGTGGTTACATATAACAGTAAAAACTGTCTAACGACAAATAGTTGTAATGTTAATGAAATAGTATGAGTTACAAATGAAAAATAATAAAATTTGAGAATTTGAAAATTAAACACAGTGTTTTGAAACTCAATTTGACACGAGCGGTTTAACCAATTGAACAGGTTCCGGTTGAAAATCTGGTCAAATTAAACCATGTTTTATAATTTTAAAATTCGCTTAGACCCGCTCGGTTTGAAGTTACCCATTGTCAATCGGTCATACAAATTTTATTTTTGTGGAAGACGCGGTTGACCTGATGGTCGAGCTGATAACCCGGTAACTCGATCGGGTTAATCCAATGATCGAATTGATAAATCAGTGACTCGAAGATCAAATACGTGACCTGATTAGTTGTGTAATATTATCTATATACCTTATAAAGGGTGTATCCCATTTGTTGAAAGTTGAAAAGTTGAAAAGTTGAAAAGTTGAAAATTTTCAACCAAACTTCTCATGAAAGGAACCAAATAGCTGTAGAATAATTGTTGAAAGTTTCAACATTCATAATTAAGGAAATATAACATTCGGTTACAAATGAATCACAAATGCTTTACACGGTTTCTAAATTTTAAAATAGGAAATGATTTAAACAAAAGTTGAAACTGTCAAGCCTCAAATCACATATAAACACACACCCAAAAGGGTTCAACACACACAGACGATCATTCTTTTCTCTTTCTCCCATTCTAGCATACACACACCTCCAAAGGTTGTCTTCGACCACCGTCGCCTCCATAGACACCGCCATCACCATCGACCGAAGCCACCACGACACTACTGGATATTACCTAACCCGGTGGTGTTTGAGTCTATGTTTTTATTGTGTGTTGACCTTATCTATGGGTACTTTGTATGCGATTGTGGAACTCCACATATTATGGTGGCTTGTACTTCTAAAATGTAATTTCAGGTCAATGAGGTTTGTATTATTTTCATGCTTTTAAATAAATACCGTATTATAATGAGTATGTAAACGTTGTAGATATGATTATAAACATGACCCAAAATGTAAATTTGCATGATAGTTCTGATAATGTTTTCCAGGTGGCTATGGCGCGTTTAGAAGACGATTTTCAGACTGTCTTGGTTCAGAGTATGATTTTGCGTCAAACCGAAACCCAATATCATTCACGAACCCTAAATGCCATCAATCCTAAGAATACATTTGCGTATGCAGAAGGATATTTATGTCAGTGGTTAATTCGAAGGTATACGGTTCTTACTTTTTGATACAAATTTTTTGTATAAATTTACCTTATAGATTTTTGGTTAATAAAAGACTCACTTCAATCAATTTGTTATGTTAAACCAGGTTGCAATTAGAGGGGATCTAGAACAACTTGAAGATTTAGAACATCAAAAGATTGAGCAAGATAATGTCGTAGCTTCTTCTTTGAAGGAGAAAGCGCCTTTATAATGTAAAAAGAATAGATACTTTCTCACCTCAAGGAAGACGTAGACGAAATGAACGTGTGACTACAAGCGGGCTAATTTTGTGGACGAAAATATAAAATCAGTAATACCGTATATACTAAGGTAACTGTTGATTAATATTGTATTCATATTAAATTAATGTTGTCAGTTAGTAAAAAAATTAGACAACCTTATTAGTCAGTACAAAGTTACCCATATGCCACTTATTGATAGTACATCTTGCTGCATAGATCTTGGATAGAGGACGAAGCAAACAAGGGTCAAGCACGGACCATGGTTTTTTAGGAAGTTGGCTGACGGTGGAAATGGGGTACATGCAAAACTGGCAACCTCTTAATTCATAATCTCCGAACAGATAACTGATTTTGAATTGGTACAAAAACTGTGATACTGCAGCAACATCAAAAATTAAATGTATACTAAGTGTCTGTCCAATGCGCATATTCGTGCTCAAAATAAAATGCGTCCATCCAATATATTTTGGTTTCAAATTTATACGTAGCTTTGTGTTGTACCAATCCTAAAGGTAATTAATGTGAACTCTTTTTTTAGATTAATTTGATAGACCTTTAACCTCGTACGAAATCCTATCGGTTAAGATCTTTGATTGATTAGTCATCGCCAAGTATTTGTTGCAATAACATGCACATTAATTGTGTTGGGTCGAGCTGGCTAACTTGAATGCTATGTTACGTACTATTTTAGTTTTGTTAACAAGGGATTACAATTCAAAATATTTTTTGTAAAGGCCAAACTATAAGTTTCAAAGGAAATTTTTTGTTAATTTTTTTGTTATAAAAGAAAAAGAGAAGTGCGGTTTGAATCTATAAGATATCAAGTGGACTTTTGTCGTCATTGTTTTACCTACGATAATGTATGGTTGATATTAATTTATATGTATTTAACCCCTTTTATGTTATTACATGATAGGTGGGTAATTTAATGACTCTCATGCACCTAGCAAGTTACTTCTAATGCAGAAGAAACTCATCAAAGAAGTTGTTGCTTTTAACTACAGTTTGTCTACTACCTATACTTAGGACTTATATATCTGTATCTTTTATGATTCACAAATGTTAATCTTGTATCCACTTTATGGTAACATTAATATTCGGAGTCTTCATCCAAAACAAAAATCATTGAAGAGTATGTAGCTAATTTATCATTTAGCCTCTTTTGCTAAAATTGGATTAATTACTAACAGATTTTTTGTATAGAAAATATTTTTTTGTTGAAACCAAAATTGACTTTGTTTGAAAATCAATTTTAAGTAAACAAGATTTTACTTAATTAATTAAATTATCGTTAAATTTTTGCCGTTAGGATTGTCCGTTACTATACACGGGTATTCGCCTATATCATGCTATTTACATGTATCTATTTCACATTCGTACACGAAACACACTTACCACAATATCAAACATCGTTAATTTTTTGCCGTTAGAATTTCCGCCGCTATGCGCGGGTACTCGTCTAGTTTTCAATAATTCCTTAAGTAATTTTCAATCATATCTTATTTAATTTTCAATAATTCGGTAATCACTTTCAATGTTTTTTTATATAGAAGCTTTTTCAACCTTTCTAAGGATTTTTAATCAAATTAATCTTTCTTTATACGTAATAACGGAGTATGAACTTACTCGCGCGTTGCCGTGAGGCAACATGTACGTAGTTTTTTTTTTGTTTTGTAGATCTTGTTATGGGCTTTCGTGTTTACACATTTCAAAGTGTATCCATAAGTGGCAAAATGTAATGGTGATTTAGCATTAACTTGCAATCTACAAGAATCTCTTCATAGTTCAAAATGAGTGTTTTTCCTGTTATGCGAAACACATCCGACGTTTGGTTTGATGGATTCGTAAAGAATGGAATTACAAAAGAGAATGAAATTGTGTAGAAAGAGAATAACTTCGTAGAATGAGATTGAATTCCATTGTTTGGTGCTATGAGAGAGAATCGAGCAAAGAAATGTGTTACATGATTGATCTTGTGTTTGATGCGGACATAGAATGAACTTGTATTCAAATGAAAATTAAATTATTAGCTTAGTTTTTTTTCCCTTTTATAATAACATTTGACGTTATTACACTCTTTTTCGAATTATTACAAATATATAATGTTAGTTAGCAATCGCAAAAAAAAATACAACAGTAAAGTGGACCAAACAGAAACGAGAAAACTGAACTTGAATCATTAGTGATCGAGACTAGAACGACAAGAAAGAAAATACTGTGAACAACATAAATACTCGAATGACAAAATCTCAATAGCTAATTAAGTGATAGCTATTATTATCAAGCTAATTTGGGAACAAAGATATAAGCTCCAATCACGTGTAACATATTTTTTATGATCTGTTAACACTTAACACTATTTCATTCAAAAAGAAAAGTTTTATAAAGATGATTTTTGGTAAATCACATATTTTTGAGAAATCACATGTGATTTTTGTAGTCGAAAATTATATCATCACAAATATAATTAAATTATCTTTATATAGATATGTATTCTATGTACTTTCGACGATTTTTTTTTCAATTCCCGCATATACGAATCACATGTGATTCGGAAAAATCACTTGTGATTTGGTGAAATCACATTTAATTTGTTGAAATCACATGTGATTTTATGAAATTAGACGTGATTTATTTTGAATTTCGTGTTTGAAAGTTTTATTTTCTTTAAACCTCAAACGGTAGTACTACTCGACAGTTACCAATAAGGTATGCACAGTAATGATATGTCATATAGATATGAAAAAGTGATTTTCCAAAGAATAAATATTTTTAATAAGAAAAACTAGTGGCATAACTTGTTATTTGTTTGTATTCGACTACGTAAATAAGTACTCTAATAAATAATAATAAAAGTTATTTATTTATTCTAAAAAAAATTTGATTTTTTATAATCATCCCCTATTCATTGATTGAACAAAACCAAGAAAGGCACATCCACAATAATTCCATTCTTTGCATTCAGTGTTTTTTTTAGGGCCCGTTTGGTTTATGGTGTTGGACTGGATTTACGAATTTCAAGACAATAGAAATTGTTTGGTTAGTTATTTGGTTTTAGGATACACTTTTCAAACCCCTGCAGTGGAGATTGCAGAAAAGAAAAGCCTATGGGCATCTTTAGCATTTTACCAAATTTGTTTGTGTCTTATTCTACCATTTCTTTTGTCTTATTTTTTTATTTAAATATTAAATCATTAATTAATATCAAAATATATATATATATATATATTATTTTCTAAAATAATAATATTTTAATCTATATATATTTTTTCTCTCTTCAACATTAAACCCAATCCTAAACCAACTACTTTTTAAATCTACACCTAAAATAAAACCCGACTTCAAACCAAACGGGGCTTAAGAATTAAAATAGTGGAAAGAGAATTAAGAACTTGTCTCACGTTCCCAATATTTGATTACACAAACAGAAGAATCAATTTTCTTTTTCATTCTTATCACTTCTTTCCATCATACCAAAGACCAAACAATGCAACTAAAGGATCATATATATGTCGATAAATGCACATGATCTCAAAAATTGTGTTTGTATTATTGTTTAATCTATTGCATATGATTGTTATGTGTATTCGTTTCGTCTCAGATGACACGGGATGAATATATTAGTTCACATATCAAATTAGTACTTTTAAAAAAACTCATTGCTATTTTACGACAAAAAACCAAATAGTAACATACTACAAAACCAACAAAAAACAACTACACTTACGGGTTTCTTATAGAATCAAAACATCGAGGGGCTAAGAAACTCTATACATTTACGAGCAATCTCGTCCGCTCTATGCTTGGTATACACACGTAGAGCATAATCAAACCTTGATTATCCGAAAAAGACATTGCATGTTCTGGTACCCGAGCAAAACAACGACGACTAGACCTCGAGAAATGGTATTTAGAATAAGATTTCAATGATGTAACAAATCTATGCATTTCAATTCTCCAGTGATGATCGATCGAACGTTGTTTTTTTAGAAATAAGGAAGATAAGTTTAACAAGAACACGGATCTTATTATCTATAACTATTTTATAAAGTATTTGAGACTTTCTTAAAAAGTGGCTAAATTTTTAATTTTTTTTACCTAATAAATAAAACAAGTTGTTGATTTTCCTCATGATTATATATCATGACTCTTTGTTACAACATTTTGTAACAAACTTTTAAAATAACATTTTAATTTTTTACTTATAAAATCTTTTTATTAATTTTTAATTTTTATAATCTAATGTCATCATATTTCTTAAAATTTTGTGTTTTTTAATTTAATATTCACTTTAATATATTTTTATTAACTTTTAGTTTATAAATTATTTTTAATGTGTTTATTTTATTCAATTTTTTATAACTTCAATATTAATATGATTACAAACTTAATGAATAAAAAAGTAACATTTATTTGTAAAAAAATTTACATTACACATATACGTGCTGTATGCATACAAAGTGTCAAAATTACAAACACTTGATGTATTTTTAATATATTTTGAATTGTTTATGTTATCATAAAGATGATGGTTTTGGTGTTTTGGGTTTGGTTTTTGACACATTATTGGTGCTTTGTATGTCCAATTATTGTAGGCTTTAATTTTGGACATGAGTACGTGGTGTTTTGGGTTTGGTTCATATGGACTCATGACACATTATTGGTGCTCAATATTCAAGACTTCAATTCGGATTTAGAAAGAAAAAAAGTTTAGAACATTATGCATAATTTTCCTTTTTTTATTAGTAATATAATACATAAGATGATATATATTGAAATATATAATCATCTAGTAAATAATATTTACTTTTTATTAAATATAGGAAAAAGTCTCTTTTTTCCTCAATATTTCTCCAAAAGATTCTAGGGGTTCTCTTTCATATTTCACACTGTATAAATAAGATTTATCTTTGTTCAAAAAAAAAAAAAATAAGATTTATCGCTAAAATAAATAAAAGATATCTAAACTATTGGCTACATGATACATCGTACCGAAATGAACCTACCCCCATCGAACTGAATTTTTGATGCCAAGCGAACCACGATCCCGATCCACGTTCCCGTACCGGAACGATCCTCGTTCCATGTGACTATGGACCGGACCGAAGACCGAACCGGATCGGACCATTTTGGTCTGAGATTTTAGACCATTTCGGTCCTCAGTCCAATCCGATCCGAAGCTGTTGCTCAACCCTACTCTTTATTATAGTAGAGTCAATTAAAGAACAAATCTTCTTTAAGCAAATTGCATTACTCATCTGGTTTGGTCAAAATACATGTTTATTTTAAACGTTACGTAAATGTAAGAAGCATATTTATTTGAAATTTTTAATGCAAGTATTGTCTCTGTGAGAAAATTCTTTTAGGATAAAACACGCAAAATGATTAAAATATTTGAGACAAAACATGCGAGATAGTAAAATCTTAAAGATGAATTTTGCAAAATAATTTAATTTTGAGACGATATCGATATTTTTAAAATATTTTAGATAAAACTTGCAAAATGATGAAATTTCAGAATAATTTATGCAGCTCTCTCAACTTCTTTTTAGTACAAAAAGACAAGTAGATTCATTTCTTAGCCGATTTGACTTATAAATTACCTTAATTATTTGTGATTTTCAATTTAACCATCATAAATTTTTTATTTAGACACTCGTTAAACAAACTCTAAAAATATCTAGCACGTCAAAGAAAAATACTTCTATCAATCAAGCATGTTACAAGTCTATTATCACTAAAATCATACCTTTAATTGATCTAATCAGATTGGAGTATGTGTGGTGGTAAACTAAAACCTCATAGTTTAGTCGGACAAAAACATTAAAAAAGGAACCACATTGAATCTCATTTAATTTATCCACCGTAACAAACATATACAAAATTAGGATAACCATGGTACCGGTCCTATATCAAACTCGTACTGAATCAGTCATATCGATTATTTCTCGAATATAAATTATGTTGTTTTGTTAGATCTAACATAACATTTATTTGATAAACAAAACATATAAACATCATAGTACATGCGGAAGCGATTAAGATCAATTAACATAACATGCATATAACTAATTGAACATTAAAGTTAAAAAGGGTATTTTACCTTGCAAAGCTTTCTAGCAAAAGAACACTTCAAACCAATCCAAGATTAACCAAAGGAGGTTAAATCTATGCTCTTGTACACACGCCTCAAACAAGCTATTCGACAAGCTAGGTCACGCGAGCAGAACCGTGTCGTAGTGGTGGAAAAAACCGAACCGAGTATGCTCTAGGCTATAGTCGGCCGAATATGGTGTTTGGCAAGGTTTCAGAGATTATCTTCTTTCAATATGAATGAGTAAAGAAAACAAATGAAAGCCTTTGTATTTATAGTGTGTCAAAAGTTAGGGTTAGGGAACAAAATATTTATAGAGAATATACACTTTGTTTTAACCAAAACTTATCAACACACCTCCATACACCCCATAGGGGCCAGCCAAACATGCCCTTAAAATAGAGGGAACCAAAAAATATTTTTTCCATTTTTACAGTTAACGCCCGTTAGTCATAATTATTTAAACTAAATAGCTCTAAACGTTTGTGCGCAATCCCATAGTCTCGAGTTCGATCCTAACACACGACTATTTAAATACGTCCATAAACTAACAGCTCCCACTTGGACTATTTCATAAATATCGTGATCACATCGATTAGCGTCTAGCTACACGTCGATGCCTCTAGTACGATCTCGAGTAAGGTCTCCTGAATAAAAACCTTTTAATGATTAAACATCATTATTATTATCCTTTTGTTTCTTAATACACGTTAATAAGGATCTCAGTCATTCCTTAATTAACATAAATGCTTTCGAGTTCGTTGATTATTAAAGATTACCAAATATCTATTTGGGTGCGGCCACACATACATCTTTAATTAATCCCACGAGGGCCCCAGCTGTATTAAAACTCCAACAAAATATTGAAGGAAACAAAATCCCATTTTTACTACAAGCAAAACTCATGAATTTTGCAACACCCTTGAAATCAAATCCGTATAGCCACCAGTTACGTATAACGTTAGATTGATTCACAGAAATGCACTAGATCCACAACGTTTCCTGGTATCTCAGGTCGAAGGATAACTATTTATGATCTACTTAATGACAAAGATCCATAAAGTAATATCACTTTAGTTGGGATAAGTCCTATATCTCGAATCATCGAATATCATCTAAATTTGGTATGTAATCACATCAAGTATTCTTTCAAGAACTACTCCCACCAAACTTTAGATTTGTCTTAGTTTAATAATATTCCCATATTATTAATCGACAACGGACAATTTAGAATAAACTAATATTCATGGATATAAACATGCAAATATAGGATACAAAATTAACTAATAGAAATAAACGTAACCCAAACTTTATTTCATCAAGGTAATAATGTTTAACACCTCTTATCCAAATACTAAATCACAGATTTACATGAAGTCACTAGCTAACATAAGTCCTATTCCCTTAGCATGCTCGGTGACTTTCCTACCAGACGATGCTTTAGTGAAAGGATCAACTAAGTTACTATCTGTGTGAACTTTCAACAAATTAATTTCACCGGCAACAACTTGCTCTCGAACATAGTGAAATATCCTTAGAAAATGTCTGGCGCCTTTCATGACTCCAGGTTCATTGGCGAATATGATTGCGGCAGAGTTGTCGCAATACATATCAGTAGGATTCTTTATTGAAGGCATCACTCCCAGATCATCAATAAATTTCCTATTCCAAACAGCCTCCATTGCAGCTTCTGAGGCAGCTACATACTCGGCCTGGGCAGCATGCATAGCTATTGTTGACTGCTTACGGCTCTTCCGGTCTACAGCTCCTCCATTGACGACAAAGACATAACCAGTCTGGGACTTCGTATCATCTTTATCACATTGCCAAGAAGCATCACAGAAACCTATAACATTCAGTTATGTGTCTGGTTTACCCCCATAAACAAGAAACATGTCTTTCGTATTCCTTAAATACTTAAGAATGTGTTTAACAACAGCTCAGTGGAGCTTACCAGGTTTCTGCTGATAACGACTGACTAAGTTCTGAGAAAACGCCACATCGGGCCTTGTGTATCTTACAACATGCATGATAGATCCTACAGCCGAAGCATAAGGAACTCTTGCCATGTATTCCTCCTCTTCAGGAGTTGATGCATCTTTCTCATGACTTAAACCATGATCAACATCCATAGGTTGATAACCTTTCTTGGAGTTGTACATGTTGTACCTTTTTAATATCTTGTCAAGATATGCACTTTGACTTAGTCTAATCAACCGTCTTTTCCTATCACGATAGATCTTAATACCCAATATGTATGCAGCTTCTCCTAGATCTTTCATAGAAAATTATTTACCAAGATAATCCTTAACAGATTTAAGACTTGGTATATGACTTCCCATGATTAATATGTCATCAACATATAAGACCAAGAAAACTACATTACTCCTACTAGCTTTGCGATATACACATGGCTCATCACGATTCTGAAAAAATCCAAACTTCGTTGACATCCATGGAGTGAATTTCCTCATCCATAGCACCTTTCCACTTTTTGCTCTTAGGATCAAGCATAGCAGATTTATAATTAGCAGGTTCACCGAAGTCACCTGGTTCATTATCTTAAACCTCTATGTTTAGACTTAGACGATTGGGTGCTCGAATAGTCCTTTCAGACCTTCGGATAAGAACTAATTCCGGTGGAGGACCCAGACTTTCTGGCTCTACGGGAATTTCGCTAGTAATTTCAGAAGGTGATGTATCTTCATGATCATAGTTCCTCCCACTGAATTCTTGAGATACAAATTCTCTTTTAAGAAAATTTCCATATCTTGCAACAATAACTTTGTTTTCAGGTGGGAAGTAAAAGTAGTAACCCATAGTTTCCTTAGGGTATCCTACGAAGATACACTTCACAGATCTTGGATGGAGTTTATCAGCTGAGTCATGTTTCACGTACGCCTCACAACCCCAGACCTTAAGAAAAGACATATTAGGCTTCTTGCCATGCCATATTTCATATGGTGTCTTACTTACCTTCTTTATGGGGAACCATATTAAGAATACGAGTCGCAGATTCTAAGGCATAGTCCCAAAAGGATAATGGTAGAGTAGTAAGATTAAACATGCATCGCACCATATCCAATAATGTACGATTTCTCCTTTCACATACACCATTTTGTTGTGGAGTATAAGGAGAAGTAAGATTCTGGACAATTCCACTCTTAGCAAGATAATCTTTAAACTCTTGACTTAAGTATTCGCCACCTCGATCGGATCGAAGAGCTTTAATCTTCTTTCCAGTTTGCAACTCTACTTCAGCTTTAAACACTTTGAATGTTTCAAACACCTCAAATTTATGCATAAGTAAATAAACAAAACCATATCGGCTAAAATCATCCGTGAATGTTAAGAAGTAGCTAACACCTTTCTTTGACACATGTCTAAGTGGTCCACACACATCCGTATGTATAAGACCAAGTAGATCTGTAGCCCTTTCAATGTTAGCATTAAAAGATTTCCTTGTCATTTTCCCAGAAATACAAGATTCACATTTATCCAATGATTCATCATCGAAACTATCTAAAAGTCCTTCTTTTGAAAGCTTTTGCATGCGAGTCTTCCCAATATGGGCAAGTCTACAATGCCATAGATAAGAAGAATCCAAGTCTAACTTTCTCTTCTTAATGATGCTAAAATTAGAATTATTATTATCACTGGTGACATGATCATTCATATCAATTTCAAACACACCATTCACAGCAATAACAGTAAAATAGAAAATGCCATTCAAAGAAACACAAATTCCATTATTAGAAACACTATGGTGAAAACCAAGGTCTATCAAACAAGAAACAGAAACTACACCTCTGACAATAAAAGGTGCATAATGACATTTATTCAAACTCAGTACTAAACCCGAAGGTAAAACTAGCTTAATTGTTCCTATGGCTTCAACCGCTACTTGTGCGCCATTGCCCACTTGCAGAAATTGATCACCATAAGATGACTTCCTTTCAATCTTAAATCCCTGCATGGTATTAAAAATGTTAATACCACATCCCGTATCATATACCAGGAATTAGATTTGTATGATAGATTAAATAATTCAATCACAAGTAAGTTACCTGAAGTTGACGCACCAGGGTCAAACTTCTTCTTACTTGAACGCAAATCCTCGAGGTAAAGAGGGCAGTTCCTCTTCCAATGTCCATCAGCATGATAGTAGTGGCAATCTTTATCCTTTTGAGAATCATCCTTCTTCTTTGGAAGATGCTTCTTAGGTTTCATCTAATAAGTCACAACTTGCTTGCCCTTATCAGGTTTTCCTTTGCCTTTCATCTGCTTATTCGATTGCGGTTTTGGCTTAGCAACCCTACCCTTTTGTATTGCAAGTACTTGAGGCGTAGGTGCATGTACATGTGCTTTGTCCTTTAAACCATTTTCATAGTCAATGAGTATTGCGTGTAAATTACCCAATGTCTTCCCCTCGCAATGCATGTTGAAGTTTCTGACAAACTCATTAAAGTCCTTGTTAAGGGACCTATTGATCAAGTTGATCGACATTGCATCGTCATAGGGTTTCCCTAACACATAAAGCTGATCCAGCATCGCTTTCATTTTCAAGTAGCGTGCACTAACGGGTTGTCCTGCTTGATGTTTGCAGCTGTGCAGTTCGTCTACAAGATCGTAGAACTCAACAGCTGGTGTATTTTCAAACATATTGCGGAGCTCAGCAAGCATGTCCATTGGAGTATAGTACTCGAATTGTTGCTTGAGAGAAGCATTCATTCCGCTAAGCATGATGCAGGCTACATCAGAGTACCTTTTGTAATCAGCTTTGAAAAGAGCTTGGTCCTCTTCGGAAGCATCTTCAGCAGGCATGTGAGGAAAAGGCTGGTACAACAATTCAATAGTATCAGTCACCCTCAAGACAATCCTTAGGGAGCGATACCAATCATTGAAGTTCCGGCCAGTCAGCTTCTCGCCTTCGAAGAAAGTTTTGAGGGCAGAAGACACATGTTGAGAGTTGTTTTGGGGATGAGCCATTTCTACAGAAAAAATTTCATGTATTAGTATTTTCGATAATCAATACTTACAAGAAAATATAATACCCAAGTTAATAAATTAACCATAGTATTTTCCTTGAATTACTAGTACCCATGGTGACATAAATTTACTACATCAGTTGATCTGCTAGTAATAAATGTATTCAGCATGGCAACTTGTCGAACAATTTAATTGACAAACTCATTTTGCAATTCTAGTATTTTAAAGGACTTACATTGCAAGTTTAATAACTTTGCTTTGTAAACATGTTTAGTCCCTTTCTAATGCCTTGAGTTTCTAGATCTCACTAACTAACTCAATTAAGTCTTCTAATCTATTGAACGTAACACTTTCAATCGAGATCTCACTCATATGAATAGTTTTCTTTCCATCACAATCTTAATCCAAGGCTCTCACTTGACTAAAATTGCAACTTCAAGTGTTCTCAATTAGATGACATTCAACTTAAATTGTGGGTATTATTTTGATGTGTCAAATCAAAAGTTTATGTATGGAGAAGCATGCATACAACTCCATAGCATAAGTTTTATAAAACATTTTATAGACATTTTATTGAAGATTAAATGACCACATTAAAGAATTATAGAGTGCTAGATTATTCGTTCAGTAACCATTATTCGTCGACGCTATTCTATAATCATTTAGAGAGCGAGGGCACTTTAATTCGTAAACCCATCACACTCAGCCAAGATGAAATATCGAGATGGAACACTCTACGAATAAGGATACTAACTTATAATTAAAGCGCTAGATACATTCAATAATAGGTCTCATTTAAACTTCTTAACAAATCTATTAGTTTTATATAGTTATTTAGTCAATTTATATTTTTGGAAAAAATACCCATTGTTTACAACATTCTTTCAAAAATAAGTTAAACAAATGGCATATTACAAAATATATTAGACAAGAATAAATCTAAGCATAAATCTCATAAATATATGCTCTTAAAATAAATCACATAGGCACATGCATTTATTTATGAAATAAAATCTTTTACAACTAGGGTTTCAAATAGAATATTAGTCTTCCCTAATTAGAGATTTTATGATTTCATTCAAAACTAAAAGATATGCCAAATATTCGTAACATTTACCACATGACAAGTTATCCATGACAACATGCATGTAAATCATGGATCCACATAATCAACTAAAAAATGTAAAGATTATGTCTAAAACATATGATCACTTAAATATAGTAAAGATTATATTGTTTATATAGGATCGTTACCCAATTAATTTAATTACATGAACTAACAATTTAATCAAGTAATTAAACCTAAAGATCTAACATGTAAATAGGGTTTACTAGAATTTTTTTCTTAATTTAGCAAAAACACAAAAAAATTTCGTGTGATCTAAATAATTAGGTCTGAATTTTTTTATCAAAAAAAATGTGTAAACCCTAAATCTCATGTTTTTATCAATACAATTATTATGATCATTAGGTGTTCAATAATTATTGCAATGTTAAAATGACTCGTGATGCCACTATTTTTTTGTTAGATCTAACATAACATTTATTTGATAAACAAAACATATAAACATCATAGCACATGCGAAAGCGATTAGGATCAATTAACATAACATGCATATAACTAATTGAACATTAAAGTTAAAAATGTATTTTACCTTGCCAAGCTTTCTAGCAAAAGAACACTTCAAACCAATCCAATATTAACCAAATGAGGTTAAATCTATGCTCTTGTACACACGCCTCAAACAAGCTATTCGACAAGCTAGGTCACGCGAGCAGAACCGTGTCGTAGTGGTGGAAAAAACCGAACCGAGTATGCTCTAGGCTATAGTCGGCCGAATATGGTGTTTGGCAAGGTTTCAGAGATTATTTTCTTTCACTATGAATGAGCAAAGAAAACAAATGAAAGCCTTTGTATTTATAGTGTGTCAAAAGCTAGTGTTAAGGGACAAAATATTTATAGAGAATATACACTTTGTTTTAACCAAAACTTATCAACACACCTCCATACACCCCATAAGGGCCAGCCAAACATCCCCTTAAAATATAGGGAACCAAAAAATATTTTTTCCATTTTTACAGTTAACGGCCGTTAGTCATTTTCCATTAAATACTTAACTGTCGTTAGTCACGGTTTTTAACACTCGTTAATAAATTACATTTTAATAAATAAAATATAACTATTTAAACTAAATAGCTCTAAACGTTTGTGTGCAATCCCATAGTATCGAGTTCGATCCTAACACACGCTTATTTAAATACGTCCATAAACTAACAAATTAGTGATACCGATACCGTATCGAACAGGATTCAGATATCGTATCGGTACGGTACCAGTACCGGAAATTCGGATTTTTTCCGATTCGGTAACGAGATTCGAGTACCAAGAATCGGTACGTGTCCAATTCAATTTCGAGATTCAGATCATCCCTGTATAAAACCTTTCTTTACCAGACAAAAGCAAATATACACATTTCATACGTTACACAAAATGTCGAAGAATGATAATGCCTTCTTGGAATCAATAAATCTAATTATTATTTGCTTCTTTTTTCTTTCTCCATAAAATATAAAAACCAATTCCACTCAAACATACAAAAAGAACAATTCCATCACCAACAACAATCAAAATCAATTCCCATTTCTTCAATCCATCATTCCCTTTCTTCCCATCTTTCAAAACCTTAACCATAAAACTCATTTCTTCATCCAAATTATTAGCCTCCTTCATACCCTTAATCTCCCCATAGATATAACACTCTTTGCTCACACTTACAAACAATGCACCAACACACGCGCAATCGTCAATACACGACCTCGAACATGTCTCTTTCGTCGTGTTGATAGTCTTCTTGTTTTCGTCTCTTAGAATACTCGTTACACCTCGTAAATCCTTCATTTCAACCGCGTACGTGCCACAAAAGTTGAACAATTTCCCCTTTATTTCTAATATTGAACATTTGTTGGAAAATGTACATATTTCGTTCACTTGGCAAAAATTTGGCTCGTCGCATTTGCTTCTTAGGGCTTGGAACGAGGCTTGTAGTTTTTTCGTTGTGGTTGAGTAGTAGTAAAACCCTAAGTTCCCGGTTGTGTTTTCAACGGCTAGAAACCTTAAAAGCTGGAGGCGTTTTGAGGGGATTTGAGCTATCTTGTGGCTGTCGTCGTTAAGTACTAGTAACCCGTCTGTTGCCAAGCGAATGAATGATATATTCTGGGGTTCGGGGCTGAATTCCCAGTACGAGTACTTATATTTACCCGAATTTAAGTAGAGTGCAAGCTTATCACGACGAATCTCAAACGAATAAAATGAATTTGAATTTGTAGGAAAGGAAGTTAGCTCGGTTCCAACGTTAAGTGTTTGTCCCCAAAGCATTACGTTTGTGGGAAAATGAAAGCTTTGCCATTTGATCATGTTGAACTCATCCAAAAGAACAAGATTCCCAGTGTTCGATAATTGCAAACTCTGTAACATTATATGATCAATAAACACTCTGAGAAAGTTATCACCAATGACCCAAGGAACGCGACGATATTAAGCTCTTTTGTACCAAAATTAACGTCTATTTTTGTTCTGATTCGTCTAGCTTGATGATTATTAGAGTTTTTCTTTTCGATTTAGGTAAAACTTATAAGAACTGTAATTTTGTGACATAACAACACTCTATGTTTACTAATGCTTGCATCCGTTAGATAGATGGACGAAAGCCCTTGAGGAACTGATTCTTATCAATTGTACATTTTGAAAACTTTTTTGGCGCCATTTTATTAAAAAAAACTAACAAGATGCTAGCGAGAAGATGGATTGCAACATTTTAGTACAAGAATAACTCGTTCGGATCGCATATCAAATCAAACCATTTTGTTTGAGAATCACTTTAGTTGTCGAGAATTATTTGATGGCATTTTATACCCTAAAACTTCAAAGTACACTACATTAAACCGAAAGTACCTTTATACCCTGCCCAAATGTTGCGGTTCGCCATCCCATTTCATCATCATGACCCGTCGTCAAACGCAAATCTCCATCCCTAGTGAAATCAATCACACATTTCTCATAAGTAAAAAACCGCGATAAATGAGATGTGCTCCAAACCTTGAAGTCCCCAAGAAAAATGTCGAACGAACAAATATACTTCTCTTCGATGGCTTCAATGCTAAGCCCGGCTCTAAAATTGGGCGCGGGTTGGCTAGTCTCGAGTACAAATGCTTGTGCCACAAACCCTATGATGTACAAGCTAGGCACAATAAGGGTTGTATTGGCACCAAGTTGAAGTTTATCTGTGGTGCAATGGCCATAGAAGTGAGATGAGAAGTGAATGAGTATTGCAAGTGAGAAAAGTAGGTTCATGGGAGAAATATTTGAGGTGTAGTTTTCACATAGTTAGTGTGTGCTTAGTGTGTCAAGTGTCAGAATTGAACCAATGAGAGTAAAAAAGGCATGATTGTGTTGTTATTCCACTAAAAAGTTGGCATGTTAATTAGTTCATTTTCATAAACATTATGGAGATGATAACTTTGTCATCCCACTCCATAAAAGGTGGCATGATGTTTACTTTTTTTCTATTCATATTAAATACTACTTAGTAAAATTTAACTACTAAAATAATAGTTGTAATAAATGTATTGTGCATGTTATGTTTTGGTTGTGGAGTTATTGACTAAGGTTATTAAGGCCGGTGGGAGCGGGTTAAATCCACTCGCCTTCACGTTAGCGTTATCTCATCTTTTAATAAATTCACAAAAACTTATCCACGAAGACAATGACACTCATTCAAACTCACTCACACTCATCTTTCATACCTATTTTTATTATTATTTAAACACACATCACTCACAAAAAACACCCACAAATAAACCTAACCTAAAAAATAAAAACATTTGCGCCCACATAAGTTTAGTTCACTCAGGGTGAGTGTGGCCCTTGTTTTTTTTCTAGGAACTAACTCGCGCGTGATTTTAGGTAGGAGAATAGGGGCTGCGAGTGAGTTTGGGTAACTCACGAGTGAGTTTCACCCCACTCCCACAGCCTAAGGTATCAACTATGATCTTAGAGCTATCCAAATCACACGACTTGGTTATGTCATATGGCTTTCACCCTCTAAAAAGTGTTTCACATAATGAATCACACGAATTGTCTATTTATTTTTAGTAATGATGATGTTTGGTCATAAAGTTCAGCCACTTAATATATGTTTCTATTGGTTTTCATCAGACTATATAAAAGGGTTTTCAATGGTATTATGTATGAGAGATACTTTACTAATGTTAGTCTACTTTTTTTTTTAACAATAGATTAATAGTTAACGGATCAAGTTGTGCAGTGAATATTCAAGCAGATAATATGTTTTTCTCGAATCCTCGTTTAGTTATGGCTGACTTTTTATATACTTCAAATGAGAGGAAAAACTTTTGAGAGATCGAACTCTAACCCAAAACTTCCACATGTCTCAAATTTGTCATTACTAAATGCTACTAACTTATATACTACAATAGAGAATAATAAACTTGTTATTATTGAGTTCTTTCATGCAAGGTTTTCAAGATCGGGATCTTATATAGGATCGTTTTCGTCTTTGTAAGATCGAGATCGTAAAGTAGGATCGGGATCGTAAGATCCTATTATAATGTAATTTTCTTAATAGTCTTTGCAATATTTTACAACTTTACAAATTAATATACATCGTAAACACAAAATTATACAAATATTTCATAAAAATGTAGTTCGAGATTATGATTATGAAATATATGAGAAGATTTAAACTTTGGTTTTTAGATTATAAAACATAGAACGTATAAATATTAGTTTTTTGTTTGTCGTTCAAGAAAAGGTAAGATCGGATCGTAATAGATCCTAGGATCCTATGAGCAAGATCGGGATCTTATAAGATCTTAAGCATGGAAAAATCCTATGTAAGATCTTGATCGTTTTTAATTTACAATATCGTAAAATTGTAAAATTCTAATATTAAAATCGGGATCTTGACAACCTTGTTTTGATGTACTCAATTAGATTGAACAAAACATTATCTTTATGATATGAAAAATAGTTATTCAACTTGACTTGCATAATACCTATCATATTACTTGCAAAAGTATGAGTGGAGGTGATACAAACCTTTTGAGGGGAAAATGGGAAGGACCCCATATCCACTATTCCTTTAGGACTAGTTGCTGACCTCCTTGTGATGTTTGAGTAGCATAAGCAAGATACACCAAGATCATTACATATAACTCGCAATGAATCACATAAAAAATATCTAACAGGAATCATACGTGAATTTGAAACTTAAACCAGTCGGTTCGCGTATGATTTATGATTTTTCCGAAGTTTACAAAAGATTACTAAGAAGTGCGCTAATAAGTAGTTGATTATAAAGAACTATACTTAGGGAAGTGATTTGATCCAGGGGCGGAGCTAGAACTTTTTTCGTGAGGGGGCACAAATTTTTTTTAAAAACGTCCGGTTAAACAAAAATATATACAAATAAATTTTAAAGACCTTATTTGATATAATATATCTTATATTTTGTGGTATTTTGTGTCATACTATCATTCTAGTATAACCTTATACGAAAAAAAATAAAAATATCTGTGATTTCTAAGACACAAAACACTATCATTGCTCGATGAGTTATAAACAGAAAGGGGTTGTGAGTTGTGAATTTCAAGACCACACATTTAATATAATAAACATATTTGTCTACTGTATTTCTTTTTTTATTTACTACCCATATTTCAATATCATCTTCTTCATTTCAACTCTGATCTATTTTCACAGAAAGCAAACATTTTAGAAGGGGCACCAAACGAAAATATCACAAAATTTAGAAAAAAATACACATAAACTTTGTTGAGAGGGGGGGGGGGGGGCACGTGCCCCCTGTGCCCCTCCCTGCCTCTGTCTCTGATTTGATCATGAAGGTTTCTCAAACTTTTCATTTCTGTTATTGAGCGTATTCTTAGATTGAATAACATTGCTCTAATCTTATGTATGTTTTTCAAGTAGTTACTAATGGGTTTCGATGTCTTATTATGCATTTTGGGCATATATATACATGTCATTTAACAAACCTTGATTTAGTAATTTTGCAGTAACACCCGACTAGTGTACTGTGTACATGTAATTTTGGTAAAAAATAAACACAAACAAACAAAAAAGTAACAGATTTTGCTAAAGTTCAAGTATGGGCTTAGAGCCCATTTAAGAGGATATTTTGGATATTGGAAATTTAATGGTCCAAAAACCTGCATAAGAAAAACGAGAAAAGTCATGTTGCCTAATAGTAAAATGTTAAGTTGTCCAAAGATTACTTATGGTTTTATTAAAACGAGTTTATATCCCGCGCTTCGCGGCGGAGGTGTAGTACTGACGGTTGTTGTGGATCAATAATACGGAAGATTGTTGGCGTCAATAACTGGGCTTGTTAGAAACGAATAACTACAAAGGCTATTTCAATAAAAAAAACTAAAATATATATTAACTTTCATCGTTTAAGGGGCAGGACCAACAGTTGTAATGAACCAATAATACAAAGGATTATACATGTCAATGACTGGCCTAACAACGAACGGAAACTTAAAGGACTATTTTGATGAAAGTATATTTTAAATGTGTATTACGTTTCAACATTTTTTTATAAAATCATATATATGTCAGAAGCATTCCAACATTGGACTCGTTTAGTTCGCAGTTACATGGTTTTTTCAACGGTATTTTTGTTTCCAAAAGAGTCGACATATATACGCTTCACATTTGATAAATAAACTATATAAGAAAGATGTAGGTAGTTAAAAATTTAAGGTTGTTTTTGTAACATATCGCATAATGTAATGGGCGGTTTTTAAGAAACTTTTTTTGCGTCAAAGACTGTCATTACAAGTAACAAATAACCCCAAGGACTATTGTCGTAATTTTTTTTTAAAATATATATGAAGTGTAAACATTTTTATAAGATCACATGTATGTCCGAAGCATTTAAATATTGGGCTTGTTTGGTTCGTAATTCGACGATCTTTTCAATTGTATTTATTTTCCAGGTAAATCGGTAATTATACGTTTCATATATGATAATAAAGTTTATTACATTAAAAAGTCGTAAATAATCAAAAGTGTAAAGCGATTTTTGTAACATGTTAGATAGTGTAAGGGGTATTTTGAAAATTTTATTTTTTAAAGGAATTGTCGAAGCTGCTTCTGTTTTCGAAACGACACAATACAAAGAAGAAAACGACATGTAGCTGCTCTAAACGACGTCGTTAGCTTCAACATTTAATATGTAAGTATAATTGAGAGCGCTAGGTTATGCAGGTTTTTAGGCCATCAACTCTTTTTTTTCTCGGTCTTTGTCAGTTGCAGGTTTTTTTGGGTTATTTATAAGTTATTTTTAAAGACTCTACACACGCTAAAGAAAACACACAAGCTACTGCTCCTACACACTTGATAGCTGCTACATCATAGCTGCTAGATCCAAAAAGAAGGCAAAACAACAAGTTAACAAGTATTATAGTTCAAGGACCATTAGTGTACTTTAGTTTTGTATTCCTGTTAAGTTTGTTAAAAGTCAAATGTGAGTTCGTCTATACCTTTCCAGCTTATAAATACTCTGTAACTCTTCATTTATAGTTCACTTTTCACACTAATGAAATTACAACCTTTTCACTTTAACTCTTGTAAACTTCAATATGGTATGAGAGACCTATGCTCCGATAACCTATAACTAACTAAGAGGTTGTTACAAAAACTTTCTGTGATCATCATTGTCGCCCACCATTCTTTTTTATAACCATCATTATCCACCATATCTTCAATCAATTAACCACCATCATCATTTTACACTCTAATTATTATATAATGAGGTTTTCACACATTTTTTTGACTATATAACCAACTTCCAACAACAATAACTAACTTTCTTGTTCAACCCCTCCAATCCTAGCTTAATGGCGATTGAAAGCTCCAGTCAAAACACTCAACACAATAGAAACACCAATCAAAACAATCCAATCAACAACGTAAAAAACCTTTTTGACAATGACATAAACTCACCAAACCATCTACTTTATCACCATTCCAATGATCATCCTGGTATGATTTTAATCTCAAAGAAACTTACTGGTTCAAATATTTACAATACATGAAAAAGATCTATGATGATTGCACTCAATGCAAGAAACAAATACAAGATTGTTACTAGTGAATTTTCAGAACCAAACATACATTCAAGCACAAGGGATCTATGGGAAAGAACAAATGACATGATAATTTCTTGGATTCTAAACACCATTTCTGATTAGATAAGCAATAGTATCACTTTTGTCAATATGGCTGCTACATTATTGCATGAATCGAGTGAATAATACTCACAACTTGATGGTCACAAGATTTATCAAATCATTACTAATATTGTGCAATTGAAAAACAAAATTATGACGTGGAAGTGTATTATCAGAAGTTAAAAGGATACTAGGATGAACCTGATGCCTTGAAGCCTTATATATGTCTAGTTGGTCTTGCACTTGTAAAAATCGCAGAGTTAATGGGGATATAGATCAAAGGAAAAGGTTGATATATGTTGGTCCCTAGTAATTCGATATTACTTATTATCTTATGTAATAACTATTACTTTGACTCAAGTGTGTTGTTTTAACATAAGATAAGAACTATGAAAGATTAAAACAACAATACCAATATACTTTTCAACGTATAGACTTTTATTAGAATCAAATAAAGAATCTATAACCCGCTTTGTTTGCAGAATAACAAAGTGGTTGAATGACAATGGGGTTTGATCTCCTCTACTTAAACGTTTAACTAAAGTTAAACTCTAAGCTCCAATCTAAACGTTCATATGCAACTTTGGCTATATGGTTTAGTTGGTATCGAGAGAGAAAGGTTTTCCAGAGTTTAAGCTCTTGTATTTCTCTCCCAATGTACACTCTGTTATATAGGCAGTGTAAATTAGGGTTTGCATTTGCATGTACCAATGCATCAGTTTATCCAGTAGGTGGTTGATGCCCATGCTGGATAAACAATACAAAGTACTTAATAAACTATTCTAGGAAAGATAAATGTTGTACTTATATCTAAGTATACAAGCAACCTACTTTGAGTTAAAGTTATATTTTCCCGCCTAATGCAAACCATCATAATACTGAAGAGTTCTTCAGTATCCTAGAGGAGATCGACATCATTCAGTTTGGTATTGTCCAGCCAAACTGAACTGAAAGCCCTTCTTCAGTCCTTGTTCTTCAGCAGCTAGACCGCCTAGTATTTGAAGTGAAGACTCCTTTGTCTTCTAAGTTCACTGGAAGGGGAGTGCTAAACTTTCTTCGACTTTAAAGTCTTCAGTAGGAACTTTGTTCCTCTGGTCATCCATCAGCAGACTGGCCTTACTGCTGAGCATGAAACACCTAGGGGGGGTTTTATATTCAAATCCTAGAGTTGCTTCTGGGTCAGTAAATACTGACCCAACAATCTCCCCCTATTTGGATATACAAATAGCCTAAGTCTAATGTCAGTAGTAAGTGAGCATAACAACTTCTTCTTACTTGCACTGAACAATTAATAACTTATAAACATCAGATATTCATTTATTCAACAACATTACAAATTACAACAAACATTATAAAAAATGATTATTCACTTCTCCTTAGGCCTAAGTTCTTCAATGATGGAAGTCTGAGTTAATAGATCTGCGTTTATGTGGTTCAATATAGCAAGCAAGCACATGCTGAAGGTTTTAGCAGCATCAGTAAGTCCTGGACCACCATGAAGAGAGTAACAGATCCTTTGAACATTCAAGAGAAGTTCATTGTTCATTTCATCAAGATCACTTACGCCCACAAAGTCTTGACGTTCTTGATGATTGAACATAATCGTTCCTAGTTCTGGTTCGTCTAGTACATGACCAGGGAGATGATTTTGAAACTGAACAAGGCCTTTATATTTCTTTGTAGTGACAAAGATGTCACCAACTTCAGGTTGTATCAAATTTACCCTTTTGTTCAGCTCCAGAACTGGATCTTGATCTTCCAGAGAAGCTTGAGTGTTGATGTTCAGAATTTCACCTAGTCTTTTATGATTTCTCATATAGTGCTCGATTCTGGTGCAAACTTCATCCCATCTTTTGGATTTCCTTTTCTCAATTATCACACTCATTTCCATCCCTTCAGTATAAGAAAGTTCTTTTCCTTGAAAGTTTTCAAGTATCTCATCAGTTCCATCACCTCTATAGAACTTGAGATGGATGTCACCTTTGTTGGTCAACATATCAACATTGGTGATTGGTGAGATGTTTCTTATGTTGAGTCTTGTTATACAAAACTTTTCATATAACACTTTCTTCTTGAAGATACTTTCTATTTCAACTCTTCCAATTTTCTCATACAAGCTTAGCTTCAAATCTCTTAGCTTTTCTTCTTGCTGAAGCTTGTATATCTTGTCAAGTTCTTCCTGAGTGGCCACTTTAGCGCTGATCAACTGATCATTTAGAGTAAGATGTTTGTTTTTGGGTGAACCTTGCATATCATCATCTTTGGCTGATGACTCCCCCTTACCCTTTGCTGGGATCTTTTCAGTGATGGGTGACTCAATGGATTGTTTCTGAGCCTTCTTTTGGGCATGTTTCTAAAAGAGCTGCTGGATTGTGTTTTTCTCCCCCTCAGCAGAAGACTGCCCAACAGCTTCTAATGACCTTCCAGCAGGGAAGAAGCCACAAAGATGATCAAGAGTGGTAGTAACCTTAGCCAGCATGGCTGGAACAGTTTCAAGGGCAATTAGATTCTGCTGAACCTCTTCAGAAATGGTTAGCTTTTGATTTTCCAGCAACGCCACTCTATCTTTGATTTTGGACACAGAGTCACACAAGGTATTAACTTGGCCAGGAACTGGTGTGAATTCTGGTGGAAACTCCATGGAAGCACCGTTGATGGATTCCATTAGAGAGGCCATCTCTTGCTTTAGGGAAGTGGTGGTGGCCACATCTTGGACTAAGGGATTCAAAGCAGCAATGAGGACATCCTTAATTTGTTCAGCAGAATGAGGAGGTGGTCTTGCTTTGATAGTTGTGATTTCGTTGTCTGCAAGCACCTTTTCTTCCTTCAGTCTGGCAACCTGTGATTGTAGAATCAACACTTGATTGGTTAATTCTTTTACCTACTCAGCTCTGGGTGAAAGTGGAAATAGTGTTGCATCAACAGGTTCTTCATCACTGTCATCTAGATTGACTGGAATTCTCTCATTGAACCCAAGTTCTTTCTCTAGATCATCTCCAGACATACTTACAACAAAAGTAGGAAAGTGTCCCACCTTGGATCCAGTGGTGAGATGCACTTCCTTGGGAATCTTTGGAGCATCAACATGAGTGTGTGGATCAGTTTCAAGCCCTTCACCACCAGAGTTGGTTTGACCTGATGGATCCTGAGAAAGAGTCCCTGATAAATTTAGATCAATGATAATGTTTTTGGTTCCTTCAGTAGAACCCTGTTGTAGGGGAGCTACATCATTAGAAACAGATAAGCCTGGGTCAGCATCAGCTGTTAGATTTGCTAACACATCATTCCCAGATGCAGACTCAGAGTGACAAGTAATAGAAATTGGTAATGAAGTATGACTTGTATTCAGAATGAAATTACTTACCAATGCTGACTCCACACTACTGAGCTGAGGGTGAGCTCTATCTTCACCCTTCTCTCTTAACGAAGTTGAGAGATGGGTTGCTTGCTGGGCCTCTTTATGCATATATCCTCCAGTAGAGACTGAAGGTGATGGCTGGCTGGGGTTCTTGTCCTCGACCAGGGACTTGGTCTTCTTCAAAGGATGGCCTTGGGAATCATCATCAATCTTCTTTGTGGAAGATTGTGTGAGGGTTTTCCTATTTCTGGACCCACGTCTAACCTTCTTGGTATTAATTGACGTTTGCTTCTGACGAGGTCCAGATGAAGCTCCAGGATTTTTGCCTTGTAGATCCCCTTCTCTAGTTGGAGAAGTGTCTTTGGGAGCTTTGTACACTACTGGACCATCTGCTGAGCAGATGTCCAGCATGGGTTGTGTAAGAGGAGGATCAATGGTGCTGACTAGAATGTTCTAGAGAGTAAGATCAAAGGTCTTAAAAGTTAGTTGCTCTCTAGTTATTTTTGAAAAATCATTTCCAAGATGGTCAGCAAAAAGGAGAGATAGAAATCTGGTGTACACAACGTTTTTCTCTCTAGTCTTTTTCTCCAGCTTCGCATGGAGATCTTCAAAAATAATCCTCCCAACATGGTTTCACAAAAGTACATCAAATAAATACTTTTTACAATGGGTTAAGCATGAATGACCAAGATTCACTAAACAGTGCCTCGGGGGGTAACATTTTGGTTAAGTCTTCTAATGCTGCATGGGACATTATTGAGAATAAGTCTAGAGTGCAAACCAAGAGTGTTCGGACTAATGTGGCTAGTGCTAGTACTAGTGACGCCTACAAGAGAATTGATAAGCTTACTTCACTTGTGGAATCACTTGCTGTACAAACCGCCAACAATGCCAAACAAATCACTGCCTAAGCTAATGCTATGAGTCAATCATGTGAAATATGCGGGGGATCTCACTCATACACCGATTGTCCTTCGACTCATGACAATCCGGAAAATGTGTATGCCGCCAATGGTAACTTTTCTACAGGAGGCTATCAAGCACGTCCTCAAGGTGACCGCAATTTTCTCAGCTATCGCTCAAACAACTTTATTTCACCACCCGGTTTTCCCCCACAAAACCCAAACAATCTCAATCGCAACAATCAAAACCAACCTTGTGCTCCAAATCAATATCAAACCCAAAGAACCCCATATCCACCTCAAAGAAAAAACCAAGTTTACCAACAACCCGCTTATCAACCACCTGCCTACCATGCTCCTCCTCCCAACCAATCCACCGTATTTAATCACGAGGTTGAAACTTACATGAGGACTAATGATGCGATAGTGCAGAATCTTTAGCGGGAAATGGCCAACATGAAAGCAGATATGGTGAAACAAGGGAATGATCTTCGAGCCGATATGCGAAACTCTTTGGCCAGTCAAACAAATGACTTAAGGAACATGATGGCTAGTTTCTTCCCAAGTAATCAAGCCTCTGGTTCGGGTTCTCTTCCGAGTAACACCATTGCTAATCCAAGAGGGGAGATGAAAGCAATCACCACTCGAAGTGGAAAAGGTTTACAGGAACCCGAGCTTCCTACACCTACACCGGTGATTATGACAAAGGAAAACGAGTCTCCTTCTCCGGTTCCTCCACCTTTTATTTCTCCAACACCTCCAACTTCTACTTCTACAATTCCACCACCTTTTACTTCCACCCCTCCACCACCCAAGGATGTGAGTGAGAATTCCATTCCAAAGCCTTCATCTCAACCCAATATACCTTATCCTTTAAGGTTGAGGAAAGAGAAATTGAAGAACAAGGATGATATTCAGGTTTCTAACTTTCTTAAAATGTTTAAACAACTGAATTTCAATATCTCCTTTGCTGAGGCTCTCGCTCACATGCCAAAGTATGCTAAAATGTTTAAAGATCTTCTCAGTGATAAGGAGAAACTCCTCGATATCGCTCAGACCCAACTTAATGAGAATTGCTCCGCAGTGATCTTAAGGAAATTACCAACCAAACTTGGTGATCCGGGTCGTTTCTTGATTCCTTGTAACTTCCCAGGGGTAGAAAATTATATGGCCCTAGCCGATCTAGGTGCTAGTATAAACTTAATGCCATTAAATCTTTGAAAACAATTATCTCTACCCGAGCTAGTCCCCACCCGAATGACTTTGGAATTAGCTAACCGTACGGTTGCTTATCCAGTGGGGATAGCCGAAGATGTATTCGTTGGTGTCGACAAATTCACCTTTCCGGCGGATTTTGTTGTCGTTGACTACGAGATGGACCCCCGTGTTCCATTAATCGTTGGACGTCCATTCCTGAGGACCGGTCACACTCTCATTGACGTAGCCGCGGGCGAATTAATCATGAGAGTTGGTGACGAAAAAATCGTTTTCAACATGGGTAAACTTTCTAAGCAGCCTTCTGAAAACGAGAGTGTTAATTTCATCGACGTTCTTGATGAGGCTTGTGAAGAACATTTCAAAGACGCTTGTAAAAGTGGTTCTCCTTCTCTACCCATTGTTGAGACCGTTGCCTCTATTGGTCCATCACTAAATCCATTTGGAGAAAGTGATTTCATCTTCAAAGACTTTGAAGCAACTTTGGGAGATGTGGATTTGCAATATGACGATTCTCCCTCCAATTGGGATGAAGACCTTCGTACCATTGAGAAACTTCTCAATGAAGACCATATTTCTCCACCATCTCCTAAGGATATCTCTACCGATGATCCGAATTTGACTACGCCTTCCATCGAAAATCCTCCGGATTTAGAGCTTAAGGACCTACCGTCTCATCTCGAGTACGTTTTCCTTGAAGACAACAAGAAGTCACCCGTCATCATCGCAAAGGACTTGAAAGAAGAAGAAAAATCCCGACTTATCGCCGTGCTGAAGAATCATAAGAAAGCGATTGCGTGGAAAATCTCCGATATTCGTGGAATTGATCCTCACTTTTGCACACATAAAATTCTCATTGAGGACGATTTTAAACCCACTATTCAAAGACAAAGAAGGGTGAATCCCAAGATCCATGACGTTATCAAAAAAAGAGGTTATCAAACTTCTTGATGCGGGAATGATCTACCCTATCTCGGATTCTCCATGGGTTAGTCCCGTCCATTGCGTGCCTAAGAAAGGCGGAATCACCGTTGTGCCCAATGAAAACAACGAGTTGATTCCTACTCGTCTCGTTACAGGGTGGAGAGTTTGGATAGACTATCGCAAACTCAATGAGGCTACGAGAAAGGATCATTTTCCCCTTCCTTTCATGGACCAAATGCTTGAACGTCTAGCGGGTAATGACTATTACTGCTTCTTAGATGGTTTCTCCGGGTATTTTCAAATTACCATCGATCCTAAAGATCAAGAGAAAACCACATTCACTTGTCCTTATAGAACATTTGCTTATAAAAGAATGCCTTTCGGCTTATGCAATGCTCCTGGGACTTTCCAAAGGTGTATGATGGCTATCTTCCATGACATGGTTGAAGAAACTATGGAAGTCTTCATGGATGATTTCTCGGTTTATGGTGATTCTTTCTCTCATTGCCTTGCCAATTTGGAACGCATGCTTAAGCGGTGTGAAGACACTCGTCTTGTTGTAAATTGGGAAAAATGCCATTTCATGGTAAAAGTAGGCATTGTGCTTGGACATAAAATCTCAAAATCCGGTCTTGAAGTGGACCGTGCTAAAGTGGATGTCATAGCCAAATTACCTCCACCTTCAACCGTGAAGGGTGTGAGAAGCTTCCTTGGTCATGCGGGCTTTTATCGTCGATTCATTCAAGATTTTTCTAAAATCGCTCGCCCGATGACCCACCTCTTGGAAAAAGATACTCCTTTTATCTTTTCTAAAGAGTGTCTTGAATCCTTCAATCTTCTTAAGGACAAGCTAACTAAGGCACCGGTCTTGGTTACCCCTAATTGGGAGCTACCTTTTGAATTGATGTGTGATGCTAGCGATTTTGCTATTGGAGCGGTTTTGGGCCAAAGAGTGAATAAACACTTCCAACCAATCCACTATGCTAGCAAGACAATGACGGGGGCTCAATTGCATTATACCACTACCGAAAAAGAGCTTTTAGCTGTAGTGTATGCCTTTGAGAAATTCCGCCCCTATCTTGTCCTTTCTACCACCATCGTGTACACCGATAATTCCGCGTTGAAGTACTTGTTGACTAAGTAAGATTCTAAGCCAAGACTTCTTCGTTGGGTTTTGCTCCTTCAAGAATTCAACATTGAAATTCGTGATAAAAAGGGAGCCGAAAACCTAGCCACGGATCATCTAAGTAGACTTGAGGATCCTTATCAAGGGGATCATCCGAACCAAGAGATCAATGACTCTTTTCCCCTTGAGACCTTAATGTCTATCAATTCCAATCTTGATGACACCTCGTGGTTTGCGGACATTTCAAATTACTTAGCGGGTGGAATTCTCAAGGAAGGGTTAACGTCCCAACAAAAGAAAAAGTTCTTTAAAGACATTGAACACTATTTCTAGGACGAACTTTACCTCTTCAAACAATGTGCGGATCTTGTCATTCGTCGATGTGTTGATGGGCCGGCAACGGTACAAATCCTTGACGCTTGCCATAAAGGACCCACCGATGGTCACTTTGGTCCCAATTACACCGCGAAGAAAGTATTCGACTCTGGATTTTATTGGCCCACCATTTATCATGACGCTCATGAAAAGGTTAAACATTGTGATGCTTGCCAAAGACAAGGCAAGATCACACATAAAGATGAGATGCCTCAAAATTTCATACAAGAATGTGAAATCTTTGATGTATGGGGTATCGACTTTATGGGGCCATTTCCATCATCTAAAGGGAACAAGTACATCCTCGTAGCCGTTGAATACGTTTCTAAATGGGTTGAAGCTAAGGCTCTCCCTACGAACGATGCGAGGGTGGTTGTGAACTTTCTAAAGTAGCTTTTTGCTTGATTCGGTGTTCCTCGTGCTATCATCAGTGACCGCGGGACTCATTTTTGCAATGATCAATTTGCTCGAGTCATGGCTAAGTATGGTGTTAATCATCGTCTTTCCACCACTTATCATCCTCAAACCAATGGTCAAGCCGAGATATCTAACCGTGGATTGAAGCGAATTCTGGAGCGTACTATGGGAGAGCATCGTGCCTCGTGGTCCGATGAGTTAGATGATGCTTTGTGGGCTTTCCGTACCGCTTATAAGACCCCGATTGGTTGTACACCTTATCGTCTTGTGTACGGGAAAGCATGCGACCTCCCTATTGAGCTGGAACATAAGGCATACTGGACCTTGAAGTGGGCTAACTTCGACATCAACAAAGCCGACGATCTTCGGAAGATTCAACTCAACGAGCTAAATGAATTGAGGAATGAAGCTTATGAGAACTCGTTGATCTACAAGGAGAAGACCAAGATCATCCATGATGCAAGGATTAAGAACCGAGAGTTCCACGTTGGTGATCAAGTTCTACTCTTTAACTCTCGGTTGAAGATCTTCTCGGGAAAGCTGAAGAGCCGCTGGTCTGGTCCATTCACCGTCGCTAAAGTCTTCCCATATGGCACCATTGAGTTTTCTCAGCCAAATAGGCCCAGTTTTAAGGTGAATGGCCAGCGCGTGAAGTTGTACTTTGGTGAGGACATCTCTCATGAGATGATTCCCTCCCTCACCACATTCCCCTTGAACTAGTTCTGGGTCGAGTCAGGCTCGTGACTCAGTTAACAAAAACAAGCGCTTCTCGTTAGGCAACCCGTTCATCTATCCTTTACCGTTTTCATAATAAGTATAGGGGGAGCCCCGTATGTGTTTCTTGTCTTGTTTCTTATTCTGTGCAGGGATTCAAGCTTCAAAGAGTACTTTTGATGACTTTTGACGAACCGTGATCCCGTGTACCCGTCTTCCTGGTTTTATCCTAAACTGTCTTGATTCAATATTTCATATCTTATATGTTCACATTGAAATCACTTTAGTTGTCCTTTCCCTAGCAAGATTTAAACAAAGTGCACAATGTCATAAGTCTAGGGAAGTTTACTCCCACATGCTTAAACATTGAGGACAATGTTTATATCAAGTGTAGGGGGGACTTCTATCGAAGTAAGTGGTATTTTCCATGAATTTGCCCTCATTTTAACCAGAAAATTTGATTTTTCGACATTTTTCAAAAGTTTTAATCGATTTTGGCCTTGTAGTTTTCCTTTGTTATCGGTATTTACTTTCTTTGTTAGAATAATTTTTCAATAAAGTGGTTTTAAATTTTTCAGTCATGAATATTTTGACTCAACTCGAGTTTACTTATCCAAGTTTACTCTATCTAGTATCCTTAACGTGTTTAAGTCAAGTTTTGCTAGACTTTTACATAGGGAACTTTAAAACGCGAAAGTCTTAACTCTCACGGGCTAAGAACAAGAACTTTTTGCAAGTTCCTATAATTGATCCTAGAGAGTCGTTTATCAAGGGAACTTTAAAACACAAATTCTAAGCTTGAAAGAGTCTAAGGAGATGCAAGATCCTATAGACGACTCGAAAACCCAAAACTTTGATTTAATTGGCTAAGCATCCACGAGTCTCATTCCTTGAGATTTTTAATTGTGGAGAACAAGAGATGATAGAGTCAATTATAAGTTTGGTATTCTTTCATGAATTTATGTGAGTTGATTATAAGCTTTTTCTCCCATCGCTTGATAATAAATTTATCTGCAATAAATAAGGTTGTACGATTTGAAAAGTTACTTAGCTTCTAGCACAAGATCGTTTAAAAGTTGCTCGGTATTAATTAGAGTTCATAGCCAAGGCATAACTTATTGAAGCGGGATGCGAAGATTGGCGAGTCCAAAAAGGCCCTAACAAGGCATGAGGGCTACATTTTGTTGCTAAAGATCCAAAAGTGACGTGAAGAATCATTTTGTCGAAAATCAATATGAAGGATCAAGACACACGACGAAAAGCAAATACTCCCCTAAAGATCATGGAGAAGTCTATCCGAAAAGACCCTAGCAAGGTATGAGGATATATAGATCCAAGTCCTAAAAGGAGGCGGATCGTTGTATATCAAAGTCCAAAATAAAGATTGGAGAAAAATGAAGAAGTCGTGGTCCAAATATGAAGAATCTCTCAAAAACTTCAAGTGAAGGAATTCCTATTATGAAGAGAAGACCATAATTTCAAGAACGTCTCTCAAAGATTCGAAGTATGAAGTCGCTGCCAAATATCGGTCCGAGAAAGGTCTCAAATTGTGAAGCGAGTTATGCCAAGATATGAACTTTAAGAGGTCCCGAGAAGCAATTTTAAAAGATTTTGTCCTTTAGCTAACTATTGATTAAATCGTCCCACTTTATTTTCAGCCTAAATAACTATCGAAATAAGTCAAACAATGCATCCTCGTGATCATTCAAGACAAAATTAAAATATAAGAGATACACCTAGGAATAAGGGAGTCTAAGTAAATAATTGGCCCACATGAATTTGTGTTAGTTTGCTAACTTATAATAACAATGATCTCGCTTTTATGCTTGGTTTGGGGAACGTGAA
This sequence comes from Glebionis coronaria, assembly GCA_025667525.1. Lineage (NCBI taxonomy): Eukaryota > Viridiplantae > Streptophyta > Magnoliopsida > Asterales > Asteraceae > Glebionis > Glebionis coronaria. The sequence continues at coordinate 570,610,896 of CM046881.1, forward strand.
ACTTGAGGATGATGAACATTCATGACAGCCAAAACCCCAATGTAAGTCTTTGATTTCTTTACTTGTTTTTATCTTGTTATTTTCCTTAACGTTTAGTATTTAATAAAAGCCAAGGTGGGTTATTTATGATGGAAAATGTAAACCGTGCTTTAGAATTAATGCATTACATGAGGGCATTGCAATGGTCAAGTGTAGGGGATTTAATAAGTGTGAAAACACTTATCCTTTTACCACTTATTTCCAATAATAACAAGACCAAAACGTATATTTTATGTCGTAAAAGTCGGAATTATGCGTGGTTTGTGTTTTTATTGTGTTTTAGGACCAAAAGATGAAAAAGGAAGAAAACACGGGCTTTCACGGGCTTTTATCGAAGAAAACAAGAAAAGACGAAGTCAAAAGATCAAGAGTGCAAAAAGAACGGAAGTCCAAGGCCTATTCTGAAGATTTATCGAAGAAAAAGTCTAAAGACGGAAGTTTAATGAAGTCGAAGAACTCAAGTCTAGTTATAGAAGAAGATTATAAGACGAGTTCAATTTATATCGACAAATCCCGAGACGACGTCGAGAAAGACAAATTAAATCGAGTCGAGACGAAAAGAAAGAAAGAAGGAAGCACACATGCACTCCCCACTCCCTATATATATCCTCCTAATGACACATTAGGAGGGTGTTAGTTTTTTTAGCTAGTTATTTTCCTTTCTTTAGTTTTCATTTTAGAGAGATAAAGTGTTTAACTTTCTCTCACTAAACTTCATCTTGTCTTTCAAGTTTAAGTTTTATTTTAATCTTTGTATTTGAGTTTGATTAATCAAAAGTTCAAGTTTAAGCTTTTAAGTTTCAATCTTTTTCTTCCTTTCTTGATTTTACTTTGATTTTGATCCGAAATATTATTTCATACGGTTTGATCTTGATGATTTCGTGATTAAAAGGTTCATCTTTTTATGCTTTTCTAAGTCTTACACGAATTAAGCTTTAAGCTATTCATGCTTATTGGCTTATTTAGTGTTTAGCTTTTTGCTTTAAGTTTTCTTAAAAAAGTTTAGTCTTGTTAAAGTTTGTTTTATAATGTTTGCATATTTATTATTTCAAAAGTTTTCAAATTTATGCTTACTGAGTTGTTTGAGATTCGGTTAAGTGTGCTTATTGGAATAGCTTATTGAAGTTTTGGCTTATATCTCCATTTTCGGATTGTTTGGGTTCCATCGCAATATTGAGGTTTACGCATTCCGACGGCCACTTTCAGACAGCTTGTTTCGATCGCAATAACCTTAGGGTTCTACTTTGCGATCTAGAGGTTTTCCCCTTATTCCGATTGGGATTGCGATCGCTCATTGCGATCGCATATTCCGACGGGTTTTAAGGCTACTTTAAGACGAAACGCTGCCCAATTTTAGTTTGCCACTTTCCGATAGTTTAACATTCCGACAGAATTGATCCTTGGATTCCGATCTGAACATTCCGATAGTAGTGTATTGCGACAGAAGTGTGTTTATTATTCCGATACTATTATTCCAATCTGGATCATTCCGATAGCCTTGTCACTAATATTCCGATGGTTTTGATTTTAATACATTCCGACAGAATTGACTTATTATTTCGATAGTTTAAGTTTAAGTTTTACAAAGTTTTAAGTTTTAAGACTTTTTCTAAAATAACTTTTAGTTTAATTTTTAAAAGCTTTAATTCTACTCAACGACATTTATTTGCTTTTAGTTTAAAATAGATAATCAACCAAACCATTTCCTTTTATCCACCAAGAACGACTGAGTCGCACTAATTAACGGTAATCAATTCGAAAAGACTTGGAACGAAATTATTTTATACTTGGTTAAAGCCTTGTATTAGGCTAGATCACAATCTTTAATGTGATTAGCATTTCTCAAGCTTTGGAAGAAAGTGAGCCACTTCTTTGGCAATACATTAACAAAAACTGTGTTGATTTCAAGTTTTGAAAGCTCAACACCATCATTCACAAGTTCATTCATCAGTGCTTTGTATATGGTGAATGTCTGTGTGAGGGTTTCCCCTTCTTTGTGCTTGAAGGTGTTGTATTGAAGCTTTAAATCCATGATTATGGTTTCTTTTACATCAGAGGGTCCCTCATGGTAAAGAATAAGGTCCTCCCATGTTGATTTGGCTGTTTTGAAATTTACAACAGAATTCATTTGGTTATCTGGGAGTACAGACATGATGAGACTTTTGAGACGCTGATCAAGGTTAGCAACTTTTCTCTCATCAGCAGTCCATTGTACTTCATGTTTTAAATTGTCCCCAACCATGGGAACAAAAGGACCATTTTCAATGATTCCAAGGAATTGAGGTTCAATTCCAACCATGTGGACAAGAAACCTCTTCTTCCAATTTGTAAAGTTGGCTACCTCTAGTACCAGAGCAGCATTGAGTTGGCCACCCCTATATTCTAGGGTTTGTGGTATAACTTGAGCCATTTTGGAGCTTTATTTGAAAACTTTTAAATGAGCAGTTTAATATAATAAGACTTTAACTAATCAAACTGCTCTGATAGCACTTGTTGGTCCCTAGTAATTCGTTATTACTTATTATCTTAAGTAATAACTATTACTTTGACTCAAGTGTGTTGTTTTAACATAAGATAAGAACTATGAAAGATTAAAACAACAATACCAATATACTTTTCAGTATAGACTTTTATTAGAATCAAATAAAGAATCTATAACCCACTTTGTTTGCGGAATAAAAAAGTGGTTGAATGACAATGGGGTTTGATCTCCTCTACTTAAACGTTTAACCAAAGTTAAACTCTAAGCTCCAATCTAAACGTTCATATGTAACTTTGGCTATATGGTTTAGTTGGTATCAAGAGAAAAAGGTTTTCCGGAGTTTAAGATCTTGTATTGGTTGCCTTTCTCTCCCAATGTACACTCCTTTATATAGGCAGTGTAAATTAGGGTTTGCATTTTCATGTACCAATGCATCATTTTATCCAGTGGGTGGTTGATGCCCATGCTGGATAAATAGTACAAAGTACTTAATAAACTATTCTAGGAAAGATAAAGGTTGTACTTATATCTAAGTATACAAGCAACCTACTTTGACTTAAAGTTATCTTTTCCCGCCTAATGCAAACCATCAGAATACTGAAGAGTTCTTCAATATCCTAGAGGAGATCGACATCATTCAGTTTGGTATTGTCAAGCCAAACTGAACTGAAAGCCCTTCTTTAGTCCTTGTTCTTCAGCAACTAGACTGCCTAGTATTTGAAGTGAAGACTCCTTTGTCTTTTAAGTTCACTGGAAGGAGAGTGCTGAACTTTCTTCAGCTTTAAAGTCTTTAGTAGGAACTTTGTTCCTCTGGTCATCCATCAGCAGACTGGCCTTACTGCTGAGCATGGAACACTTAGGGGGATTTTATATTCAAATCCTAGAGTTGCTTCTGGGTCAGTAAATACTGACCCAACAATATAATTTCTAATAGGGTTAGATGAGTGACATCCTAATGTTAGGGGCCAGATTTTATTGATGCAACCTTTGCCCACAATTGCTAAGGCTTATGGAATGATCAAGCAAGATATGAAGCAAAGAGAAGGGCTTATGCCTAAAACACTCAGCTCTCATGTATCACTATCATCCTACTCAAATCTTAGGATACCTATCAAAAGAATTATGGGAATCATGAGGTCACACAAGAAAGGAGAAAAACTTTTAGGACTTGTGTGGTATGTCTAACTGCAATAAAGAAAGTCAAAGTAGAATGGGATGCTATAAGCTAAAGGATATTGATGAGACTGTATTTATACATAGTCTCATCGTCCAAATCGGGCTTAAAACGATTAAAATATCATCAAAATACCCATATATGTGCTTGTATTTGTTCATTGTGTATTTCAGGTATGGATATCGTGAATTCACCAAAAGATCAAAGGAATCAAGCAAAAACGAACACGGGAAACGAAGCCGCACAAAGAACCGGACCCGAATCATGAATTTCCTTTGAAGTCCTTGAAGTTTGAAGATTTGGCAAGAATGGTCCCTCAACTTTTGAAGACTTGTAACTTTTGACCCTTGTAAATCTCTATTATTACAAGATTGGTCCTTAAGTTTCAAGAAAATACCATTATAGCCCTTGAAGAATGCATTAAATGCATAAAAAGTCCTTGGAATACTTTTGCAAAAAGTATTGGTGGCCAAAATGGAAAAACAAGAACTTTACTTGCAAGAGAATGGAAAGATTATGGCTGAAAACCTTATTTGGCAAGTTTATGGGAAATGAGGGGCCAAATTCGCCCAGACAACAAAACCCTAACCCTCCACTCACCTGCTGCCACGTCACCCCACTTAAAACCTTAGCCAATCAAAATCTTCCCTTTTGCCCACGTCAGAATCCACCCAGCATTTTTATTAAATCAGTTTTTAACTGATTTTCTTTGGTGGGAAACACACTTTTTAAACACAATTAACCCCCTTAAACCAATTAAACCCCACCTGCTAATCTCCTAATCACATGAACCCTAAATCACGAATTTACTTAAACCAAAGGGGTTTAGGGAATTAAGCTCCAGAACCATGATTCAACATCTCCCTAATCTTTCCCACCATCAAAACACCTCTCCCGTGACCCCAAAGTGGACCCCCCATGTTCCCTGTCTCCCCAAAAATGGCAACTTTAGCATCTTTCAGTCATCCAACGCTCCAAGTCGCATTCCTTAGTCCCAAAGGACCAAGTGAACGTTCAAGATCATCTAGCTAGCTGTCTTATCACATGGTAATGATTTGACCATCTTCAAAGTTTGAATTTTCAAGGGGCTTTTCTGGAATTTCCAAGATTAGGGTTTTAGCTTTGTCTTTGCTTTCTAGAATGTACTATAGAGTAGTATATATGTGAGACGCCTGTGTCTCACATACTTTGTTCTAGTTTTTTTTGTAAAAAGCTTGATTAATTAATGAAAATGAAAGATTGAGTTTTTGAGCAAATAAATCTGTGTTCCCTCTATTTCTTGCATTAGTGTAATTCAGTTTACTGTTTTTTAAAAGTTAGTTTAAAAGTTTCAAAAAGGTTTCAGTTTTCAGAAATTTTCAAAGGTTTGTTGAAAACGTGTTCTAAGATTTTCCAAAAGCAAACCAAGCATAAGGTGGAAGTGAAAGTGGAAGCCCTAGGCTTGGTTTGATTTGGTTTAACCTGGTTCTATTTAGTCAGTTGGTTTCAACAGTATTGGTGGTTCTAAAAATTTTCAAGAAAAATCAGTTTTCTTAATTTTTTTTACTCAGTTCTTTTTACTGTATCAAAAGCCATAAGCTTCAAGCTTATGGCCTTTTGATACTTAAATTTGTTGCTTGTTGGTTGTTGTGTGCAGGTAACAACAAAGATTGAAGGCCACTCATTTCCATTTCATTTTTTTTGCCCTGAAGAAATTTTCCCCTTGGGTCTCTTTGAGATTCCACCAACAAGGGTTCTCTACTTGATCATAAGCTCTTAAAAAGTCCAAAAATCAACTTGGGAAGGCATCAGCCAAGGTACAAAAGGCTTGAACCCCCTTTTGCTATTTTTCTACTTTTTTAAGTGATTTATGTGATTTTGAGTATATCCTGTTTTTATGTGATTTTTCTTGTTTGATATTGCTTTATTTAAGTTTATATGCATGTTTAGATAGCTGGATTTCAGTTTGGTTAGGATTGAAATAAGTTTGGTGTGTTAATTGGTGATTTCTGATTTTAAAGGGGTGTTTGGGTCTGCTTATTAAGTCAAGTAATTGACATTTATTTGGTTTAAAAATCTGCTTAGACACACTCTTTAGGTTTTATTTAGGTAGTAGTAGTGTTTGGTTTTCAGTTTGGTAAGGATATAACAAGTTTGCATGATAAAATTTTGGTTCTTATGGCTTAAAAACAGCAATCCTTGTTTCTGCCTTGTTTTGTGCAAAAATTTGCCCATCAAGCTTGTAATCTGTTAGTAGATAGGGTGACCTAGGGTTTGTAACCATTTGTGTGTGATTGGGTTGGGTATTAAGCAAGTACTTGGTAGTTAAAACTCACCATTGTGCCATTTGCACCAGCAAATAGTTCATCAGACCCCTAAGGACCATTTACAGTAACTGTTAGGGCAATTTGTGTGTAATATTGTGTTGATACATTGTTGTTTTTGTGCTCTTATTGACTCCCTACACTCCACTGAGTGTAGGGGTGCCCAATTGTCCAAGCAAAATCAACCTATGCAAAAGTTATAAGCAAAATACTCACCAGACCTGATTTTTATTGAAGGCAGGGGGAACAAAGTTACCCCTGCTAGTGTTAGAGTTTCCCCTGCTACACTAAAAGACAGAAACACACAAGGGGTCACTATCAGTTCTTTCTTTTTTTGTCTTTAGTGGAGTTAATTAGGTTTTAGCACTTCAAACTTTTTCCATTATTTTTCTTTTTTAATTCTTGAATTTTCAGTATAATTTAATTTTATGTTACTGTTCATTAAGCAATTTTTAGATTAAATAGCTTATTTAAATTACTTTTTTAATTACTGTTTTTTGGAATTTAGTGTAAAAAAGGTATATTTTTCACCTTTAAAATTTTTCTTATATTTAGAAAAGTATTTTAAGATTTTTAGTTTAAAAGTTTTTCACTGTTCACTTTTTTAATCATTTTTTATAATTAATTTAGTATAATTAGGGTTTTAATTCCAAACTATTTTGTCTTTTAGTGCAAATTTTTACATTTTTCAAACTTTTTCAATTTTCTACTGTTCATTAGGGTAACTTAAGATTTTTAAAATTGTTAAATTAATTTTGGCATTATTTTATTATTTTTTAGGATTATTTTAATTTAAAAATAGTTTTTAGTGATTAAAAAATAGAAAAATAGTTTTAAATATTTAGGAAAAATACTTTTTAGTCTTTAAATAATATAAGTGAGTTATTAGTTCAATAAAATAATATTTTGGGATTTTTCTTAATTATATTTAATTTTAGGGCTTTAATTAGCATTTAAAATTGAATATTTAATTAATAAAAGGTTTTAAAATATTTTTGTTGGATTTTTATTCTTATTTATATTATTTTAGACTTAGTTTTAATCTTTAATTAATTTTTAGGTTTTGATTTAATTTCGTCACGTTTTACGTATTTACGTTCGCGTTTTACGTTAATTCGTCGTAGTGTAATCGTAGCATAACTCGTCTTTAATTTTTCTCTCTTGAAACAAAAAACGACACTAATCCAAACATTGTTATTTTATTTTGGCACATTAATACACACACCTCCTTCGAGAACGAACTTGGAATTTATTCGTCCTCACGGTTTTCCTAAATCGTGTCGATTAATACTTACCACATTTATACTCGTCTTTCCTAAGACTTGTATATCTATAAAAACTACTACATCAATTTTTGGCGCCGCTGCCGGGGAGGTGTTTTTAGTGTGCCATTATTAGTATCGTGTTTGTGTGAGTAGTGCGTTTTTGTTTTTCAATTTTTGGAAAGCGTACATAAACGTACATACTCATTTTTGTTATTTTTCTCTATTATATTATAGTATCCAAATAAAACGTGTTTAATTTTCCTAAATTAAACACAAATCAATCATTTTACTATATTGTAGATATCCATTATCGTTTTCGTTTTTCTTTGTGAATATATTACTATATTGTACTTACGTAGAACAATAAAGATACAAGTACTCCAAAAGCGTGAAAACGGAACCTTGATTCGGGATTTCATCACTCGATCATTGTATTCGAATCTAAAGCAAATGTTTAAAGGCAAAATAGATAAATACTTTCGTGAGGCTTAATTTCAATTAACACAAACTATAAGGTGGGTATAAGGCGGTTGTATTTCACGACCTAAGGGAAAAAGGCTCTTAAGTGCTTAGCGCCACATCGTTTCCCCCTCTTGCTTGTGCGTGTTTTGAGAAAGAGGGCCAATCGAGGGTTTGCCGCCCAAGTATTATCTACGTATCATATATATTTGCTTGTTTTCATGATTAAACCCTCTTGAACGTTTTGGTGTTCCACCAACGTTCTAAAGTCATCGAAGGCGTTCACTCCACGTGATCGTTTTCATTCTTTGAGGCTCCTTTAATTGAGAAATCGATTCGAGGAGAGATTTGTAGATTTGAGTCTATGTAATACACCAAAAAACCAAAAAAATTAAAAAACAATCAAAAATGAAAAATATTCTTCTTACCCCTTATCAATTAATTCTTTTTCTAACCCTCTAGTGTTTAATTCTCGTAACACCATTCGCGTTTCGTCATGTCTAACGATGGATATTACTCTTGTCCATATTGTGGAGGTCCGCCCGACGGTGGTAATTGTTTTAATTGCGAGATTTATGGAGGAAGGGAGGGGTATATATACAACTCTCCTCAAAATGACCATGGTTACGGATTTCAATCCTATGACCAAACTCCACAACCGCCTTCGTCTTATTCGTGTGATTTTTGCGGTTTGGAGCACGACTTCGGATTTTGTTGTACGAATTATAATGACCCCAAACCGAATCCTAATTTCTTTGACCAATCATCGCAATATCCATCGTCGTATTCATGTGAGTCTTGTGGAAACGCACCTCATTGTGGGTACGATTGTCAACCGATGAAATACAATACGTCTTTCGACAATCAATTCTCCGGTTTTGACCAATCACCTCCACAAAAATTTTTCGATGATGATCTCGGTGCAAGTCGCGTTGACGAGGGATTTAAAGAAATCAAAATGATTTTTCAACAAATTATGGAGAAAAAGGAACTTTCAATCATCGAAGTGATCGAAAAAAGCATCAAGGATATGGAAGAGGATAAACGAAGAATCAATCAAGAAATAAACGATATAACTAATGAACTCGGCATTAGGAGATATCGTAGAGAAGAAATAAGTGATGAGTTTAAAAGAGAGTGTGAGATTAGAACTAAACAACTTTTACAAGATTACAATGGCTTAAGCATCGATATTCGTGATAAGATACGAGAACTAGAAAGAGAGGAGCATCTAGCTAGATGTGATCTCACGCCTCCTATTTATGATGACGACGACGATAGCAACATTTTTAATCTCACCTCGTCTTGTGAAACCATTACTCTCACGCTCCCAACGAAACCCGATGCCTCTCTAAGAACGGGGGAGAAGAATCTTAGCACTAATCCTAGTGTTGAGATCCCTATTCCAATCCAAAGTGAGCCTACGGTTGTCTTCGATGAGGAGTTAATTGATTTTGCTCTCGATGAATTTTCCCACGAAGATTCTAACGAGGAAAATTACGATAGTGAGTATGATACGATTTCATGTGATGATGTCTCTCCCAACGACACTTCGGGTAGAGAATCATTGACTTTTTCGAACCCGCTATTCGATGATGATTTTTCCACTAGTGATGACGAGTTACTACTGTGAGGAAGTTCGTGTCGACGAATTTAAAATCTACTCGAGTTCCCTTTTTGAATTTGATGACGAGTTTGTTTTTGGTGACGTAAATCCTCTCTTTGACGAGACGTTCGAGGACATCGAGAGTGAGGATTCTAAGGATCCTAAACTCGATGAGCCGGATTTGCTAGTCACCCTCCCTAAGTCTCATTTGGATGAGCCTTCTCTTTTGACTTGTGATGCCTCCATTCTCGAGGGGTTCACCGATGGACCGCCTCTCGATGAGAATGAGGATTTTAATGAGGCCTTTTCCTTTGAACCTGGAGGAGACTTTGAGACCCCTATTTTTATTGATTCTCTTTCAAATTTTCCTTCGTCTCAAAGTAGTCCTACCCACCCCCTCGGTTCTCATGACTACACGTACTTCGAGTACGTTGTAAGGAGTTTTCTTCCTTACAAAACGTATCCTCCGGCTTTGCCTTTATCATTTCCCACCAAATGTGAGGATACGATCTTTGACCGCGGTATAAAGGCTTTGCCTTTATTATCGGTTTCTTTGGGCATTGTTTATCATGTAAGCCCCACCAAAAATGACCAAACCATGATTATCCCTAAATGATCACATTTATGGGGATTCGAGTCGAGCTTTTGACTCGGTTATCAAAAACAAGGTGCCTCGTGGGGGATTCTCATGCTTATCCTTGTACATATTATCGCTTTCTTAGTTAATGTAACGAGGGGACTTGTGCTCTTCCAACCTTTGTTTCGTGGTTGTTTGTGATTGTGATTCATTAGGTTCATCGTCATCATTGAAGCCTCTCGTGTTCGTTTTACGGATCACTCGAGCTTCGATCGTTGCCCTTGGAGATTCTGATATCCGATGATATCCTTTTATGTTCTAACGTTTATCTTATTATCATAATTCATAAACGGCTTATAGGTTATTCGTTTTACCCTTTCCATGCTCGAGATTAAGCATTCGACTTCGTCTCTAGTATGGGGGTGTTTTCACCCCTAGACTCGAAACATTGAGGACAATGTTTAGTTTTAGTATGGGGGGTGAGTAGATACTTCACCTTGCTTACGTCATCACGCAATCCAAATTTCATCTTTTTGTTATCGTTTTGTAGCAAAATAAGGCTAAAAATGGCCAAATTTTTTTTTTTTTTTTAGTTTTTCATAAGTATTTAGACACGAATGTAGGTTTTCCGATGGTGAGAATAAGAGTAATTTTTGACTCGACCGTGCGTGTTGAGCACTTAGCTTCGATTCCTTAACTTTTTAGGCTAAGTCTCTTAAATGAGGACGAGAAATGATAGAGTTATTTATAAGTCTCATAATCATCACGATCTCATGTGTAGTAATTATTAGCTTATTCTCCCCACGCTTTTGTAATATATATTGTTAATAAATATTGATTTAGCGGTTTAGTCACTATTGTTGGTTTCTAATTTGTTTTAGTAGCTTCCATGTAATTAAATTGGGAAAACATTGAGGTATCGCCAGCGTCACGGTTTTGAAGTATTGGCACCCGAATAATCGAAAGCTTCACCTAATAATAAGATTTCAAGTGCTCACCTAAATTAAGCAAAAATTTGAAGCTCACAAGGCCGAAAAATCTATGCCCAAATTGAAAGTGAATCAAGCCTTAATCTTTGAAGCTTTAAAGATCCAAAATTCGCTTTAGCGTGAGGATATACGTCTTTGGCTAATAAAACCACCGATGAGGCGGATAATAAAAGGCAAGGCAAGACCGAAGTCATAATAAAAGCTCCATGGCGGAGTTGAATAAAAGATGGAGGTAAACCATGATAATAAAACCACCGATGATGGCGGATAATAAAAGTCTTGGTAATAAGTCTCATGTTCAAAACCGTTATAAAATCGTGTTTATCGATCCTTCTTGTTGACTTAATTTTTTGACATCGTTGTCTATTAGGATGAATTATTAATTTAATGATTTTGGTTACACCGTTAAGACTCTATTTTTAGACTTAATCTCTATTCACGCATAAGTCAATGATGTATCCTCGTGATCATTAAGACATAATAAAATATAAGAGATACCAATTAGGAATAAGGGAGTTTAGGTTCGTAATTAACACTCATGAGATATGATCGTGTTGCTAACTTATAATAACAATGATCTCGTTACACGCTTAGCATGGAATTGGGTGAAAATCGAGGATGACGAAATTATTTCTAACGAAGCATTCACGTGTTCTTGTTCTATGATCCCAAAAGTCACTTTCTCGTGATGAAAACAATACATTATGTCTAAAACGCATGTAGTAGTTTATTTAAATTTATGTCTTGAATAAAGTCATCATAAAATGAATTTTGGAAGTGCTACGATACTTAATTCTAGCATTGTGTGGGGACACGGCAATGGTTTAGTATGGGGGAGTGATGAGACTGTATTTATACATAGTCTCATCGTCCAAATCGGGCTTAAAACGATTAAAATATCATCAAAATACCCATATATGTGCTTGTATTTGTTCATTGTGTATTTCAGGTATGGATATCGTGAATTCACCAAAAGATCAAAGGAATCAAGCAAAAACGAACACGGGAAACAAAGCCGCACAAAGAACCGGACCCGAATCATGAATTTCCTTTGAAGTCCTTGAAGTCCTTGAAGTTTGAAGATTTGGCAAGAATGGTCCCTCAACTTTTGAAGACTTGTCACTTTTGACCCTTGTAAATCTCTATTATTACAAGATTGGTCCTTAAGTTTCAAGAAAATACCATTATAGCCCTTGAAGAATGCATTAAATGCATAAAAAGTCCTTGGAATACTTTTGCAAAAAGTATTGGTGGCCAAAATGGAAAAACAAGAACTTTACTTGCAAGAGAATGGAAAGATTATGGCTGAAAACCTTATTTGGCAAGTTTATGGGAAATGAGGGGCCAAATTCGCCCAGACAACAAAACCCTAACCCTCCACTCACCTGCTGCCACGTCACCCCACTTAAAACCTTAGCCAATCAAAATCTTCCCTTTTGCCCACGTCAGAATCCACCCAGCATTTTTATTAAATCAGTTTTTAACTGATTTTCTTTGGTGGGAAACACACTTTTTAAACACAATTAACCCCCTTAAACCAATTAAACCCCACCTGCTAATCTCCTAATCACATGAACCCTAAATCACGAATTTACTTAAACCAAAGGGGTTTAGGGAATTAAGCTCCAGAACCATGATTCAACATCTCCCTAATCTTTCCCACCATCAAAACACCTCTCCCGTGACCCCAAAGTGGACCCCCATGTTCCCTGTCTCCCCAAAAATGGCAACTTTAGCATCTTTCAGTCATCCAACGCTCCAAGTCGCATTCCTTGGTCCCAAAGGACCAAGTGAACGTTCAAGATCATCTAGCTAGCTGTCTTATCACATGGGAATGATTTGACCATCTTCAAAGTTTGAATTTTCAAGGGGCTTTTCTGGAATTTCCAAGATTAGGGTTTTAGCTTTGTCTTTGCTTTCTAGAATGTACTATAGAGTAGTATATATGTGAGACGCCTGTGTCTCACATACTTTGTTCTAGTTTTTTTTGTAAAAAGCTTGATTAATTAATGAAAATGAAAGATTGAGTTTTTGAGCAAATAAATCTGTGTTCCCTCTATTTCTTGCATTAGTGTAATTCAGTTTACTGTTTTTTAAAAGTTAGTTTAAAAGTTTCAAAAAGGTTTCAGTTTTCAGAAAATTTCAAAGGTTTGTTGAAAACGTGTTCTAAGATTTTCCAAAAGCAAACCAAGCATAAGGTGGAAGTGAAAGTGGAAGCCCTAGGCTTGGTTTGATTTGGTTTAACCTGGTTCTATTTATTCAGTTGGTTTCAACAGTATTGGTGGTTCCAAAATTTTTTAAGAAAAATCAGTTTTTTTAATTTTTTTTACTCAGTTCTTTTTACTGTATCAAAAGCCATAAGCTTCAAGCTTATGGCCTTTTGATACTTAAATTTGTTGCTTGTTGGTTGTTGTGTGCAGGTAACAACAAAGATTGAAGGCCACTCATTTCCATTTCATTTTTTTTGCCCTGAAGAAATTTTCCCCTTGGGTCTCTTTGAGATTCCACCAACAAGGGTTCTCTACTTGATCATAAGCTCTTAAAAAGTCCAAAAATCCACTTGGGAAGGCATCAGCCAAGGTACAAAAGGCTTGAACCCCCTTTTGCTATTTTTCTACTTTTTTAAGTGATTTATGTGATTTTGAGTATATCCTGTTTTTATGTGATTTTTCTTGTTTGATATTGCTTTATTTAAGTTTATATGCATGTTTAGATAGCTGGATTTCAGTTTGGTTAGGATTGAAATAAGTTTGGTGTGTTAATTGGTGATTTCTGATTTTAAAGGGGTGTTTGGGTCTGCTTATTAAGTCAAGTAATTGACATTTATTTGGTTTAAAAATCTGCTTAGACACACTCTTTAGGTTGTATTTAGGTAGTAGTAGTGTTTGGTTTTCAGTTTGGTAAGGATATAACAAGTTTGCATGATAAAATTTTGGTTCTTATGGCTTAAAAACAGCAATCCTTGTTTCTGCCTTGTTTTGTGCAAAAATTTGCCCATCAAGCTTGTAATCTGTTAGAAGATAGGGTGACCTAGGGTTTGTAACCATTTGTGTGTGATTGGGTTGGGTATTAAGCAAGTACTTGGCAGTTAAAACTCACCATTGTGCCATTTGCACCAGCAAATAGTTCATCAGACCCCTAGGGACCATTTACAGTAACTGTTAGGGCAATTTGTGTGTAATATTGTGTTGATACATTGTTGTTTTTGTGCTCTTATTGACTCCCTACACTCACTGAGTGTAGGGGTGCCCAATTGTCCAAGCAAAATCAACCTATGCAAAAGTTATAAGCAAAATACTCACCAGACCTGATTTTTATTGAAGGCAGGGGGAACAAAGTTACCCCTGCTAGTGTTAGAGTTTCCCCTGCTACACTAAAAGACAGAAACACACAAGGGGTCACTATCAGTTCTTTCTTTTTTTTGTCTTTAGTGGAGTTAATTAGGTTTTAGCACTTCAAACTTTTTCCATTATTTTTCTTTTTTAATTCTTGAATTTTCAGTATAATTTAATTTTATGTTACTGTTCATTAAGCAATTTTTAGATTAAATAGCTTATTTAAATTACTTTTTTAATTACTGTTTTTTGGAATTTAGTGTAAAAAAGGTATATTTTTCACCTTTAAAATTTTTCTTATATTTAGAAAAGTATTTTAAGATTTTTAGTTTAAAAGTTTTTCACTGTTCACTTTTTTAATCATTTTTTATAATTAATTTAGTATAATTAGGGTTTTAATTCCAAACTGTTTTGTCTTTTAGTGCAAATTTTTACATTTTTCAAACTTTTTCAATTTTCTACTGTTCATTAGGGTAACTTAAGATTTTTAAAATTGTTAAATTAATTTTGGCATTATTTTATTATTTTTTAGGATTATTTTAATTTAAAAATAGTTTTTAATGATTAAAAAATAGAAAAACAGTTTTTAAAATTTAGGAAAAATACTTTTTAGTCTTTAAATAATATAAGTGAGTTATTAGTTCAATAAAATAATATTTTGGGATTTTTCTTAATTATATTTACTTTTAGGGCTTTAATTAGCATTTAAAATTGAATATTTAATTAATAAAAGGTTTTAAAATATTTTTGTTGGATTTCTATTCTTATTTATATTATTTTAGACTTAGTTTTAATCTTTAATTAATTTTTAGGTTTTGATTTAATTTCGTCACGTTTTACGTATTTACGTTCGCGTTTTACGTTAATTCGTCGTAGTGTAATCGTAGCATAACTCGTCTTTATTTTTTCTCTCTTGAAACCAAAAACGACACTAATCCAAACATTGTTATTTTATTTTGGCACATTAATACACACACCTCCTTCGAGAACGAACTTGGAATTTATTCGTCCTCACGGTTTTCCTAAATCGTGTCGATTAATACTTACCACATTTATACTCGTCTTTCCTAAGACTTGTATATCTATAAAAACTACTACATCAGATATCCTATTGGACATCCCCTTCATGGAAAGTATAAGCAACAAGTTGTTAAGAGCATAACCAAACCAGAATTTGTTAATGGTGTCAGTGGAAAAGCAGTTGACCCAAACATTCCTTCCACCTCTAAAGCAAGAACATGCAATGATATTGATGCAAGTTTTATTAAAATGGATCAATTGCAAAAGCAGCTTAATCAATTCATCATGATGATGATGTAGAATGCTAACAAAAATCCTTCTACATGTATCATCAATTTCATCATTATTAGAAGGCATACGTTCATTGCATCTGTTATAGTTAATTACAAGCTTACTTGGGTAGTGGATATTGGTACAACAACTCATATATCTATATCCGTAACTTTAATGTTTAACATTTAGACTTGTAATCCACCTGTCCTTATTACCTTACCAAATGGAAATAATGTGGAAGTTATAATTTGTAGTTATGTGAATATCAACAATGAAATCACCCTCACAAATGTTTTTTGTCCCATCATTTTCTTATAATCTCTTTTATGTGAGATAACAAGAATCACCAGAAGATTTCTCATGGTATCCGATGTGATGGACTCTACAACATTTTCCCTAAAAACTCCACTAAAGCCACCACGTCTACTACATCTGCTAAAGCCTTTCCTACCAACATCAAACCAACAAAACTATAGCATTCTAGATTAGGACATCTATATTTTCTGTACTAAAGAAAATAAAGTGCACAGCTTCTTATATTTCTTGTACAAATGAAGAATTTCAATGCCAAATTTGTTTATTACCAAAGCAACATGCCTTACCATTTTCAAGTAGCCATTCATATGCCAAAAGTATCTTTGATCTTATTCATATTGATACTTGGGAACCATACAAACATCCAATTATAAACAACTACAAATATTTTCTCACAATTATGGATGACCACTCAAGGGCCAATTGAACCTTTCTTTTACTTTCAAAACATCATGTCACTTCACAAATAAAATCATTTCACTACTATGTCAAAACACATTTTAACAAGGGAATCAAAGCAATAAGGAGTGACAATGACATATAATTTCTGAATCATAGTTTAACAGATTTCTTTCAACATCATGAAGTCCTTCATCAAACATCAATCCCATACACACCTCAATAGAAGGCAAGGGTTAAGAGAAAACACAAACAACTCCTTGAAGTGGTAAGATCCTTAAGATTTCAAGCCAACTTTTCAATTCATTTTTGGGGATATTGCCTTCTCACTGCCACTTATCTCATTAATACACTATCTTCCAAACCTCTTAACAAAATTCCATATAACATGATCCACCACACACCACCTAATCTTACACACCCGAGAATTATTGGCTATAAAACATTCACTCACCAACAGTTATGAGGCAAATTTTCCCTAAGAGTTATTCCATGTGCACTGGTTGGCTATTCTACCACTAAAAAAGGCTATATCCTTTCCGTTATAAAAAAGGCTATTTTATGTACAATCTCACCACTCACAATTTTTTTGTTAATAGAAGTGTTACCTTTCGTGACTCTACCTTTCCTTTTCATACACATCCTCATCCAAATTCAGCATCACCAACCACTGATCATCATTCCCCTTCTCATTTATCCTTAATCCCAAACACCCCTTTACTAATACATGATCATTCTTCTACAACTGAACCATCCTCAACCTTTACCAACCGTGACCGAACTAACCCATCAATCACTCCCTCATATGTCTCAACAAATACTACTCTAGAACCAACACCAAGCCACAACACAGATCCATTATCATCACCAATTCATGATTCACCCTTTACTCATACTGATTTATCATGAATCACTACACCATCATCATCTACATCTTCACCTTATAACGCTCAAAACTTCCAACGAAACTTCAAGACTATCATATTACTTTTCCATCCTCTCACTTCCACCCCAAACATCACTACACCAATTTCATTAACTACAAAAACATACAAACATCTTCTCAAAGACACTTAATTAATATCATTAATCACACCATGGAGCCACAATCCTATGCCCTAGCAGCTAAGGATCCCAACTGGATAGATGTTATGCACAAAGAACTTAATGCCTGAGAGACAAATAAGACTTGGACCATCATAACTTTACCTTATGGTAAGAGTGAAATTGGATGCAAATGAGTCTATAGAGTTAAATGTAAGGCTAATGGCACTCTTGATAAGTACAAAGTTAGGTTGGTAGCTAAAGGTTTCACACATAAAGAAGGGATATGCTTTCATGATACTTTTGCTCCTATAGCAAAGATGGTCACAGTTAGGACTATGCTTGTTGTTGTAGTCTCTAATCACTGGCACATAGCCTAATTGGATATAAACAATGCTTTCTTACATGGAGATTTGACTGAAGATGTCCACATGAAAATTCCTTAAAGATACAACCGAAAGAATAGTGTATGCAAACTTTAAAAATCCTTCTAGGGTCTTAAACATGCAAACAAACAATGATTCATCAAGTTATCAGATTTTCTTAAGCATCACAAGTTCAAGCAAAGTTATGATGATACCCCACTCTTCATTTACAGTCAAGACAACATCTTTCTCTCTTTGCTGGTATATATGGATGACATCTTAATTACAGGTAATGACACCCCTCTCATCAACTCTATCAAACAACAATCACATCGTACTAAAGACCTTGGTCTAGTTCACTACTACCTTGGAATTAAGTTTCTCAAAACTTTATATGGGCTTATAATGTACGAAGGAATTATGCACTTGAACTTATCCAAAGTGTAGGGCTATTAAATGTCAAATCATCCAACATACCATTCAGCTCAATAGTGAAGTTCATGCCAGCAAATGGATAATTAATAGAAGATCCATCCAGCTATAGAGCACTTGTTGGAAAACTTATCCTCACAATCACAAGACCAGATATCTCTTATGCTACTCAAGCTCTCAGTCAGTTTTCTCAAGCTCCAAGGACAACACACCCTAAAGCATTGTTCAAAGTTATAATGTATATAAAAAAACCTAGTCAAGGACTTCACTTCATAACCACAAACTCTCTCTGACTTAGGGCTTTCTGTGACAGTGATTGGGCTAGCTGCAACTTTACTAGAAGATTAGTTATAGGCAATTGTATCTTCTTCGGTCCATGTCTAATTTCTTAGCAGTTAAAGAAGCAAAGCGTTGTCTCTAGGTCCTCCATTGAGGCTGAATATAAAGCTCTTGCCAATAATACTTATGCGCTAACCTGGTTGAAATATCTACAAAAGGATATTGGTGTTACTATTTCCTCTCTTATATCTATTTATTGTAATAATGCTTCAGCCATAACGCTGGCATCTAATCTAGTCCAACATGGTAGGTCTAAACACATTGAAATAGATTGTTACTGTGTGAGGGACAAGATTAAAAAAGGTCAAGTCATTCCAAAGTTCATCTCCACCAAAGAACAACCGCTGATATACTCATAAAAAGACTAAAAAGATTGTAAAAAGCCCCTCGCTACTATTGCTTATCCAAGTTTGGCATATGTGATCCATACACATTACCAACTTGTGAATAGGGTAAAGGTTCTACGCAAGCTAAAGAAAACACATAAGCTAGAAATGCTACACACTTGATAGTTGCTATAGTCAAGAAGAAGGCAAAACATCATTATAACAAGTTTTATTGTTCATGGACCATTAGTGTAATCTAGTTTTGTATGTTAACTAATTATAAAGGGTGTATGCCTAATATTTGAAAAGTAAAAAAATTGTATGTTTGAAATTAGTGAAATGCTTAAACTCTAATAAATAACATATGAAATACTACAAAGTTTAGCTCATTGATTTGCAAAACTTTGGCCCATTGTGTATTTGGAAACGTATATGAAAATTTCACAAGGGATTAACGCACAAAATTGTCACACGAAAAATTTGCCTTTCAAAAAGCATATTTGAAAACTCTGTGTCATATTTTAAGACAAGAATTAGGCATACACTATTTATAATTAGTTAAGATTGTATATTCAATTCAAAACAATCGTTTCATCTATACTACGTGTAAAGTATTTACACATGATTTTTGAAAGTAAAAAAATATAATAAATATAAATATAATGAAATATTTAGCTTTCTTATATTATAGAGTAAAATGCTATAATTATTAAGTCAAATATTTATAATACATGATCATGAGTTGAATCATCGGGTTAATTCGGTTGTTGAGTCATCGGGTCGCGTGTTCGACGATTGTGTCAATCAGTCCGAGTCACCATGTTACACGCTCGACTACTGGGTCAACCTGGTCGACTCACCGGATATGAGTTCAATCACCCGGTCAACCTGGACGAGTCACCAGGTTACCGGTTCGACCACTTGGTCACCCCAGGCGAGTCACCGGGTTACCGGTTCGACCACATGGTCAATTAACATATCCTTAAATATCTTTCGCTAAGCAATGTCCGGGCCACGAGTTCTACCACCGAATCAACTAAGATACCGTTATTTATATATCGCTGGGTAATTCCGCAGCTATGCGCGAGATGTATGTTAATTGTGTTAAAAGTTAAACTTATAATTTGACTTTATCTTTCCCGCTTATAGATACTCGGTAACTCTTCATTTGTAACCTACTTTTTCCAGTAACGAAATTACAATCTTTTCACTTTAATTGTGTGTAAACTTTAATAATTTTCTTTTTTGATTAACTTGTTTAATTGACACGATGCTTAGTATCGCACAGTAATTTTTTTTTTCTCTCTTTGATGTGCTTAAAGCCGCCTTGTGCAATGCAAGAGCATATCCTCCTCATTACTAACCAAAGTCAAATTTTTCCGATTCAAACTTCTTTTGTTATATTTTTAGTTAACCAACCAAGTTTTACAGTTTCCTTGTCTTCATATCTAGATCTTATCTTTTTAAATTATCAACTTGTTTGAGATAGATTGAGATTGCTAATAACCAAATGCATGTAACATATATATATTTGCATGATTACAAGTTGGACAAGTTCTTTTTTCATTATCATCCAAGTAGTTTCTTCAATATTTACGTATTAGTAGTAATGAAAGTAGGACTAAAGATGATTGGGGGCACAATATTTTTTGAACCTTAAGATAATAGAGATCAATTTTTTTAAGTATACAAAGTAAATAAGATTAGAAACACGTTTTGATACATCGGGTGCACTTAAAATATATTTAAAAGAAATCGTTGTTTTTTTCAAAAATTAACAATAAATAAAAAAATCACGCGCACCGCGAATACTAATTAAAGTCAATGGATTTTTTTAAATGATTAGTTTAGTATCACGTAAGATTATTTTATGATTTGTCGCTTGACCATTTCTAAAACAAGCCATCTTTAACAATTTGTTCCACCTATAAATACAACATAAGATCTTGCAAACACAACACATCACAACAAATCACGAATAATCTACTTTAGAAAGTAAAAACACCTTTAGATCATCAATCATGAAGAAGATGAACATCATTGCCTATTTAGCTCTCTTTGTTTTCCTTACGTTTACTGTTTCCATTGCCTCTTCAGACTCAGGTTTGTCCACAAAAACTATGATAGAGTGTGCCCTCAAGCTCTCCCGACCATCAAACGTGTGGTAGAGGATGCAGTGGCACAAGAACGCCGCATGGGTGCTTCTTTGTTACGTCTTCATTTCCACGATTGTTTTGTTAATGTGAGTAACTTTTGTTTTATTTATACCAGTTTATGTTTAAGGTTTCATGTTGTAAAATCTAATATCTTAACTTGTTTTTGATACGTTAACTTTGTTATATGTAGGGATGTGATGCTTCGCTTCTTTTGGATCAAACATCTACAATCGGTAGCGAGAAAAATGCAGGCGCTAACGTGAATTCTGCTAGAGGATTTGAGGTTATTGATAGAATCAAGTCTGAAGTTGACAAAATTTGTGGCCGTCCTATTGTGTCATGTGCTGATATCTTAACCATTGCAGCTCGTGATTCTGTCGTCGCAGTAAGTTAAATCTTAAACATGTTGTTGCAAACCAAAAAAAAGAAGCACAATGATATATATATTATAGCCTTATAGGGTATGCTTAGTAGTCTTAGTAGTAAGCATAACCTAAATTCTAACATTTGTTAATAATTTTAACTTGTGTTATTTATGACAGCTTGGTGGACCTTCATGGAAAGTCAAACTTGGAAGAAGAGACTCGACAACTGCCAGCCAAGCCGCCGCTAATGCTAATCTCCCATCGCCTTTCATGGATTTGCCAGCACTTATCAAAAACTTCAAGGATCAAGGGCTTGATGAGGAGGACTTAGTCGTGCTATCGGGTGCACATACGTTGGGGTTTGCTCAATGTTTTACCTTTCGAGATCATATTTACAACGACAACATTGATCCAGCCTTTGCGGGTCATCTTAGGACCATTTGTCCACGAGTTGGAGGGGACTCAAACCTTGCACCACTTGACCCTACGCCAAGCTCTTTCGACACCAAATACTTCAAAAATTTAATGAGGAAAAGAGGGGTGTTGAAATCTGATCAAGTACTTTTTAATAATGGTGAAACTGGCGAGCTTGTTTCAGAATATAACGAAGATAAAACAAAATTCTTTGAGGATTTTGCCAAGTCTATGATCAAAATGGGTAAAATCAGTGTATTAACGGGGAATAGAGGTCAAGTTCGTCACAATTGCAGGAGAGTTAACTCACAGTAATTTAAAGATATTGAGCTAAAGTTTAACATGGTTACAAATATACCAAATACATCTTGTAATTTGTAAACATGTTAAACTCATGGTGGTGATTGTTCGAAATTGTATTGCTATTTTTGTGAAATTTTTTCAGTTGTATATTTGTTTGTTGTTGATAAGAGTTACATCAGTTTTGTTTCTTATATTTTTTTGTTAAGCATAAGTTGTTTCATTCTTTATTGTTATCTAAATACTTCCTATCTAGAAACAACGATGCTGAAGAGGTTATCTTAGCTAGACCTTTGTGATGTATCTTGATCGATCAAGTCTCTGACGAGGTGGTAGTCGACCTTTGTGTGTTTAGTCCTAGCATGATAAACTTGATTGTATGCTAGTGCTATAAAGGCATCTAAATGTATCAATTAAGCTAGCTATACAAACCTTGATCCATTTACAACTAAGGCAACTCTGTGCATTCTATTTTCGAATATGAACTAGTGTGACAAGTTATCCTTTCTTTTTCCTTGGTATTGATTCTATTGAAGATTCCATTAGTCGAACCAAAACCGACCAAATTAGTATCGCGCCATAAAATTTCAGTTGGTTTCTTTATTTATTATCTACAAATTAACCAAAGTGTACTTTCACCAATTCTTAATTACAGCTTTCTGGGGATACATATCAGAGTCTGTATATTTTTCTTTTATATATGTTAGATTACTAACCAAATCTAATATATCATCCATGTTTGAAAAGTTCTTTTGCCTTATTAACCAATAATATTGTTTTTGCGAGTAGTTACCATGTCAAAATCTAATGTCAATTTTATATCGTTGTGTTTAGCTTACAAGATCAAAATATCTACCAAGTCTTACACATTCTTCGATTGCGTGTTAGCTTTCACCATACTGAAATCATCAGCATTTCAACGTACGACAATGTAATACGCGTTTGTAATTAGCCAAGTATCACCTATGAACTTTTCTTTTTTCCTCATTTCTCAAGCATCGTTTCTTTTCTTATTTCAATAATAGTGATTGTAATCTGATGTAAAACCCTTCTTTGATTTCCAGTTTTCTCCTATATATTTGGGCTAAGGTGATATATAATATCTAAAGTATAATACTAACAATGATAGTTGAGAAAGGGAAGCTATTTTTAGTGATATCTAAACAAGAGAGCAATTTGCATGCATCAAAAAGTTTAATTAGTAAAAGCAAAAAGTTTAATTAGTCAAACGTGACAATTTGATTGAATAGTCAAAAGGTCTTCATGCACATGTTTAGTGACATCTCAAAAAGTTTAATTAGTAAAAGCAAAAAGTAATAAAAAACCTTTAGATTAACAATGATGCAGAAGATGAGCATCATTGGCTTCTTTTCTCTATAATCGGTCTGCAATTGACAGTGCGAAAAATGCAGTCGCTAACGTGAATTTTGCAAGAGGGTTTGAGGTTATTGATAGAATCAAGTCTGAAGTTGAAAAAATTTGTGGCCGTCCTATAGTGTCGTGTGCTGATATCTTAACCATTGCAGCTCGTGATTCTGTCGTAGCGGTAAGTTAAAACTTAAACATGTTAATGAAAACCAATACACTTATATCGTATGCGTAGTAGGTCTTGGTACTAAACATAACATAAACCCTCACATTTGTAATTGATTTAAACTTTAATTATGATTGCTTGGTGGCCCTTCATGGGAAGTCAAACTTGGAAGAAGAGACTCTACGACCGCAAGCCGAGCCGCTGCTGATACTAATCTCCCATCACCATTCATAGATTTGCCAGCACTTTTCAAAAACTTCAAAGACCAAGGGCTTGATGAGGAGGACTTAGTCATGCTATCGGGTGCACATACTTTAGGATTTGCTCAATGTTTTACCTATAGAGATCGCATTTACAATGACACCAAAATTGATCCAGCCTTTGCGGATCATTTAAGGACCATTTGTCCACGAGTTGGAGGTGACTCAAACCTAGCGCCACTTGACCCTACACCAAGCTCTTTCGACAAAAAAATACTTCAACAATTTAATGAAGCAAAGACGGGTAATCCTACCCGCTGTTTACTTTAGGACATATAGAAACGGTTACAAACAAACCATCACAACGATTACTTTTATTGAAACGTTGTGACTCTTAGTCGAAGTACCCATTCGACATGTATATATAGATTTGGATTCATTCCTTGTAAAGATGATGATACATTTGTGATTATACGATTAATACAAAAAGTTAGTTTGGTATATTTGATTCGATCCAGTGCTTGTTTCTCCAACAATTGGCATTTGGTTAATCAAAACAAAAGTTTGTTCATCGTATACCAGTTTTTCTGCCAAGGTTTCGACCCAATTTTTTTTTTCCAGATTACGCAAAACACCCAACACAAAATTCATCCAAATTAAACCTATTCGGCGAAGTGTTTGATTTAAGGGGTTCCTACTTTCGCTACCAAGGTATAATCATACCGGCAATGAAAGGGTTTTTACCCACAAATCGTTTTGCAAGATTTGTTCTGTCTTTCGTTTCAATATTTGAAAAAAGGAAGAACAATTAGCCCAGAAAAAGTCCAGATATAAGTTTAGAACAAAAAACCCAGATTCGAAACCAAAAGTCAACGACAGAAAAGTTAGAGATCATCAAAAGGGAACAAACACACCTGTTTATAAATTCCACTGAATCATCCCAAATCCTGAAATTCATCACGTGATTTTCCAGATATCCAAAAGCCCCAAAATTAATTGAGGCAAAGATCCCCAAAAACACATCGAACCCAATCGAAGGATTCGCACGAGGGAATACGTGGCTACAAACAACAAATCGTAGAAGAAGAAGTTTGGATATAGGCATAGCATCAAGTGGTGATTAAATCCACCATTGAAGAAGACTTCGATATCATCAAAGAAGAAAGGAACGGTCATGGTTAATAAATAACCGTTGTGTGTTTTATCTAAATACAAAAAAGGGACCGGTTATAAGGAAAGCAAAGGACGAGGGGTAAAAGGACAAGCCCAAAAGCACTCGGGCTTATATACTGTCTACGGGCCAAGCCCATTCAGGTTTTTGTTTAAACAATTTTACCCATACCATTTGTCAAGTTAGATTATATCTAGTAAATTTTTTTTACAAAATATTTTTAGATATAAAGTTAAGGTATTATCACTTTTATAAAAGCAAATCATTTTCTTACTATAAGTTTTTTAAAAATATTTGTTTGTTATAAAATTTTAATACGACATATAATAACCTAGCGAATACGCTGCTTATTATATAAAATAATTTTTAATGAGTAATTAACCTTAGGTTATTCTGTTAGTTTTAGAAAATCTCTAGGAATATTTATTTACGTATATAATAATATTCCGTGTTTTGTATAGCCTATAAGGCATATTTTGAGTACTCACCAAAAGAAATTTTTTCAGACACTATAAGTGTTGAAATTTTATTTAGAGATTTTATTTTAATATCTCTCGCAATATGACAAATGATGGCGGAGATTCTTTCAAGAAGGAAGCAAGTACCAACGGTACACCAAATTTCCAATGTCCTATGCTAAAACCGTCGAATTACTCACTTTGGGAAATTCAAATGCAAATCATTCTCGAAGCAAACGGCTTATGGGAAATGATAGACCCGTCGGCTACAACCCAACCCGACAACAAGAAAGAAAAGACTGCAATCGCATTTCTTTATCAATCTTTACCTGAAGAACAATTGCTTCAAATAACAAAGCACAAAACAGCGAAAGCAATTTGGGATGCTTTGAAAACCAAACATATGGGCGAAGACAGAGTTCAACAAGCGAGACTTCAAACAATCAAATCTGAATTTGAGTTATTACAAATGAAGGAAGACGAATCTATAGACACCTTTACCAGCAAATTGACAACCTTGTCAAACAAAGCCGCTAGTCTAGGTCACACATTTGAGGATTCAACTCTAGTTAGAAAATTACTCAATGTTGTACCTGACAAATTCCTTCAAATCGTCGCATCCATCGAACAATACTCTGACTTAGACAAAATGACCCTAGAAGAAGCAATAGGTAGGCTCAAAACCTACGAAGAAAGAATTTGGGAGAAGAAGGGTAAGCAGGTGGACAATCAAGACAAACTGATGTTCACACGACATGATAATCGTAGAAAGAATTTTAGAGGACGTGGGCGTGGAAGATCAAATTTTTCACGTGACAATAACCACGAGAAACCTCGAGATGAAAAGAAGATTGGAGAAACCTCACACAAAAACTTCAACAAATACAACAACTTCAAAATACCAAACCATGACCTAAGCAAAATAGAATGCCTCAACTGTGGCAAATTAGGACATATGTCAAAAGAATGCCGACAAAAATCAAAAGGTCACGAACGATCCAACTTGGTTGAAGAAGACTTTGAACCAACTCTACTTATGGCAATATTGGATGGGCAAGTTAAAAGAAACGAAGTAATAGAAGTTGAAGAACAAAAGGTCTCACTACACGAAGAAGATGTAGGATATAAAGAGACAAGTAAGGATAGCCTATGGTACTTGGACAATGGTGCAAGTAATCATATGACTGGAATAAGAGAACATTTTAAGGAATTAGACGAAAAGGTTCGTGGAAAAGTAAGATTTGGAGACGGTTCATACATTGAGATCAAATGAAAAGGTTCAATCATATTGGAATGTGATGACGAAAAACAAAGAATCATCACACGTTTATTACATACCAAGCCTACAAACCAACTTATTGAGCCTTGGACAATTCACTGAAATCGGTTGTAAAGTTGTAATGGAAGACGATGAACTACGACTTTATGACATGAACAATAGAATCTTTATGAAGGTCACACGACAACAAAACCGACTCTACAAAGCTAGTCTCAAAATAGGCACACCTGTCTGCCTACTAGCAAACCTAAACGACACTACCTGGCTATGGCATGCAAGATTGGGACATCTCAACTTTGAGTCACTTAAAACCATGACTCAAAATGATTTAGTCCATAGAATACCTGCGGTTAAGCATACAAAACAAGTATGTGATGTATGTTTAATGGGAAAACAAAGTAGAATGCCATTTCCTAAGAAGGCGAAAACTAGATCAACCTCACCACTGGATTTAGTATATGGAGACTTATGTGGACCAATCACTCCTCCAACACCTTCTGGAAAGAAATACATAATCCTGTTAGTAGACGATTACTCAAGATACATGTGGGTATATTTCTTAAGTACAAAAGAACAAGCTTTTGATACTTTCAAGGAATACAAGAACAAAGTAGAAAAGGAGTTAAGGACGACATTGAAGATGTTAAGAACGGATCGTGGAGGTGAATTCACATCAAATGAATTCACACAATACTGCAAAGAAAATGGCATAACACGACAACTCACCGCTCCTTACTCACCACAACAAAATGGAGTAGTAGAAAGACGTAATAGGACAATTATGTCTACTAAAAGATGTATGATGAAAGCAACAAAAGTACCTCAAAACTTTTGGGCTGAAGCAGTTAGACACGCCATATACATCTTAAATAGTGTTCTTACAAAGGCACTTGAAGACATCACTCCATACGAAGCAATCAAGAAAAGGAAACCAAACCTAGAAAACTTAAAAGTTTTTGGATGCATAACATATGCAAAAGTACCATCTCAACACCTAACAAAGTTGGATGATAGAAGCTCAAAGTTGGTTTACCTAGGAAACGAATATGGATCAAAAGCCTTTAGATTATTTGATCCAATAACACAAAGAATATGTGTTAGTAGAGATGTAAAGTTTAAAGAAGATGAGACATGAGATTGGTGCGAATACTTAGAAGACTATAACAATGACGGCCCAGAATGGACATAATTTCAATTTGGAAACCTTGAACACGATAATCAAGAAGATCACCAAATAACGACGACGATTTTCCATTCAACAATGACAACGGATACGATTCGCCACCACCAGACTCACCCAATCACTCTCTAACACCTAACACACAATCTACAAGGTCATCTCAAGTAAATTCCCAGTTCACACCAAACAATTCGTCTCAGTCATTTTATAAAAGTGATGTTGAATCTTCTACAACATCAAATACACACCCAAACTTTGATCATACATCAATAAGAGGTTTTAGAACCATGGATGACTTATACGAACATACTAAGGAATTACACTTAGCTGAAGATGAACCCGAGAACTACAAAGAAACATCAAACGACCAAAAATGGATAGAGGCAATGAAAGCTGAATTAGATTCCATCAACAAGAATAACACATGGGAACTCACTACCCTTCCACAAGGTCACAAAGCAATCGGTTTGAATTGGGTATTCAAAACGAAGAAAGATGCAAATGGAAATATAATCAAGCATAAGGCTCGATTAGTAGCAAAAGGATACATACAAGAGCATGGCATAGATTTTGAAGAAGTATTTGCACCAGTTGAAAGAATGGAAACTATCCGTCTATTACTAGCCATTGCTGCCAACAACAAATGGTAAGTACATCACTTGGACGTAAAATCTGCATTTCTACATGGAGATTTAAAAGAAGAAGTGTATGTAGCATAACCCGAAGGATTTACAAAGAAAGGAAATGATGGAAAAGTCTACCGACTTATAAAGGCCTTATACGGTTTAAGACAAGCACCACGTACATGGAATATCAAGTTAGACAAAACCTTGAAGTCATTAGATTTCAAGAAATGTGCACTGGAACAAGCTATCTACACAAAGGCATCAACGGACCCACTATTACTGGTAGGAGTCTATGTAGACGATCTTATCATCACTGGAACGCCAAAGAAAGAGAGACATATTTAAGGCTAAAATGGAAGAAAAATTCGAAATGAGCGACTTAGGCTTATTAGCTTACTATCTCGGA
The DNA here is from genome assembly GCA_025667525.1 of Glebionis coronaria. Taxonomy (NCBI): domain Eukaryota; kingdom Viridiplantae; phylum Streptophyta; class Magnoliopsida; order Asterales; family Asteraceae; genus Glebionis; species Glebionis coronaria. Next base: position 570,639,727 of record CM046881.1, read on the forward strand.
ATTGAAGTCACTCAAGCAAATGGTGACATATCAATAAAGCAGTCAGCATACGCGACTAAGATCATAAAAGAAGCTGGAATGTTAAAAAGCAACGAGACAGTTATACTAATGGACCCTGGAACAAGACTAACAAAGAACACCGAAGGGACAATGGTCAACACAACTGAATATCGAAGCTTAATTGGATGTTTAAGATATCTGCTTCACACAAGACCCGACTTAAGTTATTCCATTGGATTACTTAGTCGTTTCATGCAAGAACCAAAAGAGCAACATATGAAAGCTATAAAGCAAGTACTACGTTATGTAAAGGGAACCAAAGACTATGGAATAATCTACAAGCATAACGAAAACAACAAGATTCAAGGATTTAACGACAGTAGCTACGGAGTTAATACACAAGAAGGCAAAGGCACAACCGGCATCATATTCTATTTTGGTGACTCATCCATTAGCTGTAGCACTCAAAAGCAAGCAACCATGGCACTATCATCATGCGAATCAAAATTCATTGCAGAAACAGCAGCAGCAACTCAATCATTATGGCTCAAAAGACTCTTAAGCAGACTTACACACAAAGAAGAAGAAAAGATCACGATAATGGTTGACAACAAATCAGCAATTTCACTAATGAAGAACCCAATTTTTCATGGAAGGAGCAAGCACATAGACACGAAGTACCACTTCATCAGAGAATGCGTTGAAAGAAACGACATCCAAGTAGAATTTGTAAGTGGAGAATACCAAAAGGCTGACATACTCACGAAGGCACTACCAAAGATCAGGTTTCTAGTCATGAGAGAACTCATTGGACTCAAGGATCTGCACCACAGCGTTTATGATTAGAGGGGAGAATATTAAGCCCAATCCAAGTTACATGAAGACATGACCCATGGGCCTAAGATAATCCTACCCGCTGTTTACTTTAGGACATATAGAAACGGTTTCAAACAAACCATCACAACGATTACTTTTATTGAAACGTTGTGACTTAGTCGAAGTACCCATTCGACATGTATATATAGATTAGGATTCATTCCTTGTAAAGATGATGATACATTTGTGATTATACGATTAATACAAAAAGTTAGTTTGGTATATTTGATTCGATCCAGTGCTTGTTTCTCCAACAAATCTTTAAGGATTTTTCAAAGTCAATGATCAAAATGGGTGAAATTAATCTATTAACGGGGAATCAAGGTCAAGTTCGTCACAATTGCAGGAGAGTTAACTCACCGTAATATAAATTTTCCGAGTAAACGTTCGACATGATTTCAAATATATCAAAGAAATCTTGTAATTTGTAAACATGCTAGAGTCATGGAGGCGAAATTCTAAATTTTTTATGGTTAATTTGTAAAATTCAATAGTTAATTTGTTTATTGTTGATGAAAAGTCATGATCAATTTTTGTTTCTAATAATTGCTGATTGTTATCTAAATACTTCCTATATATCTTGAAAAAAAGAACTTTCAATTTGTGTTTTGGTTTATGATCGTCAGTTCTTTATGTTATTCCATACCATAAGTGTAAAGTTGTTTGAAGATTTTAAAATTATGGTTTAGTACAAAGCAGTTATCTTTTTTTTCTAATATGAACATGAAAAGGTTTGCTTATACCCTTGGTGAGGATGTCAGCTATATGATATGATATTTTCTTGAGATGAAGGTAGGAAGTATTTCGTCTGCTTTAATCCTTCTTGCAAAATGGTACTCAATTGGTACGTGTTTAGTCCTAGCAGGATATATTCAGCTGGATGCTAGTGCTATGAATCGAGGATGTATTGTATTCGAGAATATATGATGGATCTTCTGAGAATTGGAAAAGTATCAACTAACTAAATGTATAAACTAGTTTATTTTCTGGTTTATCACACGTAAAACTTCAGAAACATTGATCGTTCACAACTAAGGAAATTTGTGTTTTTGCTTTATGAATATAAAACTACTTTTAGTCGATTATTCGATTTAGGTTGTTTGTTCGTTCTTTTTGTTAGGCATTGTAAATTTTTATTAGTTAAACCAAAACCAAATCAAATTAGTATCACATAAACGGATGGAGCTGGAAACAAATTATAGGAGTTAAACAATACATAGAAGTACATGACTGGCCACTGTGGCATCTTCCGTCAAATCTACCGTGTCAGAATTGGCTTGGGATGCACCCATATCTTCTTCGCCATGGTCATTATGTTGTTCTTCATTGTGAGGCCGATCCTCAGCATCACCGACCTCAAGACTAAGGTTATCACCATCTTTATTTCGAAAGACAAGAGGTGACTTTTACATGGGGGAAACTGTGTGGCAGATAATTTAGGAGGCCGCATAATCTATATAAATTACGCGGGTCCCAGTTTGTACCTTGGTGGGATCGCTAGTACGAATAAGTAAAAAAAGATTCATTTCTACAAAAAAACATACATGGGATGGTTAGGATACAATCATAATTGAATAAACAGGAAAGAGAAGTAAAAACAAACATCCACCCTCATCATTGGCATCTAAGAAAACACGATATTCATCATCACCCAATAAGTAATTACGACTCAGACCTATAAGGCACAAGCAGAGTTCCAGTTGTTTATGAAACGGGGTGCGATGCGTATATAGGAAGGTTACATCATTCACATTCTTAGACCCGATGTAGGGCTAGTTGTCCTTACGGACGGACATATGCCAGACCCGATGTAGGGCTAGTTGTCCGATGTAGGGCTAGTTGTCCTTACGGACGGACATATGCCAGACTCGCGTCTATCTAAAAGAAACGATTTTTTCTAATTTTGTTTAACAAACAAAGGGTTTTCACTTAACATTAGGGGTGGATTTTCCAGGATGTTTACTAAAAGATACCCATCCGTTGATCATAGACGGGATATAAATCCCTAAACAGTTCTTTGGTGGGGTCATTTAAGATGTGTACTCAGTAACAGCCGAGAAGATCGTATAACAATTTATAGATGAGGATACGATAGTTGGTTGTTTCAAAAAATTTACAATATACACCATTTTTTCCTACAGGGTAATCGGATATAGTCTCATTTGGACTAGGTAGTTGGGGATGAAGATCATCGGATATATAGTAATCCGAGAAAAATTGCATTAGATACTCATCCCTTATCATCGATATGGCGGTGTCAATATCAATAACATCCCTGGCCATTGTTAAATAGATTGTAAGAAGGACGCGATATGCTAACACGTATTGCTTGTAATCCGGGGGAATAAGAGAGATATGCGGAGGTTATTTTTCTGAAAATGACGGTAGAAGAAAACTGTGTGAAACATCAACAGTGGCAACCTCACTTATTTATACTCTTTCCTCGATGTATTGTCATGATGGATGAATGACACGTGTTATCCACTAACTTGATATGACGATTGGCATAATGTGAGTATCTGAAAAGGTATTCGGCCCACAAGTCTAACCAATCAATTTATCTTACGTGTATCGAGGTGGGTCATACGATTAAGATGTTGGGCCTACGTAACGCTTACGAAAATGAAATGTCTCCTTGACGATTGGGGGACTGTTTTGCCAGTCTAGTAACAACGATCACAACCACGCATACTTGACTGGGGGGGGGGGGGGATGATGACGTATACCATGGACCGCCCATCCCATTACTATTTCTACGGGGTTAGCTGCCCATATCACAGATACGGATAGCCCGTTAGGCTCGATCTATGATAGGTCGTACACGATTACCTGGATCACGGCCGTGCCACATGCGTTATCAAGAGAGGTTTGGTGATTTTTATTTAGGAAGGAGATAAATTCAAATAAGTGAAAGATATACTTTACTTATTTAAAGGTTCAGATAAGTGCAAATCCTAAGTGTTACGGGCCATAACATGGGTCGAATGTTAAGGGAACCCTAAGGGGAATTTTCGCTATGAATGGAATGATCTAGGCATTGTAGGTATCTCATAAACCCTAAGAATACTCGATAACCAAAAGAGTGACTTCTTACTCTCTCGCCGGAGTCTAATTGTGGGGTGCGTGCCCACGATAAGATTAACGGTATTTACTCTCCTTGTGCAGGATCCAATACATTCACTTAATACAAGAATCAAGCTATCCAAACCCGAACACCTTCCTATTTAGGCTCCTCTCGACCCGGACAAACTTTTGTATTAACATTTTATGTATGTTTTCAAGTGGTTACCAATGAGTTTTGACTTTTGATGGCTTATTATGTAATTTTGGTAAATAATAAGGTTGGAGAAACAAAAAGGTATTCGGTTTTCGCTTTCCTGTTTTTTCTGAAACTTTTAAAATTTACTAATGGACTTAGAGCCTATTTTAGTAGATATATTGGATATTGAAATCCGATGATCCAAAAACTCTACAAAATCTAATCTAGTCAAGTTGAGCTTGAGCTTGAAAGATTTGAGTTTGATTCGAAAGTTATAAAATGGGTCTGAGCTTGGTGTGATACTTGACGAACTTTAGTCATTCATTCTTGAGCTCTCCTCAAGTAAGATCTGACTCCAACTAGAAAAGCTTAAATTTACATATAAACATTAAATTCGATATCTAAACTTGTCAATAAATTCAGAAAAAGTACATGATAAATTTTGGAACAAAGTATTTATACAAAGCATTCTAAAGAATTATTTGGTTTAAATAGTCCTTTTACAAGTATTTAATTATTATATCATATTTATTTAAGCGTTTACGTTTTTTTTTATGTAAATAGGTATGCCAAAAATAAATATGTATTTGATGGCTCGACAAGCTCAATAGAAGCTCGGGTTACTATAAACTCAATCTCGGCTCGTTATTATTTCAAGCTGGTTTGTTGAGCTTAGGCTCGAGGTCGATAAAAGGTCGACTCGACCGAGTAAACTTAAAGCTCAAAATGGACTTTCTTGATAAAGCCTAGCTCGTTTACATACCTAAAACTAACTACTACGTATAAGGTAAACATAAATAAAGACCACTATGTAGCATTTTAAATTACCAACCAAAGTCTACTACATACATTTGCCGATTCAAAATTCATTAGTTATATTGGTTAACCAACTAAGTTTTATAGTTTCCTTGTCTTTATCGAAATCTAATCTTTTTCAATTATCAACTTGTTTTAGATTGAGATTGCTAATAACCAAATGCATGTAACATATATTTGCTTGATTACAAGTTTGACAAGTTCAGTTTCTTCAATATTTACGTATTAGTAGTAATGAAAGTAGGACTAAAGATGATTGGGGGCACAATATTTTTTGAACCTTAAGATAATAGAGATCAATTTTTTTAAGTAAACAAAGTAAATAAGATTAGAAACACATGTTGATACATCGGTGCACTCAAAATATATTTAAAAGAAATCGTTGTTTTTTTCAAAAATTAACAATAAATCAAAAAAATCCATAAGGGTCACGCGCACCCGCGAAACACCCGTGAATACTAATTAAAGTCAATGGATTTTTTTAAATGATTAGTTTAGTATCACGTAAGATTATTTTATGATTTGTCGCTTGACCATTTCTAAAACAAGCCATCTTTAACAATTTGTTCCACCTATAAATACAACATAAGATCTTGCAAACACAACACATCACAACAAATCACGAATAATCTACTTTAGAAAGTAAAAACACCTTTAGATCATCAATCATGAAGAAGATGAACATCATTGCCTATTTAGCTCTCTTTGTTTTCCTTACGTTTACTGTTTCCATTGCCTCTTCAGACTCAGGTTTGTCCACAAAATACTATGATAGAGTGTGCCCTCAAGCTCTCCCGACCATCAAACGTGTGGTAGAGGATGCAGTGGCACAAGAACGCCGCATGGGTGCTTCTTTGTTACGTCTTCATTTCCACGATTGTTTTGTTAATGTGAGTAACTTTTGTTTTATTTATACCAGTTTATGTTTAAGGTTTCATGTTGTAAAATCTAATATCTTAACTTGTTTTTGATACGTTAACTTTGTTATATGTAGGGATGTGATGCTTCGCTTCTTTTGGATCAAACATCTACAATCGGTAGCGAGAAAAATGCAGGCGTTAACGTGAATTCTGCTAGAGGATTTGAGGTTATTGATAGGATCAAGTCTGAAGTTGACAAAATTTGTGGCCGTCCTATTGTGTCATGTGCTGATATCTTAACCATTGCAGCTCGTGATTCTGTCGTCGCAGTAAGTTAAATCTTAAACATGTTGTTGCAAACCAAAAAAAAGAAGCACAATGATATATATATTATAGCCTTATAGGGTATGCTTAGTAGTCTTAGTAGTAAGCATAACCTAAATTCTAACATTTGTTAATAATTTTAACTTGTGTTATTTATGACAGCTTGGTGGACCTTCATGGAAAGTCAAACTTGGAAGAAGAGACTCGACAACTGCCAGCCAAGCCGCCGCTAATGCTAATCTCCCATCGCCTTTCATGGATTTGTTGTTATGTTTAGTCATTATATTCGCCTAAGTCGTGTCTAGGGAGAGTGTCGATTAGCCTAGTTTCCTAATAGCTAAGAATAAAGGTCGGTTGGCAATGTCTAAGCCCAACCCGACCCGTAAGACTTGTATAGTCAGTTCCCCCTCATCTCTATAAAAGGAGGTGAGGGGGAACGAACCAAACACGTCATTCTTTCAATAAACTAATCGGTAATCGGTTAGGGATATTACCTTGTGTGGGCGTCGATTTCTTTTCTGTCGATTCTATTGCTGTGTGTGTTCACGATCGAGTTCCGCATCTAGTTAATCAGGGTTGTGGGGAATAAACCCTACAAGTGGTATCAAGAGCTCAGGTTCGTGGTCTTGCTGGTTTGCTAGGATCGATCGACGAAGTGGTGTTTCTGGTTCGTGAAACATCAAAGTAACAGCAGAAGTAATCGATAAAAAGGAGTATTCTTCATATCGCCAGGTGGTGGTGGTTTTTTGTGACGGCTGAGTTGCAGAAGATAAAGAGAGAAGAAAGAAGAACAGTGGTTGTGGCTGTGTTATTAAAGTCAACTAATATTACGAGGGTTTTTGTTGGTGGGCCAAGTTATTGGGTCATTGGATCCAACAAGTTTTTTTGTTGCCAAATAATTAATTTTGGGCTTAAAAATTTATTGGTCCAAGGTTTATAAAACAAAAATTGTTACTTTGTAATATTTTACACAAGGGGACTTCGTAATTCGTGATTGTGAGGTTTAACGTATCACAAGGTTTAGCGAGTTACCGAAGGGACTTTATTGGTTTGTGATTGTGAGGGTTTATCACAAGGTTTAGCAAATCAACAAAGGGATAAAGAATGACGGGAGCCAAGTTTGACATCGAGAAATTCGATGGAACTGGTGATTTCGGGTTATGGAGAATCAAGATGCGTGCTTTATTAATCCAGAATGGATGTGAAGCAGCTCTGGAGGTTTTCCCCGCGAATATGGAAGCTGAAGAGAAATCTAAGCTTGACAAGAATGCTCACAGTGCCATGATTTTGTGTTTAGGTAACAAGGTCCTGAGAGAGGTTACCGGGGAGACGACTGCAGCGGGGGTTTGGTCAAAGCTCGAGTCTTTGTACATGACAAAGTCATTGGCCAACAAGTTGTACCTGAAGAAGAAGTTGTATACATTCTACATGCCGGCTGGACGAAAGATTTCCGAGCATATAGATGAGTTCAACAAAATCGTTCTTGATTTAGCAAATATTGAGGTAAAATTCGAGGATGAAGATCTTGCTTTATTGTTACTCACGTCTTTGCCAGCATCATACGAACACTTTGTGGATACCTTGCTTTATGGACGGGAAGATTTGACTTTGGAGGACGTGATGGCCACACTAAATTCAAAGGAAATCAAAGAAAGGTTCAAGGCGAAGGGGGATGATGGTGAAGGGTTATATGTGAGGGGAAGAACTGATCGCAGGAATTCGCATCAGTCAAAAGGAAAGTCAAGATCGAAATCTCGAGGTGGAAGACTCAAATGCTTTATTTGCCAATCTGAGGAGCACTTGAGAAGAGACTGTCCGAAGAATAATCGCAAGAAGTCAAAAGATTACGTCAAGAAAGATAATCAACCAAGCTCCAGTGGTTCGATTTACGACGATTATGAGGTGATGATGGTGATGAGTGCAGAAAGACTGCAAGATTGGATCATGGATTCAGGAGGTTCATATCACATGTCACCCAGGTTAGATGTATTTTTTGATTTTCTGGAATGCGATGGGGGCAGCGTACTGTTGGGCGACAACAGGGAGTGCAAGATCAGGGGTATTGGCAAGGTAAAGGTACAACTGAAAGATGGGTCAAGTTTCGTGTTAAACAATGTCAGGTACATTCCTGAATTGAAAAGAAACTTGATATCGCTGGGAACTCTTGAAAAAGAGGGATATACCGTAAAATTGCAGTCGGGCAAAATCAAGGTGATTAATGGTTCTAGGGTTATTATATCTGGAACCCGAAGGGAGAACTGCGTGTACTCTTTGGATGGCCATGCATTGGCCGGTGAGCTTAATGCTAGTGTTGAAGAGAAAGACAGTCTTGTGCAGGTTTGGCATAAAAGACTGGGACATATCAGTGAGGCGGGACTACACGTGCTGGAAAAGCAGGGTTTGTTTGGCAAGAAGAGTCTAGGTAAGCTCGATTTTTGTGAGAATTGTGTTCTGGGAAAGTCACATCGAGTCCGTTTCGGTGTAGGAAGGCACATTACTCAAGGAGTGATAGACTATGTTCATTCAGACTTATGGGGTCCGTCTCAGGTGGAATCATTGGGAGGTAAGAGATATTTCTTATCTATTGTCGATGATTATTCCAGAAGGGTATGGGTTTATGTTCTTAGGTTCAAACATGAAGCATTTGGGAAGTTCAAAGAGTGGAAGCAGTTAGTAGAAAATCAGACTGGGAGGACGGTTAAGAAGCTTAGGACGGATAATGGTCTTGAGTTCTGTAACCGGGAGTTTAATCAGCTATGCACTGAGAGTGGGATTGCTAGACATTTGACGGTTGCCGGGACGCCGCAGCAAAATGGGTTAGCAGAACGGATGAACAGAACTCTCATGGACAAGGTACGCTGTTTATTAATACAGTCTGGATTGCCCAAGACCTTCTGGGCGGAAGCGACATGTACGGCCGCATATCTTATAAATAGGTCACCATCAACAGCGATTGAGAAGAAGACACCTATGGAGATGTGGTCGGGACATCCTAGTGATTATGGGATGTTGAGGGTTTTCGGCTGTGTCGCGTATTCACACGTTAAACAAGGTAAGCTCGAGCCGAGAGCGGTAAAATGCGTTCTTTTGGGGTATCCTGAAGGTGTGAAGGGGTACAGACTATATAGGCTTGATAATGAATCGCCTAAAATAGTCACAAGCAGGAACGTGGTCTTCAATGAAAGTGTCATGTACAAAGACACGTTGAAGGATACTGGTGCAGGAAAAGATAAGTCTGTTGAGGAATTACAAGTTGAGGTGGAACTGCAGAGGTTAAATAATCATACGCCTGAGGAAGACCATCCAGGTCAGGAAGATCAAACAGGTCATGAAGATCAGTCAGATCAGGAAGACCAGACAGATCAAGAAGATGGCTATGATGAAGGTGCAGGGGTTCAAGAAATTGATCATCCACCGGATCTCACAGATTATCAATTGGTTCGGGATAGAGAGCCAAGGACAAGAACGAAACCGGCAAGGTTTCGGGATGAGAGTAATATGGTTGCTTACGCGTTCGCTGCAGCAGAGGAAGAAGATACTCATGAACCATTGACATACCAGGAAGCAGTTGCTTGTGAAGACAGTTCTAAGTGGAAAGCTGCTATGAAAGAAGAGATGGATTCTCTGAAGAAGAACAAGACCTGGGTGTTAGTAGATCATCCAGCTGGGCAAAAGCTGGTGAGCTGCAAATGGCTGTACAAAATAAAGGAAGGGATTGAAGGTGTTCAAAAGCCTAGGTACAAGGCAAGGCTGGTGGCTCGTGGATTCACACAAAGGGCAGGTATTGATTACAATGAAGTATTTTCGCCGGTAGTTCGACACACATCTATTCGGGTTATACTTGCATTGACTGCGTGTAAAGATTATGAGCTGGAGCAGCTTGATGTAAAGACGGCGTTTTTACATGGAAATCTTGAAGAAGTGATCTACATGAGGCAGCCACCGGGATTTGAACAAGGTAACAAGGTATGTTTGTTAAAGAAATCTCTTTATGGTTTGAAGCAGTCACCTAGGCAATGGTACAAGAGGTTCGATGAGTATATGCTGAGCAACGGGTTTAAGCGTAGCAGTTACGACAGCTGCGTATATTACAGGAGTTATGCACCAGGGGAGTATATCTATCTATTGTTATATGTAGATGATATGCTGATTGCTTGTAAAAGCAAGGCTGAGATCGCGGCTACCAAGTCTTTGCTTAAAAGGGAGTTCGACATGAAAGAGCTCGGGGAAGCAAAGAAGATTCTTGGTATGGAGATCTTCAGAGATCGGAGTCGCAAGATTCTGAGGGTGTCACAATCCGGGTATGTTTCTAAAGTTTTAAAAAGGTTTAGAATGGACAATGGGAAGTCGGTTCAGACACCATTGGGTGGGCACTTCAAGCTGTCATTGAAGGATTGCCCGGTTAGGGATTGTGATGTTGAAAGAATGAGTAGGGTGCCGTATGCAAATGTGGTTGGGAGCTTGATGTACTTGATGGTATGCACGAGGCCAGACATAGCGTATCCAGTAAGTGTAGTTAGCAGATATTTGGCGAATCCAGGTAAACTCCATTGGAAAGCAGTGAAGTGGATTATGAAATATTTGCAGGGCACTGTAAACGTGGGTTTGGTGTATGGGACAAATCGTGGCAACCATGTGGACGTAACAGGTTTTGTTGATTCAGACTACGCTAAAGATCCGGATAAAGGTAGGTCTCTCACTGGTTACGCATTTTTAGTACAAGGATGTGTTGTAAGCTGGAAGGCAACGCTACAACACGTGGTGGCTCTTTCAACTACAGAGGCAGAGTATATGGCCCTTACGGAGGCTGTGAAGGAAGCTATTTGGCTAAGAGGACTCTTGGAAGGATTAGGCGTGAAGCTCAACACTGTTGCAGTTAATTGTGATAATCAGGGCGCGATTCACTTATCGCGGAATCATGTTTTTCATGAAAGGACTAAGCACATCAATGTGCGTTATCACTTTATCAGAGAAGTCTTGGAAGCAAAGACGGTTGAAGTTCTGAAAGTGGGTACTGAACACAATGCTGCGGATGCCTTGACGAAGGTGGTACCTGGACGCAAGTTACAACACTGCTTGGAGTTGCTGAGTGTTGGGATAGGCTAATATATGCCTAAGGTGGAAATTGTTATGTTTAGTCATTATATTCGCCTAAGTCGTGTCTAGGGAGAGTGTCGATTAGCCTAGTTTCCTAATAGCTAAGAATAAAGGTCGGTTGGCAATGTCTAAGCCCAACCCGACCCGTAAGACTTGTATAGTCGGTTCCCCCTCATCTCTATAAAAGGAGGTGAGGGGGAACGAACCAAACACGTCATTCTTTCAATAAACTAATCGGTAATCGGTTAGGGATATTACCTTGTGTGGGCGTCGATTTCTTTTCTGTCGATTCTATTGCTGTGTGTGTTCACGATCGAGTTCCGCATCTAGTTAATCAGGGTTGTGGGGAATAAACCCTACATTTGCCAGCACTTATCAAAAACTTCAAGGATCAAGGGCTTGATGAGGAGGACTTAGTCGTGCTATCGGGTGCACATACGCTGGGGTTTGCTCAATGTTTTACCTTTCGAGATCATATTTACAACGACAATATTGATCCAGCCTTTGCGGGTCATCTTAGGACCATTTGTCCACGAGTTGGAGGGGACTCAAACCTTGCACCACTTGACCCTACGCCAAGCTCTTTCGACACCAAATACTTCAAAAATTTAATGAGGAAAAGAGGGGTGTTGAAATGTGATCAAGTACTTTTTAATAATGGTGAAACTGGCGAGCTTGTTTCAGAATATAACGAAGATAAAACAAAATTCTTTGAGGATTTTGCTATGTCTATGATCAAAATGGGTAAAATCAGTGTACTAACGGGGAATAGAGGTCAAGTTCGTCACAATTGCAGGAGAGTTAACTCACAGTAATTTAAAGTTATTGAGCTAAAGTTTAACATGGTTACAAATATACCAAATAAATCTTGTAATTTGTGAACATGTTAAACTTATGGTGGTGATTGTTCGAAATTATATTGCTATTTTTGTGAAATTTTTTCAGTTGTATAATTGTTTGTTGTTGATAAGAGTTACATCAGTTTTGTTTCTTATATTTTTTTCTTAAGCATAAGTTGTTTCATTCTTTATTGTTATCTAAATACTTCCTATCTAGAAACAACGATGCTGAAGAGGTTAGCTTAGCTAGACCTTTGTGAGGTATCTTGATCGATCAAATCTCTGACGAGGTGGTAGTCGACCTTCGTGTGTTTAGTCCTAGCATGATAAACTTGATTGTATGCTAGTGCTATATAAAGGCATCTAAAAGTATCAATTAAGCTAGCTATACAAACCTTGATCCATTTACAACTAAGGCAACTCTGTGCATTCTATTTTCGAATATGAACTAGTGTGACAAGTTATCCTTTCTTTTTCCTTGGTATCGATTCTATTGAAGATTCCATTAGTCGAACCAAAACCGACCAAATTAGTATCGCGCCATAAAATTTCAGTTGGTTTCTTTATTTATTATCTACAAATTAACCAAAGTGTACTTTCACCAATTCTTAATTACAGCTTTCTGGGGATATACATATCAGAGTCTGTATATTTTTCTTTTATATATGTTAGATTACTAACCAAATCTAATATACCATCCATGTTTAAAAAGTTCTTTTGCCTTATTAACCAATAATATTGTTTAAATCATTTCCTAAAGGTACTTCATGCGGTAGAGATGGTTTGAGGGCACAACATATTTTAGATGCTTTATGTGGAGAGGGGTCTACTATTGCTACAGATCTCTTAAAGGTCATCACCTCGGTCGTTAATTTGTGGTTAGCGGGAAGGTGTCCGCCAATCTTGGGGGAGTTTGTCGCATCTGCTCCTCTCACGCCCCTCCTTAAACCAGATAACGGGATTCGACCTATTGCAATAGGTACTATATGGAGACGTTTGGTTTCCAAGGTTGCTATGAAAGGTGTGGGTAAAGAAATGTCCAAGTACCTTTCTGATTTCCAGTTTGGAGTTGGAGTGTCGGGTGGCGCTGAGGCTATTTTACATAGCGCTAATAGGGTGTTGAGTGAATACCATAATGATGGGTCTATTGCAATGCTCACTGTGGACTTCTCAAATGCTTTTAACCTTGTGGATAGATCAACATTACTCCATGAGGTTAGGGTGAGATGTCCCTCTATTTTTTTGTAGGTAGATTTCTTATATGGGCAAGCAGCGTGATTGTATATAGGAGACACATATATCAGGTCTGCCACGAGGGTGCAACAAGGTGACCCATTGGGACCTCTTCTATTCGCTCTTGTATTACACCCGCTTGTACATAATATCAGAGACAATTGCAAGCTTTTTCTTCATGCTTGGTATCTTGATGATGGAACTGTTATTGGAGAGTCAAAAGAGGTTGCCAAGGTGTTAGACATTATAAAGGTGAGTGGTCCAGGTTTGGGTCTTGAACTTAATATCAAGAAAACAGAGGTATTTTGGCCCTCGTGCAATGGTGTGAAGGTCCGTGATGGTTTGTTTCCTATTGATATTCGGAGACCGTCTTCGGGTGTGAAGCTTCTTGGGGGAGCTGTTAGTAGAGACGCCAATTTTATTAGAGGGATGGCCATGAGGAGAGCCGCGAATGCAGTTGATTTGATGAGCCTTCTTCCACAGTTACATGACCCGCAGAGTGAGCTCCTTTTACTTCGATCATGCATGGGTATTTCCAAACTCTTTTTTGGGCTAAGGACTTGCCAACATGTACACATGGAGGATGCGGCCTTGTTTTTTGACAAGGGTTTACGTGGGTCAATTGAGAACATAATGGTTTGTGGAGGGCCATTCTTTGGAGACTTACAATGGCGACTTGCTTCTTTACCCATTCGTCTTGGTGGTTTGGGTTTGTACTCGGCAAAAGAGGCCTCCTCCTATGCTTTTGTGGCCTCGAGGGCCCAATCTTGGGTGTTACAAGATCACATTTTACGTGACAGTGGCGTATGTGGTATGGATGATGATTATGCTTCTGCTTTAGCTTGTCTACGTGATAAGATTCCAAGCTTTGATTTTAGTTGTTTCACTAATAAGGATACCGTCCCCTCTAAAACCCAACAAACATTGGCGACTACCCTTTTTAGTGAAATGGTCAAGGATATGGATGTCCACTTTGATATGACTTTGAGGCAGAAAGCGGTTTTTGAGTGTTTACGCGCGTCACATGCTCAGGATTTCCTACTAGCTATCCCTATAGACGGGCTTGGTCAACATATGTCACCAGTGGAATACCGTTCTATTCTTAAGTATCGCCTCATGATCCCATTATTTCTGGCTGATACAATGTGCCCTGTTTGTCGCAAGTCATGTTTAGATTCTTTTGGGGAACATGCGGTTCATTGTAAAGAGCTCCCGGGCTTCAAGTATCGACACGATATGGTTAGAGACGTTCTTTTTTACATATGTAGACGTGCTGGTATCTCCGCCAAGAAAGAAGCACCTGTGAACTTCTTGACTGACCCGGTAGATGGAAGATCCACACTCAGACCGGCGGACATTCTGGTTTTTGGATGGGTTGGAGGAAAACATGCATGTGTGGATCTGACTGGGGTTTCTCCTCTTGTGGGGATGAGTAGCCGGGGTTTTACAGCGGGTCAGGCTGCTTTGAAAGCCGCCTCATGCAAAGTGACAAAACACGAAAAAGCATGCATTGAAAATTAACACGTGTTTATTCCTTTTGCATTTGATACCTTCGGTTTTCTTGCACCTGAAGCGGTGGAGTTTCTGAATAGAGTTCAGCGCGTTATGAATAGCAACGTTATGACACCTAAATCCACAAATGTGATTTTTACTAGAATTAGCTTTGCAATTCAAAAAGGGCTTGCGGCGCAGCTTGTTACCCGCTTGCCTTCTACAGTTATGTAATTAAACTTTTAATAAAAAAAAATATATATATATATTGTTTTTGCGAGTAGTTACCATGTCAAAATCTACTGTCAATTTTTATATCTTGTGTTTAACTTACAGGATCAAAATATCTACCAAGTCTTACACATTCTTCAATTGCGTGTTAGCTTTTGCTATACTGAAATCATCACCATTTCAACGTACGACAATGTAATACGCGTTTGTAATTAGCCAAGTATCACCTATATGATTTTTTCTTTTTTCCTTATTTCTCAAGATTCGTTTCTTATCTTATTTCAATAATAGTGATTGTAATCTGATAGTTGATGAAAAAATACATATGCTATTGAGAAAGGGAAGCAATTTTTAGTGACATCTCAACAAGAGAGCAAATTGCATGCAACAAAAGGTCAAACGTAACAATTTGATTGAATAGTAAAGGGTCTTCAAACGTAACGATTGTTCCAATTTTTTAACGAACCAAGGGCTTTCACTTAAATTGGGGGTGGCTTTTCCAGGACGTTTACTAAAAGATACACCGATCTTCTATTATTTCATGTAACGAGTAAGATTAATAAAGTGAATCGTTCGTTACCTTTATAGTGAATCGTTCAACAAGCTGGTGTCGTTGAAGGTTGCAACTTGTGCTTGGTTAATCACATGATCTAGTGATTCCGCGATCGAGCTTCGGTTTGTTGGGTTTTTCATCCAACAGAGTACGGGATATAAAGCCCTAAATAGTTTGATGGTGGGGTAATATGGAGCATGCAGTAGTTGATCTCAAAATGGCTGTCCTTGCAAATGCCTATACATTGGAGTTGTGAGATGTGTACTCCGTAACAGCCAAGGAGATTGTATAATAACTTATCGATGAGGATACGATAGTTGGCAGTTTCAAAAAAATTTACAATATACACCAATTTCCCCCACAGGGAAATCGGATATATCTAGTCTCATTTGGACTAGGTAGTTGGGGATGAGATCATTGTAAGTTTGGTAAATTTCTCTGTGTTATTCATTGAAGATATTACAATATATAAGTTATATCGGAAGCATCTAGAAAGAATATAAACGGGCTAAAGGCCTAATAACAACGGGCCGAAACATGTCAACTAACACTCTCCCGCAGTTTGAGCGGGAGGCAATCGAACACTCAAACTGGTGCGAAATTCTTCAAATAACGCTGAAGGAAGACCTTTGGTGAAGATATCGGCATACTGGTAACGAGATGGAACATGAAGAACATGCACATGACCCATAGCAACCATATCACGAACAAAATGAATGTCAATCTCAATGTGTTTAGTTCGTTGATGTTGCACTGGATTAATAGATAAATAAACAGCACTAACATTGTCACAATACACAAGAGTAGCGGTCAATAGTGGTGTTTGTAGTTCTCGAAGAAGATTGCGCAGCCATGCCGTCTCAGCAACAACATTAGCAACTCCCCGATATTCAGCTTCTGCACTTGAACGTGAAAGAGTGGGTTGTCGCTTAGAAGACCATGATAAAAGATTGTTGCCCAAAATACACAATACCCAGATGTAGATCTGCGAGTAGCAGGGCAACCAGCCCAATCAGCATCAGAGTAAGCTACAAGAGAAGATTCTGAGGATGCATATAATTGTAAACCAAACTCAAAAGTACCCCAGACATAACGAAGAATCCTCTTCAGAGCAGCTAAGTGAGGCTCACGAGGATCATGCATATATAAGCAAATCTGTTGCACAGCATAAGACAAATCTGGACGAGTGAAGGTAAGATATTGTAGACCACCTGTAAGACTCCGATACAAAGTTGGATCTGAAATAGAAGTCCCCTCAGGACCAAGCTTAGACTCAGTGCCAATTGGAGTCTGAGTAGGATTACAGTTGAGCATATGTGCTCGTTCGAGTAATTCCATAGCATATCTCTTCTGTGAGAGAAACATCCCTGTGGTGTCACGAGTAACAGAAATCCCCAAGAAATGATTAAGGGCACCAAGATCTGTCATGTCAAACTCCTTGTGTAAAGAGAAAATAATCTTCTGAAGCAAAGTTGTAGAAGAAGCTGTGAGAACAATATCATCCACATAAATCAATAAATATGCCATGTGAGTACCAGATCTATAAATAAATAAAGATGAATCACATCTACTAGGTGAAAATCCGACTCGGGTAGCATAAGCAGCAAATCGATGAAACCAAGCCCGAGGGGCTTGTTTTAACCCATATAAAGACCTTTGAAGGCGACATACATGATGAGGATACCGAGGATCCACAAAACCTGGAGGCTATGCATATACACAGTCTCTGCAAATCCCCATTAAGAAAAGCATTCTTAACATCAAGTTGATGAATAGGCCAATGTCGCGTCAATGCAAGCTGAGCACAGTACGAATAGTGGCCGGCTTGACAACCGGACTGAAAGTCTCATCACAGTCAATACCAAGCTGTTGACTACTACCATTTGCAACCAGTCGGGCTTTATACCGACTCAATGACAAAAGATTGTTGTCGCTTAGAACCAATCTCTGATACCATGTAAGTTTGGTAAATTTCTATGTGTTATTCATTGAAGATATTACAATATATAAGTTATATCGGAAGCATCTAGAAATAATATAAACGGGCTAAAGGCCTAATAACAACGGGCCGAAACATGTCAACTAACAATCATCGGATATATAGTAATCCGGGCAAAATTGCATTAGATACTCCTCCCTTATCACCGATACGACGGAGTCAATATCAATAACATCCCTAGCTAATTTTAAATAGATTGTAAGAAGGACACGATATGCTAACCTGTATTGCTTTTAATCTGGGGGAATAAGAGAGATATGCGAAGGTAATTTTTCTAAAAATAGCGGTAGAAAACTGTGTCAAATATCAAAAGTGGCAACCTCACTTATTTATACTCTTTCATCGATGTGTGTGTCATGATGGATGAGTGACACGTGTTATCCACTAACTTAATCTGACGATTGGCATAATGTGAGTATCTGAAAAGGTATTAGGCCTACAAGTCTAATCGATCAGTTTATCTTACATGTATCGAGGGTGGGTCATATGATTAAGATGTAGGGCCTACGTAATGCTTACGAAAATGAATCGTCTCCTTGACGATTGGAGTACTCTTTTGCCAGTCTAGTAACCGCGACCACATCCACGCATACTAGACTGAGGGGACATGATGACGTATACCATGGACCGCCCGTCCCATTACTATTCCTACGGGGTTAGCTGCCCATATCACGGAGATATTTGGATAGCCCGTTAGGCTCGGCCTTAGGTAGGTCGTACACGGTTACCTGGATCACGGTCGCGCCACACCCGTTATCAAGAGAGGTTTGGTGATTTGTATTTCGGAAGGAGATAAACTCAAATAAGTGAAAGATATACTTTACTTATTTAAAGGTTCAGTCAAGTGCAAATCCTAAGTGTTACCGACCATAACGTAGGTCAAAGGTTTAGGGAACCCTAGGGGGTACTTTTGCTATGAATGGAGCGATCTACGACATTGTTACATGTATCTCATAAACCCTAAAAATACTCGATAACCAAAAGAGTGGCTTCTTACTCTCTCGCTGGAATCTAATCGTGGGGTACGTCCCCACGATAAGATTAACAGTGTTACTTCCTTGTGCAGGATCCAATACATTCACTTAATACAATATTTAAGCTATCCAAACTCGAATAGCCTCCTATTTAGGCTCCTTTCTACCCGGACAAACTTTTGTGTTAACATCTTATATATGTTTTTCAAGTGGTTACCATTGGGTTTTGACTTTTGATGGCTTATTATGGTCATCAACATTTTTGGCGTATATACATGGCTTATTATCTTATGTAATTTTGAAAATAATAAGGAAGGACAAACAAAAAGGTATCCGGCTTTTGCTTTCCTGGTTTTTCTGAAACTTTCAAACTTTATTAATGTACTTAGAGCCTATTTTAGTGGATATTTTGGATAATGAAAATCAGATGATCCAAAAATATATAAAATTTAATCTAGTCAAGTTGAGCTCGAGCTTGTAAAGATTTGAGTTTGATTGAATATTATAAAGTGGGTCGGAGCTTGGTGTGATACTTGACGAACTTTAGTCATTCATACCTGAGCTCTCCTCAAGTAAGATCCGACCTCAGCTAGAAAAGCTTAAATTTACATATAAACATTAAATTCAATATCTAAACTCGTCAATAAATTCAGAAAAAGTAGATGATAAACTTTGGAACAAAGTATTTATACAAAGCATTCGAAAGAATTATTTGGTTTAAATAGTCCTTTTACAAGTTTTAATTATTATATCATATTTATTTAAGCGTTTACGTTTTTTTAATGTAAATAGGTATGCCAAAAATAAATATGTATTTGATGGCTCGACAAGCTCAATAGGAGCTCGGGCTACTATAAACTCAATCTCGGCTCGTTATTATTTCAAGCTGGTTTGTTGAGCTTAGGCTCGAGGTTGAGATAAAAGCTCGACTCGACCGAGTAAACTTAAAGCTCGAAATTGACTTTTTTGATAAAGCCTAGCTCGTTTACATACCTAAAACTAACCAAAGTAAACATAAATAAAGACCACTATGTAGCATTTTAAATTACCAACCAAAGTCTACTACATACATTTGCCGATTCAAAATTCATTAGTTATATTGGTTAACCAACTAAGTTTTACAGTTTCCTTGTCTTTATCGAAATCTCATCTTTTTCTATTATCAACTTGTTTTAGATTGAGATTGGTAATAACCAAATGCATGTAACATATATGTTAAGGGTTTATTCGTGCATTTAATATCTTAGCTTGTTTTTAATAGGTTAACTTTTTTTTTATGTAGGGATGTGATGCTTCGGTTCTTTTGGATCAAACATCTACGATTGACAGTGAGAAAAATGCAGTCCCTAACGTGAATTCTGCTAGAGGGTTTGAGGTTATTGATAGAATCAAGTCTGAAGTTGACAAAATTTGTGGCCGTCCTGTAGTCTCGTGTGCTGATATCTTAACCATTGCTGCTCGTGATTCTGTTGTTGCGGTAAGTTAAAACTTAAACATGTTAATGAAAATCAATACACTTATATTGTATGCGTTGTGGGTATTGGTACTAAGTATAACATAAACTCTCACTTTTGTAATTGATTTTAACTTGAGTTATGTATTATAGCTTGGTGGCCCTTCATGGGAAGTGAAACTTGGAAGAAGAGACTCGACAACCGCGAGTCGAGCCGCCGCTGATGCTAATCTCCGATCACTATTCATGGATTTGCCAGCAATTATCAAAAACTTCGAAGACCAAGGGCTTGATGAGGAGGACTTAGTCGTGCTATCAGGTGCACATACTCTAGGGGTTGCTCAATGTTTTACCTTTAGAGATCGCATTTACAATGACACCAACGTTGATCCAGCCTTTGCGGGTCATTTAAGGACCATCTGTCCACGAGTTGGAGGTGACTCAAACCTAGCGCCACTTGACCCTACACCAAGCTCTTTCGATAAAAAATACTTCAACAATTTGATTAAGCAAAGAGGGCTACTCAAATCTGATCAAGTACTATTTAGTAAAGGTGAAACTGGTGAGCTCGTTTCAGAATCAAACAAAATTCTTTAAGGGTTTTTCAAAGTCAATGATCAAAATGGGTGAAATCAATCTATTATCGGGAAATCAAGGTCAAGTTCGTCACAATTGCAGGAGAGTTAACTCACAGTAATCTAAATTTTCCGAGTAAATGTTTTACATGATTACAAATATACCCAAAAAATCTTGTAATTTGTAAACATGCCAGAGTCATGGAGGCGAATTTTCGAAAATTGTAGTGTTATTTTGTAAAAGTTCAATTCTTAATTTGTTTATTGTTGATGAAAAGTCATTGATCAATTTTTGTTTCTAATATTTTGGTTAAGCTTAAGTTTTTTAATGTTGCTGCTTGTTATCTAAACACTTCCTATCTTCAGATGACTATGGTTTATTGACAAAATATTATGAACGAGTGTGCCCTCAAGCTCTCCCGACCATCAAACGTGTGGTAGAGGATGCAGTTGCACAAGAACGTTGCATGGGTGCTTCTTTGTTACGTCTACATTTTCATGATTGTTTCGTAAACGTAAGTAACTTCGGTCTCAAGTTGTAAAAAAAATTGTTCAACATCTTCGATTAACACAGAGTACTTTATTTTTGTATAATGAAGGGATGTGATGCTTCCATTCTATTGGATCAAACGTCTACAATCGATACTGAGAAATATGCAGCCGCTAATGTGAATTCAGCTAGAGGATTTGAGGTTATTGACAGAGTCAAGTCTGAAGTTGACCAAATTTGTGGCCGTCCGGTAGTGTCTTGTGCTGATATCTTAACTGTCGTTGCTCGTGATTCTGTTGTTGCGGTAAGTTAAAACTGAAACTTTTTAATGATAACGAAAAGGTATAAGATTATACTAGTATGCACAATAAGCATAATAAAAAAATGTCAGATTTTTTATTGGTTTTAACTTGCATAATGTATGATGTGTAGCTTGGTGGGCCTACATGGGATGTCATACTTGGAAGACGACCACTGCGAGTCAAGCCACAGCTAACGTTACCGTCCCATCACCATTCATGGATTTACCAGCACTAATCAAAAGCTTTGAAGACCAAGGGCTCGATGAGGAGGACCTTGTCGTGCTATCAGGTGCACACACTCTAGGGTTCGCTCAATGTAGGACCTTCAGGAGTCATATATACAATGATACCAACATTGATCCAGCATTTGCAGGCCAACTCCGTAAAAATTGTCCACAAGATGGTGGTGACTCAAACCTCGCACCACTTGAGCCTACACCAAGCTCTTTCGACACAAGATACTACAACAACTTGGTGAGCAAAAGAGGAGTTTTGGGATCTGATCAAGCATTGTTTAATGGTGGTGAAACTTACGAGCTTGTTTCGAAATACAATGAAAACTATGAAAAATTCTTTGAATTAAAATGGGTAACATCAATCTATTAACGGGAAATAGAGGTCAAATTCGGGACAACTGTAGGAGACTTAATTCGCAATAATCAAAAGACAATGAGTTAATGTTTACGAATTTACGAAATAAGTTATCATGTTACACTTATCGAGTTGATTTTAAACTGTATTCTTTGTAAAATTTAAAATTGTTTATTTATTTCTTGAGGTTCAATTCCAACCATGTGGACAAAAAATCTCTTCTTTCAATTTGTAAAGTTGGCTACCTCTAGTACCGAAGCAACATTGAGTTGGCCACCCCTATATTCTAGGGTTTGTGGTATAACTTGAGCCATTTTGGAGCTTTATTTGAAAACTTTTAAATGAGCAGTTTAATAAAATAAGAGTTTAACTAATCAAACTGCTCTAATAGCACTTGTTAGTCCCTAGTAATTCGTTATTACTTATTATCTTAAGTAATAACTATTACTTTGACTCAAGTGTGTTGTTTTAACATAAGATAAGAACTATGAAAGATTAAAACAACAATTCCAATATACTTTTCAACGTATAGACTTTTATTAGAATCAAATAAAGAATCTATAACCCACTTTGTTTGCGGAATAACAAAGTGGTTGAATGACAATGGGGTTTGATCTTCTCTACTTAAACGTTTAACCAAAGTTAAACTCTAAGCTCCAATCTAAACGTTCATATGCAACTTTGGCTATATGGTTTAGTTGGTATCGAGAGAAAAAGGTTTTCCAGAGTTT
This sequence comes from Glebionis coronaria, assembly GCA_025667525.1. NCBI lineage: Eukaryota > Viridiplantae > Streptophyta > Magnoliopsida > Asterales > Asteraceae > Glebionis > Glebionis coronaria. The sequence continues at coordinate 570,662,421 of CM046881.1, forward strand.
AAGATCTTGTATTGGTTGCCTTTCTCTTCCAATGTACACTCCTTTATATAGGCAGTGTAAATTAGGGTTTGCATTTTCATGTACCAATGCATCAGTTTATCCAGTGGGTGGTTGATGCCCATGCTGGATAAACAGTACAAAGTACTTAATAAACTATTATAGGAAAGATAAAGGTTGTACTTATATCTATATATACAAGCAACCTACTTTGACTTAAAGTTATCTTTTCCCGCCTAATGCAAACCATCAGAATATTGAAGAGTTCTTCAATATCCTAGAGGAGATCGACATCATTCAGTTTGGTATTGTCAAGCCAAACTGAACTGAAAGCCCTTCTTCAGTCCTTGTTCTTCAGCAACTAGACCGCCTAGTATTTGAAGTGAAGACTCCTTTGTCTTCTAAGTTCACTAGAAGGGGAGTGCTGAACTTTCTTCAGATTTAAAGTCCTCAGTAGGAACTTTGTTCCTATGGTCATCCATCAGCAGACTGGCCTTACTGCTGAGCATGGAACACTTAGAGGGATTTTATATTCAAATCCTAGAGTTGCTTCTGGGTCAGTAAATACTGACCCAACAATATAATTTCTAATAGGGTTAGATGAGTGACATCCTAATGTTAGGGGCCAGATTTTGTTGATGCAACCTTTGCCCACAGTTGCTAAGGCTTATGGAATGATCAAGCAAGAAAAGAAGCAAAGAGAAGGGCTTATGCCTAAAACACTCAGCTCTCATGTATCACTATCATCATACTCAAATCTTAGGATACCTATCAAAAGAATTATGGGAATCATGAGGTCACACAAGAAAGGAGAAAAACTTTTAGGACTTGTGTGATATGTCTAACTGCAATAAAGAAAGTCAAAGTAGAATGGGATGCTATAAGCTAAAGGATATCCTATTGGACATCTCCTTCATGGAAAGTATAAGCAACAAGTTGTTAAGAGCATAACCAAACCAGAATTTGTTAATGGTGTTAGTGGAAAAGCAGTTGACCCAAACATTCCTTCCACCTCTAAAGCAAGAACATGCAATGACATTGATGCAAGTTTTATTAAAATGGATCAATTGCAAAAGCAGCTTAATCAATTCATCATGATGATGATGTAGAATGCTAACAAAAATCCTTCTACATGTATCATCAATTTCATCATTATTAGAAGGCATACGTTCATATTGCATCTGTTATAGTTAACTACAAGCTTGCTTGGGTAGTGGATAGTGGTACAACAACTCATATATCTATATCCTTACCTTTAATGTTTAACATTTAGACTTGTAATCCACCTGTCCTTATTACCTTACCAAATGGAAAAAATGTAGAAGTTATAATTTGTAGTTATGTGAATATCAACAATGAAATCACCCTCACAAATGTTTTTTGTCCCATCATTTTCTTACAATCTCTTTTATGTGAGATAACAAGAATCACAAGAAGATTTCTCATGGTATCCGATGCGATGGACTCTAGAACATTTTCCCTAAAAACTCCACTAAAGCCACCACGTCTACTACATCTGCTAAAGCCTTTACTACCAACATCAAACCAACAAAACTCTAGCATTCTAGATTAGGACATCTATATTTTCTGTACTAAAGAATATAAAGTGTACAGCTTCTTATATTTCTTGTACAAATGAAGAATTTCAATGCCAAATTTGTGTATTACCAAAGCAACATGCCTTATCATTTCAAGTAGCCATTCATATGCCAAAAGTATCTTTGATCTTATTCATATTGATACTTGGGAACCATACAAACATCCAATTATAAACAACTACAAATATTTTCTCACAATTATGGATGACCACTCAAGGGCCAATTGAACCTTTCTTTTACTTTCAAAACATCATGTCACTTCACAAATAAAATCATTTCACTACTATGTTAAAACACATTTTAACAAGGGAATCAAAGAAATAAGGAGTGACAATGACATATAATTTCTGAATCATAGTTTAAGAGATTTCTTTCAACATCATGAAGTCCTTCATCAAACATCAATCCCATACACACCTCAATAGAAGGCAAGGGTTAAGAGAAAACACAAACAACTCCTTGAAGTGGTAAGATCCTTAAGATTTCAAGCCAACTTTTCAATTCATTTTTAGAGATATTGCCTTCTCACTGCCACTTATCTCATTAATACACTATCTTCCAAACCTCTTAACAAAATTCCATATAACATGATCCACCACACACCACCTAATCTTACACACCCGAGAATTATTGGCTATAAAACATTCACTCACCAACAGTTATGAGACAAATTTTCCCTAAGAGTTATTCCATGTGCACTGGTTGGTTATCCTACCACTAAAAAAGGCTATATCCTTTCCGTTATAAAAAAAGGCTATTTTATGTACAATCTCACCACTCACAATTTTTTTGTTAATAGAAGTGTTACCTTTCGTGACTCTACCTTTCCTTTTCATACACATCCTCATCCAAATTCAGCATCACCAACCACTGATCATCATTCCCCTTCTCATTTATCCTTAATCCCAAACACCCCTTTACTAATACATGAGCATTCTTCTACAACTGAACCATCCTCCACCTTTACCAACCGTGACCGAACTAACCCATCAATCGCTCCCTCATATGTCTCAACAAATACTACTCTAGAACCAACACCAAGCTACAACACATATCCATTATCATCACCAATTCAGATTCACCCTTTACTCATACTGGTTCATCATGAATCACTACACCATCATCATCTACTATTTCACCTTATACCGCTCAAAACTTCCAACGAAACTTCAAGAATATCATATTACTTTCCCATCCTCTCACTTCCACCCCAAACATCACTACACCAATTTCATTAACTACAAAAACATACAAACATCTTCTCAAAGACATTTAATTAATATCATTAATCACACCATGGAGCCACAATCCTATGCCCTAGCAACTAAGGATCCCAACTGGATAGATGTTATGCACAAAGAACTTAATGCCTGAGAGACAAATAAGACTTGGACCATCATAACTATACCTTATGGTAAGAGTGAAATTGGATTCAAATGAGTCTATAGAGTTAAATGTAAGGCTAATAGCACTCTTGATAAGTACAAAGTTAGGTTGGTAGCTAAAGGTTTCACACATAAAAAAGGGATATGCTTTCCTGATACTTTTGCTCCTATAGCAAAGATGGTCACAGTTAGGACTATGCTTGCTGTTGTAGTCTCTAATCACTGGCACATAGCCTAATTGGATATAAACAATGCTTTCTTACATGGAGATTTGACTGAAGATGTCTACATGAAAATTCCTTAAAGATACAACCGAAAGAATAGTGTATGCAAACTTCAAAAATCCTTCTAGGGTCTTAAACAGGCAAACAAACAATGATTCATCAAGTTATCAGATTTTCTTAAGCATCACAAGTTCAAGCAAAGTTATGCTGATACCTCACTCTTCATTTACAGTCAAGACAACATCTTTCTCTTTTTGCTGGTATATACGGATGACATCTTAATTACAGGTAATGACACCCCTCTCATCAACTCTATCAAACAACAATCACATCGTACTAAAGACCTTAGTCTAGTTCACTACTACCTTGGAATTAAGTTTCTCAAAACTTTATATGGGCCTATAATGTACAAAGGAATTATGCACTTGAACTTATCCAAAGTGCAGGGCTATTAAATGTCAAATCATCCAACATACCATTAAGTTCAATAGTGAAGTTCATGCCAGCAAATGGATAATTAATAGAAGATCCATCCAGCTATAGAGCACTTGTTGGAAAACTTATCCTCACAATCACAAGACCAGATATCTCTTATGCTACTCAAGCTCTCAGTCAGTTTTCTCAAGCTCCAAGGACAACACACCCTAAAGCATTGTTCAAAGTTATAATGTATATAAAAAAAAACCTAGTCAAGGACTTCACTTCATAACCACAAACTCTCTCCGACTTAGGGCTTTCTGTGATAGTGATTGGGCTAACTGCAACTTTACTAGAAGATTAGTTATAGGCACTTGTATCTTCTTCGGTCCATGTCTAATTTCTTAGCAGTTAAAAAAGCAAAGCGTTGTCTCTAGGTCCTCCATTGAGGCTGAATATAAAGCTCTTGCCAATACTACTTATGCGCTAACCTGGTTGAAATATCTACTAAAGGATATTGGTGTTACTATTTCCTCTCTTATATCTATTTATTGTAATAATGCTTCAGCCATAACACTGGCATCTAATCTAGTCCAACATGGTAGGTCTAAACACATTGAAATAGATTGTTACTGTGTGAGGGACAAGATTAAAAAAGGTCAAGTCATTCCAAAGTTCATCTCCACCAAAGAACAACCGCTGATATACTCATAAAAAGACTAAAAAGATTGTAAAAAGCCCCTCGCTACTATTGCTTATCCAAGTTTGGCATATGTGATCCATACACATTACCAACTTGTGAATAGGGTAATAGTTCTACACAAGCTAAAGAAAACACATAAGCTAGAGATGCTACACACTTGAGAGTTGCTATAGTCAAGAAGAAGGTAAAACATCATTATAACAAGTTTTATTTTTCATGGACCATTAGTGTAATCTAGTTTTATATGTTAACTAATTATAAAGGGTGTATGCCCAATTTTTGGAAAGTAAAAAAATTGTATGTTTGAAATTAGTGAAATGCTTAAACTCTCATAAATAACATATGAAATACTACAAAGTTTAGCTCATTGAGTGATTTGCAAAACTTTGGCCCATTGTGTATTTGGAAACGTATATGAAAATTTCACAAGGGATTAACGCACAAAATTGTCACACGAAAAATTTGCCTGTCAAAAAGCATATTTGAAAACTCTGTGTCATATTTTAAGACAGGAATTAGGCATACACTATTTATAATTAGTTAAGATTGTATATTCAATTCAAAACAATCGTTTCATTTATAACTTGAGCAGCATTGAGTTGGCCACCCCTATATTCTAGGGTTTGTGGTATAACTTGAACCATTTTGGAGCTTTATTTGAAAACTTTTAAATGAGCAGTTTAATAAAATAAGAGTTTAACTAATCAAACTGCTCTGATAGCACTTGTTGGTCCCTAGTAATTCGTTATTACTTATTATCTTAAGTAATAACTATTACTTTGACTCAAGTGTGTTGTTTTAACATAAAATAAGAACTATGAAAGATTAAAACAACAATACCAATATACTTTTCAACGTATAGACTTTTATTAGAATCAGATAAAGAATCTATAACCCACTTTGTTTGCAGAATAACAAAGTGGTTGAATGACAATGGGGTTTGATCTCCTCTACTTAAACGTTTAACCAAAGTTAAACTCTAAGCTCCAATCTAAACGTTCATATGCAACTTTGGCTATATGGTTTAGTTGGTATCGAGAGAAAAAGGTTTTCCAGAGTTTAAGATCTTGTATTGGTTGCCTTTCTCTCCCAATGTACACTCCTTTATATAGGCAGTGTAAATTAGGGTTTGCATTTTTATGTACCAATGCATCAGTTTATCCAGTGGGTGGTTGATGCCCATGCTGGATAAATAGTACAAAGTACTTAATAAACTATTCTAGGAAAGATAAAGGTTGTACTTATATCTAAGTATACAAGCAACCTACTTTGACTTAAAGTTATCTTTTCCCGCCTAATGCAAACCATTAGAATACTGAAGAGTTCTTCAATATCCTAGAGGAGATCGACATCATTCAGTTTGGTATTGTCAAGCCAATCTGAACTGAAAGCCCTTCTTCAGTCCTTGTTCTTCAGCAACTAGACCGCCTAGTATTTGAAGTGAAGACTCCTTAGTCTTCTAAGTTCACTGGAAGGGGAGTGCTGAACTTTCTTCAGCTTTAAAGTCTTCAGTAGGAACTTTGTTCCTCTGGTCATCCATCAGCAGACTGGCCTTACTGCTGAGCATAGAACACTTATGGGGATTTTATATTCAAATCCTAGAGTTGCTTCCGGGTCAGTAAATATTGACCCAACAATATAATTTCTAATAGGGTTAGATGAGTGACATCCTAATGTTAGGGGCCAGATTTTGTTGATGCAACCTTTGCCCACAGTTGCTAAGGCTTATGGAATGATCAAGCAAGAAAAGAAGCAAAGAGAAGGGCTTATGCCTAAAACACTCAGCTCTCATGTATCACTATCATCATACTCAAATCTTAGGATACCTATCAAAATAATTATGGGAATCATGAGGTCACAGAAGAGAGGAGAAAAACTTTTAGGACTTGTGTGATATGTCTAACTGCAATAAAGAAAGTCAAAGTAGAATGGGATGTTATAAGCTAAAGGATATCCTATTGGACATCCCCTTCATGGAAAGTATAAGCAACAAGTTGTTAAGAGCATAACCAAACCAGAATTTGTTAATGGTGTCAGTGAAAAAGCAGTTGACCCAAACATTCCTTCCACCTCTAAAGCAAGAACATGCAGTGACATTGATGCAAGTTTTATTAAAATGGATCAATTGAAAAGCAGCTTAATCAATTCATCATGATGATGATGTAGAATGCTAACAAAAATCCTTCTACATGTATCATCAATTTCATCATTATTAGAAGGCATACGTTCATTGCATCTGTTATAGTTAATTACAAGCTTGCTTGGGTAGTGGATAGTGGTACAACAACTCATATATCTATATCCTTAACTTTAATGTTTAACATTTAGACTTGTAATCCACCTGTCCTTATTACCTTACCAAATGGAAAAAATGTGGAAGTTATAATTTGTAGTTATGTGAATATCAACAATGAAATCACCCTCACAAATGTTTTTTGTCCCATCATTTTCTTATAATCTCTTTTATGTGAGATAACAAGAATCACAAGAAGATTTCTCATGGTATCCGATGTGATGGAATCTACAACATTTTCCCTAAAAACTCCACTAAAGCCACCACGTCTACTACATCTGCTAAAGCCTTTACTAGCAACATCAAACCAACAAAACTCTAGCATTCTAGATTAGGACATCTATATTTTCTGTACTAAAGAAAATAAAGTACAACTTCTTATATTTCTTTTACAAATGAAGAATTTCAATGCCAAATTTGTTTATTACCAAAGCAACATGCCTTACCATTTTCAAGTATCCATTCATATGCCAAAAGTATCTTTGATCTTATTCATATTGATACTTGGGAACCATACAAACATCCAATTATAAACAACTACAAATATTTTCTCACAATTATGGATGACCACTCAAGGGCCAATTGAACCTTTCTTTTACTTTCAAAACATCATGTCACTTCACAAATAAAATCATTTCACTACTATGTCAAAACACATTTTAACAAGGGAATCAAAGCAATAAGGAGTAACAATGACATATAATTTCGGAATCATAGTTTAACAGATTTCTTTCAACATCATGAAGTCCTTCATCAAACATCAATCCCATACACACCTCAATAGAAGGCAAGGGTTAAGAGAAAACACAAACAACTCCTTGAAGTGGTAAGATCCTTAAGATTTCAAGCTAACTTTTCAATTCATTTTTGGGGATATTGCCTTCTCACTTCCACTTATCTCATTAATACACTATCTTCCAAACCTCTTAACAAAATTCCATATAACATGATCCACCACACACCACCTAATCTTACACATCCGAGAATTATTGGCTATAAAACATTCACTCACCAACAGTTATGAGACAAATTTTCCCTAAGAGTTATTTCATGTGCACTGGTTGGCTATCCTACCACTAAAAAAGGCTATATCCTTTACGTTATAAAAAAAGGATATTTTATGTACAATCTCACCACTCACAATTTTTTTGTTAATAGAAGTGTTACTTTTCATGAATCTACCTTTCCTTTTCATACACATCCTCATCCAAATTCAGCATCACCAACCACTGATCATCATTCCCCTTCTCATTTATCCTTAATCCCAAACACCCCTTTACTAATACATGAGCATTCTTCTACAACTGAACCATCCTCCACCTTTACCAACCGTGACCGAACTAACCCATCAATCGCTCCCTCATATGTCTTAACAAATACTACTCTAGAACCAACACCAAGCCACAACATAGATCCATTATCATCACCAATTCATGATTCACCCTTTACTCATACTGATTCATCATGAATCACTACACCATCATCATCTACATCTTCACCTTATACCGCTCAAAACTTCCAACGAAACTTCAAGACTATCATATTACTTTTCCATCCTCTTACTTCCACCCCAAACATCACTACACCAATTTCATTAACTACAAAAACATACAAACATCTTCTCAAAGACACTTAATTAATATCATTAATCACACCATGGAGCCACAATCCTATGCCCTAGCAACTAAAGATCCCAACTGGATAGATGTTATGCACAAAGAACTTAATGCCTGAGAGAAAAATAAGACTTTGACCATCATAACTTTACCTTATGGTAAGAGTGAAATTGGATGCAAATGAGTCTATAGAGTTAAATTTATGGCTAATGGCACTCTTGATAAGTACAAAGTTAGGTTGGTAGCTAAAGGTTTCACACATAAAGAAGGGATATGCTTTCATGATACTTTTGCTCCTATAGCAAAGATGGTCACAGTTAGGATTATGCTTGCTGTTGCAGTCTCTAATCACTGGCACATAGCCTAATTGGATATAAACAATGCTTTCTTACATGGAGATTTGACTGAAGATGTCCACATGAAAATTCCTTAAAGATACAACCGAAAGAATAGTGTATGCAAACTTCAAAAATCCTTCTAGGGTCTTAAACAGGCAAACAAACAATGATTCATCAAGTTATCAGATTTTCTTAAGCATCACGAGTTCAAGCAAAGTTATGCTGATACCCCACTCTTCATTTACAGTCAAGACAACATCTTTCTCTCTTTGCTGGTATATATGGATGACATCTTAGTTACAGGTAATGACACCCCTCTCATCAACTCTATCAAACAACAATCACATCGTACTAAAGACCTTGGTCTAGTTCACTACTACCTTAGAATCAAATTTCTCAAAAACTTTATATGGGCTTATAATGTACAAAGGAATTATGCACTTGAACTTATCCAAAGTGCAGGGCTATTAAATGTCAAATCATCCAACATACCATTCAGTTCAATAGTGAAGTTCATGCCAGCAAATGGATAATTAATAGAAGATCCATCCAGCTATAGAGCACTTGTTGGAAAACTTATCCTCACAATCACAAGACCAGATATCTCTTATGCTACTCAAGCTCTTAGTCAGTTTTCTCAAGCTCCAAGGACAACACACCCTAAAGCATTGTTCAAAGTTATAATGTATATAAAAAAAACCTAGTCAAGGACTTCACTTCATAACCACAAACTCTCTCCGACTTAGGGTTTTCTGTGATAGTGATTGGGCTAGCTGCAGCTTTACTTGAAGATTAGTTATAGGCAATTGTATCTTCTTTGGTCCATGTCTAATTTTTTAGCAGTTAAAGAAGCAAAGCGTTGTCTCTAGGTCCTCCATTGAGGCTGAATATAAAGCTCTTGCCAATACTACTTATGCGCTAACCTGGTTGAAATATCTACTAAAGGATATTGGTGTTACTATTTCCTCTCTTATATCTATTTATTGTAATAATGCTTCAGCCATAACACTGGCATCTAATCTAGTCCAACATGGTAGGTCTAAACACATTGAAATAGATTGTTACTGTGTGAGGGACAAGATTAAGAAAGGTCAAGTCATTTCAAAGTTCATCTCCACCAAAGAACAACCGCTGATATACTCATAAAAAGACCAAAAAGATTGTAAAAAGCCCCTCGCTACTATTGCTTATCCAAGTTTGGCATATGTGATCCATACACATTACCAACTTGTGAATAGGGTAAAGGTTCTACACAAGCTAAAGAAAACACATAAGCTAGAGATGCTACACACTTGATAGTTGCTATAGTCAAGAAGAAGGCAAAACATCATTATAACAAGTTTTATTGTTCATGGACCATTAGTGTAATCTAGTTTTATATGTTAACTAATTATAAAGGGTGTATGCCCAATTTTCGAAAAGTAAAAAAATTGTATGTTTGAAATTAGTGAAATGCTTAAACTCTCATAAATAACATATGAAATATTACAAGTTTAGCTCATTGATTTGCAAAACTTTGGCCCATTGTGTATTTGGAAACGTATGAAAATTTCACAAGGGATTAACGCACAAAATTGTCACACGAAAAATTTGCCTGTCAAAAAGCATATTTGAAAACTCTGTGTCATATTTTAAGACAGGAATTAGGCATACACTATTTATAATTAGTTAAGATTGTATATTCAATTCAAAACAATCGTTTCATCTATACTACGTGTAAAGTATTTACACATAATTTTTGAAAGTAAAAAAATATAATAAGTATAAATATAATGAAATATTTAGCTTTCTTATATTATAGAGTAAAATGCTACAATTATTAAGTCAAATATTTATAATACATGATCATGAGTTGAATCATCGGGTTAATTCGGTTGTTGAGTCATCGGGTCGCGTGTTAGACGATTGTGTCAATCAGGCCGAGTCACCATGTTATACGCTCGACTACTGGGTCAACCTGGTCGACTCACCGGATATGAGTTTGATCACCCGGTCAACCTGGACGAGTCACCAGGTTACCGGTTCGACCACCTGGTCACCCCAGGCGAGTCACCGGGTTATCGGTTCGACCACATGGTCAATTAACATATCCTTAAATATCTTTCGCTAAGCAATGTCCGGGCCACGAGTTCTACCACCGAGTCAACTAAGATACCGTTATTTATATATCGCTGGGTAATTCCGCAGATATGCGTGAGTAGTATGTTAATTGTGTTAAAAGTTAAACTTATAATTTGACTTTATCTTTCCCGCTTATAGATACTCGGTAACTCTTCATTTGTAACCTACTTTTTCCACTAACGAAATTACAATCTTTTCACTTTAATTGTGTGTAAACTTTAATAATTTTCTTTTTTGATTAACTTGTTTAATTGATACGATGCTTAGTATCGCACAGTAATTTTTTTTTCTCTCTTTGATGTGCTTAAAGCCGCCTTGTGCAATGCAGGAGCATATCCTCCTCATTACTAACCAAAGTCAAATTTTGCCGATTCAAACTTCTTTTGTTATATTTTTCGTTAACCAACCAAGTTTTACAGTTTCCTTGTCTTCATATCTAAATCTTATCTTATTAAATTATCAACTTGTTTGAGATAGATTGAGATTGCTAATAACCAAATGCATGCAACATATATATATTTGCATGATTACAAGTTTGACAAGTTCTTTTTTCATTATCATCCAAGTAGTTTCTTCAATATTTACGTATTAGTAGTAAAGAAAGTAGGACTAAAGATGATTGGGGGCACAATATTTTTTGAACCTTAAGATAATAGAGATCCATTTTTTAAGTATACAAAGTAAATAAGATTAGAAACACATCGGGTGCACTTAAAATATATTTAAAAGAAATCGTTGTTTTTTTCAAAAATTAACAATAAATCAAAAAAATCCATAAGGGTCACGCGCACCGGGAAACACCCGCGAATACTAATTAAAGTCAATGGATTTTTTTAAATGATTAGTTTAGTATCACGTAAGATTATTTTATGATTTGTCGCTTGACCATTTCTAAAACAAGCCATCTTTAACAATTTGTTCCACCTATAAACAACACATCACGAATAATCTACTCTAGAAAGTAAAAACACCTTTAGATCATCAATCATGAAGAAGATGAACATCATTGCCTATTTAGCTCTCTTTGTTTTCCTTACGTTTACTGTTTCCATAGACTCATCAGACTCAGGTTTGTCCACAAAATACTATGATAGAGTGTGCCCTCAAGCTCTCCCGACCATCAAACGTGTGGTAGAGGATGCAGTGGCACAAGAACGCCGCATGGGTGCTTCTTTGTTACGTCTTCATTTCCATGATTGTTTTGTTAATGTGAGTAACTTTTTTTTTATTTATACCAATTTATGTGTAATGTTTTATGTTGTAAAATCTAATATGTTAGCTTGTTTCTAATACGTTAACTTTGTTATATGTAGGGATGTGATGCTTCTGTTCTTTTGGATCAAACATCTACAATCGATAGCGAGAAAAATGCAGGCGCTAACGTGAATTCTGCTAGAGGATTTGAGGTTATTGATAGGATCAAGTCTGAAGTTGACAAAATTTGTGGCCGTCCTATTGTTTCATGTGCTGATATCTTAACCATTGCAGCTCGTGATTCTGTCGTCGCAGTAAGTTAAATCTTAAACATGTTATTGCAAACCAAAAAAAAGAAGCACAATGATATATTATAGCCTTATAGGGTATGCTTAGTAGTCTTAGTAGTAAGCATAGCCTAAATTCTAACATTTGTTAATAATTTTAACTTGTGTTATTTATGACAGCTTGGTGGACCTTCATGGAAAGTCAAACTTGGAAGAAGAGACTCGACAACTGCCAGCCAAGCCGCCGCTAATGCTAATCTCCCATCGCCTTTCATGGATTTGCCAGCACTTATCAAAAACTTCAAGGATCAAGGGCTTGATGAGGAGGACTTAGTCGTGCTATCGGGTGCACATACGCTGGGGTTTGCTCAATGTTTTACCTTTCGGGATCATATTTACAACGACACCAACATTGATCCAGCCTTTGCGGGTCATCTTAGGACCATTTGTCCACGAGTTGGAGGGGACTCAAACCTTGCACCACTTGAACCTACGCCAAGCTCTTTCGACACCAAATACTTCAAAAATTTAATGAGGAAAAGAGGGGTGTTGAAATCTGATCAAGTACTTTTTAATAATGGTGAAACTGGCGAGTTTGGTTCAGAATATAACGAAGATAAAACAAAATTCTTTGAGGATTTTGCCAAGTCTATGATCAAAATGGGTAAAATCAGTGTATTAACGGGGAATAGAGGTCAAGTTCGTCACAATTGTAGGAGAGTTAACTCACAGTAATTTAAAGATATTGAGCTAAAGTTTAACATGGTTACAAATATACCAAATAAATCTTGTAATTTGTAAACATGTTAAACTCATGGTGGTGATTGTTCGAAATTGTATTGCTATTTTTGTGAAATTTTTTCAGTTGTATATTTGTTGTTGATAAGAGTTACATCAGTTTTGTTTCTTATATTATTTTGTTAAGCATAAGTTGTTTCATTCTTTATTGTTATCTAAATACTTCCTATCTAGAAACAACGATGCTGAAGAGGTTATCTTAGCTAGACCTTTGTGATGTATCTTGATCGATCAAGTCTCTGACGAGGTGGTAGTCGACCTTCGTGTGTTTAGTCCTAGCATGATAAACTTGATTGTATGCTAGTGCTATAAAGGCATCTAAATGTATCAATTAAGCTAGCTATACAAACCTTGATCCATTTACAACTAAGGCAACTCTGTGCATTCTATTTTCGAATATGAACTAGTGTGACAAGTTAGTCGTTTGATTCAGCGATATTCATTCCTTTCTTTTTACTTGGTATTGATTGTATTGAAGATTCCATTAGTCGAACCAAAACCGACCAAATTAGTATCAAGCCATAAAATTTCAGTTGGTTTCTTTATTTATCATCTACAAATTAACCCAAGTGTACTTTTACCGATTCTTAATTACAGCTTTTTGGGATACATATCAAAGTCTATATTTTTCTTATATGTAGTTATATATACTGTATTTTAGATTACTAATCAAATCTACCATACCATCCATGTTTGAAAAGTTCTTTTGCCTAATAATATTGTTTTTGCGAGTAGTTACCATGTCAAAATCTAATGTCAATTTATATCGTTGTGTTTAACTTACAAGATCAAAATATCTACCAAGTCTTACACATTCTTCGATTGCGTGTTAGCTTTCGCCATACTGAATTCATCACCATTTCAACGTACGACAATGTAATACGCGTTTGTAATTAGCCAAGTATCACCTATGAACTTTTCTTTTTTCCTCATTTCTCAAGCATCGTTTCTTTTCTTATTTCAATAATAGTGATTGTAATCTGATGTAAAACCCTTCTTTGATTTCCAGTTTTATCCTATATATTTGGGCTAAGGTGATATATAATATCTAAACTATAATACTAACAATGATAGTTGAGAAAGGGAAGCAATTTTTAGTGACATCTCAACAAGAGAGCAATTTGCACGCATCAAAGGTCAAACGTCACAATTTGATTGAATAGTCAAAAGGTCTCATGCAGATGTTTAGTGACATCTCAAAAAGTGTAATTAGTAAAAGTAAAAAGTAATAAAAAAACCTTTAGATTAACAATGAGCATCCTTGGCTTCTTTTCTCTATAATCGGTCTGCAATTGACAGTGCAAAAAATGCAGTCGCTAACGTGAATTCTGCAAGAGGGTTTTATTGATAGAATCAAGTCTGAAGTTGACAAAATTTGTGGCCGTCCTATAGTGTCGTGTGCTGATATCTTAACCATTGCAGCTCGGGATTCTGTCATTGCGGTAAGTTAAAGCTTAAACATGTTAATGAAAACCACTACACTTATATCGTATGCGTAGTAGGTCTTGGTACTAAACATAACATAAACTCTCACATTTGTAATTGATTTAAACTTTAATTATGATTGCTTGGTGGCCCTTCATGGGAAGTCAAACTTGGAAGAAGAGACTCTACAACCGCAAGCCGAGCCGCTGCTGATACTAATCTCCCATCACCATTCATGGATTTGCCAGCACTTTTCAAAAACTTCAAAGACCAAGGGCTTGATGAGGAGGACTTAGTCATGCTATCGGGTGCACATACTTTAGGATTCGCTCAATGTTTTACCTTTAGAGATCGCATTTACAATGACACCGAAATTGATCCAGCCTTTACGGATCATTTAAGGACCATTTGTCCACGAGTTGGAGGTGACTCAAACCTAGCGCCACTTGACCCTACACCAAGCTCTTTCGACAAAAAATACTTCAACAATTTAATGAAGCAAAGAGGGGTGCTGAAATCTGATCAAGTACTATTTAGTAAAGGTGAAACTGGTGAGCTTGTTTCAGAATATAATGAGGATCAAACAAAAATCTTATTAGGCCCGATCCAGGTTACATGAAGACACGACCCATGGGCCTAAGATAATCCTACCCGCTGTTTACTTTAGGTTATATAGAAACGGTTACAAACAAACCATCACAACGATTACTTTTATAAAAAACGTTGCGACTCTTAGTCGAAGTACCCATTCGACATGTATATATAGATTAGGATTCATTCCTTGTAAAGATGATGATACATTTGTGATTATACGATTAATACAAAAAGTTAGTTTGGTATATTTGATTCGATCCAGTGCTTGTTTCTCCAACAATTGGCATCAGAGCTTTGGTTAATCAAAACCAAAGTTTGTTCATCATATACCAGTTTTTCTGCCAAGGTTTCGACCAAATTTTTTTTTTCCAGATTACGTAGAACACCGAAACACAAAATTCATCCAAATTAAACCTATTCGTCGAAGTGTTTGATTTAAGGGGTTCCTACTTTCGCTACCAAGTTATAATCATACCGGCAATGAAAGGGTTTTTACCCACAAATCGTTTTGCAAGATTTGTTCTGTCTTTCGTTTCAATATTTGAAAAAAGGAAGAACAATTAGCCCAGAAAAAGTCCAGATATAGGTTTAGAACAAAAAAACCCAGATTTGAAACCAAAAGTCAACGACAGAAAAATTAGAGATCATCAAAAGGGAACAAACACACCTGTTTATAGATTCCACTGAATCATCCCAAAGCCTGGAAATCATCACGTGATTTTCCAGATATCCAAAAGCCCCAAAATTAATTGAGGCAAAGATCCCCAAGAACACATCGAACCCAATCGAAGGATTCGCACGAGGGAATACGTGGCTACAAACAACAAATCGTAGAAGAAGAAGTTTGGATATAGGCATAGCATCAAGTGGTGATTAAATCCACCATTGAAGAAGACTTCGATATCATCGAAGAAGAAAGGAACGGTCACGGTTAATAAATAACCGTTGTGTGTTTTATCTAAACACAAAAAAGGTACCGGTTATAAGGAAAGCAAAGGACGAGGGGTAAAAGGACAAGCCCAAAAGCACTCGGGCTTATATACTGTCTACGGGCCAAGCCCATTCAGGTTTTTGTGTAAACAATTTTACTCATACCATTTGTCAAGTTAGATTATATCTAGTAATTTTTTTTACAAAATATTTTTAGATATAAAGTTAAGGTATTATCACTTTTACAAAACAAATCATTTTCTTACTATAAGTTTTAAAAAAATATTTGTTTGTTATAAAATTTTAATACGACATATAATAACCTAGCGAATATGCTGCTTATTATATAGAATAATTTTTAAGGAGTAATTAACCTTAGGTTATTCTGTTAGTTTTAGAAAATATCTAGGAGTATTTATTTACGTATATAATAATATTCCGCGTTTTGTATAGCCTATAAGGCATATTTTGAGTACTCACCAAAAGAAAAATTTTCAGACACTATAAGTGTTGAAATTTTATTTAGAGATTTTATTTTGATATCCCTCGCGATATGACAAATGATGGCAGAGATTCTTTCAAGAAGGAAGCAAGTACCAACGGTACACCAAATTTCCAATGTCCTATGCTAAAACCGTCGAATTACTCACTTTGAGCAATTCGAATGCAAATCATTCTCGAAGAAAACGGCTTATGGGAAATGATAGACCCATCGGCTACAACCCAACCCGACAACAAGAAAGAAAAGACTGGAATCGCATTTCTTTATCAATCTTTACCTGAAGAACAATTGCTTCAAATAACAAAGCACAAAACTGCGAAAGCAATTTGGGATGCTTTGAAAACCAAACATATGGGCGAAGACAGAGTTCAACAAGCGAGACTTCAAACACTCAAATATGAATTTGAGTTATTACAAATGAAGGAAGACGAATCTATAGACACCTTTACCAGCAAATTGACAACCTTGTCAAACAAAGCCGCTAGTCTAGGTCACACATTTGAGGATTCAACTCTAGTTAGAAAATTACTCAATGTTGTACCTGACAAATTCCTTCAAATCGTCGCATCCATCTAACAATACTCTGACATAGACAAAATGACCCTAGAAGAAGCAATAGGTAGGCTCAAAACCTACAAAGAAAGAATTCGGCAGAAGAAGGGTAAGCAGGTGGACAATCAAGACAAACTGATGTTCACACGACATGATAATCGTAGAAAGAATTTTAGAGGACGTGGGCGTGGAAGATCAAAATTTTCACGTGACAATAAACACGAGAAACCTCGAGATGAAAAGAAGATTGGAGAAACCTCACACAAAAACTTCAACAAATACAACAACTTCAAAATACCAAACCATGACCTAAGCAAAATACAATGCTTCAATTGTGGCAAATTAGGACATATGTCAAAAGAATGCCGACAAAAATCAAAAGGTCACGAACGATCCAACTTGGTTGAAGAAGACTTTGAACCAACTCTACTTATGGCAATATTTGATGGGCAAGTTAAAAGAAATGAAGTAATAGAAGTTGAAGAACAAAAGGTCTCACTACACGAAGAAGATGTAGGATATAAAGAGACAAGTAAGGATAGCCTATGGTACTTGGACAATGGTGCAAGTAATCATATGACTGGAATAAGAGAACATTTTAAGGAATTAGACGAAAAGGTTAGTGGAAAAGTAAGATTTGGAGACGGTTCATACATTAAGATCAAAGGAAAAGGTTCAATCATATTGGAATGTGATGACGAAAAGCAAAGAATCATCACACGTTTATTACATACCAAGCCTACAAAGCAACTTATTGAGCCTTGGACAATTCACTGAAATCGGTTGTAAACTTGTAATGGAATACGATGACTACGACTTTATGACATGAACAATAGAATCTTTATGAAGGTCACACGACAACAAAACCGACTCTACAAAGCTAGTCTCAAAATAGGCACACCTGTCTGCCTACTAGCAAACCTAAACGACACTACCTGGCTATGGCATGCAAGATTGGGACATCTCAACTTTGAGTCACTTAAAACCATGACTCAAAAGGATTTAGTCCATGGAATACCTGCGGTTAAGCATACAAAATAAGTATGTGATGTATGTTTAATGAGAAAACAAAGTAGAATGCCATTTCCTAAGAAGGCGAAAACTAGATCAACCTTACCACTGGATTTAGTATATGGAGACTTATGTGGACAAATCACTCCTCCAACACCTTCTGGAAAGAAATACATATTCCTGTTAGTAGACGATTACTCAAGATACATGTGGGTATATTTATTAAGTACAAAAGAACAAGCTTTTGATACTTTCAAGGAATACAAGAACAAAGTAGAAAAGGAGTTAAGGAAGACATTGAAGATGTTAAGAACGGATCGTGGAGGTGAATTCACATCAAATGAATTCACACAATACTGCAAAGAAAATGGCATAGCACGACAACTCACCGCTCCTTACTCACCACAACAAAATAGAGTAGTAGAAAGACGTAATAGGACAATTATGTCTACTAAAAGATGTATGATGAAAGCAACAAAAGTACCTCAAAACTTTTAGGCTGAAGCAGTTAGACATGCCATATACATCTTAAATAGTGTTCCTACAAAGGCACTTGAAGACATCACTTCATACGAAGCAATCAAGAAAAGGAAACCAAACCTAGAAAACTTAAAAGTTTTTGGATGCATAGCATATGCAAAAGTACCATCTCAACACCTAACGAAGTTGGATGATAGAAGCTCAAAGTTGGTTTACCTAGGAAACGAATATGGATAAAAGCCTTTAGATTATTTGATCCAATAACACGAAGAATATGTGTTAGTAGAGATGTAAAGTTTAAAAAAGATGAGACATGAGATTGGAGCGAATACTTAGAAGACTATAACAATGACGACCCAGAATGGACATAATTTCAATTTGGAAACCTTGAACACGATAATCAAGAAGATCAACCAAATAACCACGACGATTTTCCATTCAACAATGACAATGGATACGATTCGCCACCACCAGACTCACCCAATCACTCTCTAACATCTAACACACAATCTACAAGGTCATCTCAAGTAAATTCCCAGTTCACACCAAACAATTCGTCTCAGTCATTTTATCAAAGTGATGTTGAATCTTCTACAACATCAAATACACACCCAAACTTTGATCAT
This sequence comes from Glebionis coronaria, assembly GCA_025667525.1. Taxonomy (NCBI): domain Eukaryota; kingdom Viridiplantae; phylum Streptophyta; class Magnoliopsida; order Asterales; family Asteraceae; genus Glebionis; species Glebionis coronaria. The sequence continues at coordinate 570,681,512 of CM046881.1, forward strand.
ACACCAATAAGAGGTTTTAGAACCATGGATGACTTATACGAACATACTGAGGAATTACACTTAGCTGAAGATGAACCCAAGAACTACAAAGAAGCATCAAACGACCAAAAATGGATAGAGGCAATGAAAGCTGAATTAGATTTCATCAACAAGAATAACACATGGGAACTCACTACCCTCCCACAAGGTCACAAAGCAATCGGTTTGAATTGGGTATTCAAAATGAAGAAAGATGCAAATGGAAAGATAATCAAGCATATGGCTCGATTAGTAGCAAAAGGATACATACAAGAGCATGGCATAGATTTTGAAGAAGTATTTGCACCAGTTGCAAGGATGGAAACTATCCGTCTATTACTAGCCATTTTTGCCAACAACAAATGGGAAGTACATCACTTGGACGTAAAATCTGCCTTTCTACATGGAGATTTAAAAGAAGAAGTGTATGTAGCACAATCCGAAGGATTTACAAAGAAAGGAAATGATGGAAAAGTCTACCAACTTATAAAGGCCTTATACGGTTTAAGACAAGCACCACGTGCATGGAATATCAAGTTAGACAAAACCTTGAAGTCATTAGATTTCAAGAAATGTGCACTGGAACAAGCTATCTACACAAAGGCATCAAAGGACTCACTATTACTGGTAGGAGTCTATGTAGACGATCTTATCATCACTGGAACGCCAAAGAAAGAGATAGACATATTTAAGGCTCAAATGGAAGAAAAATTCGAAATGAGCGACTTAGGCTTATTAGCTTAATATCTCGGAATTGAAGTCACTCAAGCAAATGGTGACATGTCAATAAAGCAGTCAGCATACGCGACCAAGATCTTAAAAGAAGCTGGAATGTTAGAAAGCAACGAGACAGTTATACCTATGGACCCTGGAACAAGACTAACAAAGAACACCGAAGGGACAATGGTCAACACAACTGAATATCGAAGCTTAATTGGATGTTTAAGATATTTGCTTCACACAAGACCCGACTTAAGTTATTCCGTTGGATTACTTAGTCGTTTCATGCAAGAACCAAAAGAGCAACATATGAAAGCTATAAAGCAAGTACTACGTTATGTAAAGGGAACCAAAGACTATGAAGTAATCTACAAGCATAACGAAAACAACAAGATTCAAGGATTTAGCGACAGTAGCTACGGAGTTAATAGACAAGAAGGCAAAGGCACAACCGGCATCATATTCTATTTTGGTGACTCATCCATTAGCTGGAGCACTCAAAAGCAAGCAACCGTGGCACTCTCATCATGCGAATCAGAATTCATTGCAGCAACAACAGCAGTAACTCAATCATTATGGCTCAAAAGACACTTAAGCAGACTTACACACAAAGAAGAAGAAAATATCACGATAATGGTTGACAACAAATCAGCAATTTCACTAATGAAGAACCCAGTTTTTCATGGAAGGAGCAAGCACATAGACACGAAGTATCACTTCATCAGAGAATACGTTGAAAGAAACGACATCCAAGTAGAATTTGTAAGTGGAGAATACCAAAAGGCTGACATACTCACGAAGGCACTACCAAACATCAAGTTTCTAGTCATGAGAGAACTCATTGGACTCAAGGATCTGCACCACAACGTTTTGATTAGAGGGGAGAATACTAGGCCCGGTCCAAGTTACATGAAGACACGACCCATGGGCCTAAGATAATCCTACCCGCTGTTTACTTTAGGACATATAGAAACGGTTACAAACAAACCATCACAACGATTACTTTTATTGAAACGTTGTGACTTAGTCGAAGTACCCATTCGACATGTATATATAGATTAGGATTCATTCCTTGTAAAGACGATGATACATTTGTGATTATACGATTAATACAAAAAGTTAGTTTGGTATATTTGATTCGATCCAGTGCTTGTTTCTCCAACAAATCTTTAAGGATTTTTCAAAGTCAATGATCAAAATGGGTGAAATCAATCTATTAACGGGGAATCAAGGTCAAGTTCGTCACAATTGCAGGAGAGTTAACTTACCGTAATATAAATTTTCCGAGTAAATGTTCGACATGATTTCAAATATATCAAAGAAATCTTGTAATTTGTAAACATGCTAGAGTCATGGAGGCGAAATTCTAAATTTTTTATGGTTAATTTGTAAAATTCAATTGTTAATTTGTTTATTGTTGATGAAAAGTCATTGATCAATTTTTGTTTCTAATAATTACTGATTGTTATCTAAATACTTCCTATATATCTTGAAAAAAAGAACTTTCATTTTGTGTTTTGGTTTACGATCGTCAGTTCTTTATGTTATTCCATACCATAAGTGTAAAGTTGTTTGATGATTTTAAAATTATGGTTTAGTACAAAGCAGTTATCTTTTTTTCTAATATGAACATGAAGAGGTTTGCTTAGACCCTTGGTGAGGATGTCAGCTATATGATATGATATTTTCTTGAGATGAAGGTAGGAAGTATTTCGTCTGCTTTAATCCTTCTTGCAAAATGGTACTCAATTGGTACGTGTTTAGTCCTAGCAGGATATATTCAGCTGGATGCTAGTGCTATGAATCGAGGAGGCATTGTATTGGAGAATATATGATGGATCTTCTGAGAACTGGAAAAGTATCAACTAACTAAATGTATAAACTAGTTTATTGTCTGGTTTATCACACGTAAAACTTCAGAAACATTGATTGTTCACAACTAAGGAAATTTGTATTTTTGGTTTATGAATATAAAACTACTTTATACAAGTCGATTGTTCGATTTAGGTTGTTTGTTCGTTCTTTTTGTTAGGCATTGTAGATTTTTATTAGTTAAACCGAAACCAAATCAAATTAGTATCACATAAACGGATGGAGCTGGAAACTAATTATAAGAGTTAAACAATACATAGAAGTACATGACTGGCCACTGTGGCATCTTCCGTCAAATCTACCGTGTCAGAATTGGCTTGGGATGCATCCATATCTTCTTCGCCATGGTCATTATGTTGTTATTCATTGTGAGGCTGATCCTCAGCATCACCGACCTCAAGACTAAGGTTATCACCATCTTTATTTCCAAAGACAAGAGGTGACTTTTACATGGGGAAAACTGTGTGGCAGATAATTTAGGAGGCCGCATTCTCCATATAAATTACGCGCCAGGCAGTAGCAACCAATAAAGGTTGTTGATTAGGGCCACAGACGCGGGTCCCAGTTTGTACCTTGGTGGGATCGCTAGTACGAATAAGTAAAAAAAGATTCATTTCTACAAAAAAACATACATGGGATGGTTGGGATACAATCATAATTGAATAATCAGGAAAGATAAGTAAAAACAAACATCCACCCTCATCATTGGCATCTAAGAAAACACGATATTCATCATCACCCAATAAGTAATTATGAGTCAGACCTATAAGGCACAAGAAGAGTTCCGGTTGTTTATGAAACGTGGTGCGATGCGTATATAGGAAGGTTACATCATTCACATTCTTAGACCCGATGTAGGGCTAGTTGTCCTTACGGACGGACATATGCCAGACCCGATGTAGGGCTAGTTGTCCGATGTAGGGCTAGTTGTCCTTACGGACGGACATATGCCAGACTCGCGTCTATCCAAAAGAAACAATTTTTTCTAATTTTTTTAACAAACAAAGGGTTTTCACTTAACATTAGGGGTGGCTTTTCCAGGATGTTTACTAAATGATACCCATCCGTTGCTCATAGACGGGATATAAATCCCTAAACAGTTCTTTGGTGGGGTCATTTAAGATGTGTACTCTGTAACAGCCGAAAAGATCGTATAACAATTTATAGATGAGCATACGATAGTTGGTTGTTTCAAAAAATTTACAATATACACCAGTTTTCCCCACAGGGTAATCGGATATAGTCTCATTTGGACTAGGTAGTTGGGGATGAAGATCATCGGATATATAGTAATCCGAGAAAAATTGCATTAGATAATCATCCCTTATCATCGATATGGCGGAGTCAATATCAATAACATCCCTGGCCATTGTTAAATAGATTGTAAGAAAGACGCGATATGCTAACACGTATTGCTTGTAATCCGGGGGAATAAGAGAGATATGCGGAGGTTATTTTTCTAAAAATGACGGTAGAAGAAAATTGTGTGAAACATCAACAGTGGCAACATCACTTATTTATAAGATTTCCTCGATGTGTTGTCATGATGGATGAATGACATGTGTTATCCACTAACTTGATATGACGATTGGCATAATGTGAGTATCTGAAAAGGTATTCGGCCCACAAGTCTAATCAATCAGTTTATCTTACGTGTATCGAGGTGGGTCATACGATTAAGATGTTGGGCCTACGTAACGCTTACGAAAATGAATCGTCTCCTTGACGATTGGGGGACTGTTTTGCCAGTCTAGTAACAACGATCACCACCACGCATACTAGACTGGGGGGGGGGCATGATGACGTATACCATGGACTGCCCATCCCATTACTATTCCTACGAGGTTAGCTGCCCATATCACGGATACGGATAGCCCGTTAGGCTCGATCTACGATAGGTCGTACACGATTACCTGGATCACGGCCGTGCCACATGCGTTATCAAGAGAGGTTTGGCGATTTTTATTTAGGAAGGAGATAAATTCAAATAAGTGAAAGATATACTTTACTTATTTAAAGGTTCAGATAAGTGCAAATCCTAAGTGTTACGTGCCATAACATGGGTCGAACGTTAAGGGAACCCTAAGGGGCATTTTCGCTATGAATGGAATGATCTAGGCATTGTAGGTATCTTATAAACCCTAAGAATACTCGATAACCAAAAGAGTGACTTTTTACTCTCTCGTCGGAGTCTAATCGTGGGGTGCGTGCCCACGATAAGATTAACGGTGTTTACTCTCCTTGTGTAGGATCCAATACATTCACTTAATACAAGAATCAAGCTATCCAAACCCGAACACCTTCCTATTTAGGCTCCTCTGGACCCGGACAAACTTTTGTATTAACATCTTATGTATGTTTTCAAGTGAATGAGTTTTGACTTTTGATGGCTTATTATGGTCAACAACATTTTTTGCGTACATACATGGCTTATTATCTTATGTAATTTTGGTAAATAATAAGGTAGGAGAAACAAAAAGGTATTCGGTTTTCGCTTTCCTGGTTTTTCTGAAACTTTTAAACTTTATTAATGGACTTAGAGCCTATTTTAGTAGATATTTTGGATACCGAAAATCCGATGATCCAAAAACTCTACAAAATTTAATCTAGTCAAGTTAAGCTCGAGCTTGAAAAATTTGAGTTTGATTCGAAATTATAAAATGGGTCTGAGCTTGGTGTGATACTTGACGAACTTTAGTCATTCATTCTTGAGCTCTCCTCAAGTAAAATCCAACCTCAGCTAGAAAATCTTAAATTTACGTATAAAAATTAAATTCGATATCCAAACTCGTCAATAAATTCACAATAAATTCAGAAAAAGTACATGATAAACTTTGGAACAAAGTATTTATACAAAGCATTCGAAAGAATTATTTGGTTTAAATAGTCCTTTTACAAGTATTTAATTATTATATCATATTTATTTAAGCATTTACGTTTTTTTTATGTAAATAGGTATGCCAAAAATAAATATGTATTTGATGGCTCGACAAGCTCAATAGAAGCTCGGGCTACTATAAACTCAATCTCGGCTCGTTATTATTTCAAGCTTGTTTGTTGAGCTTAGGCTCGAGATTGAGATAAAAGCTCGACTCGACCGAGTAAACTTAAAGCTCAAAATGGACTTTCATGATAAAGCCTAGCTCGTTTACATACCTAAAACTAACTACTACGTATAAGGTAAACATAAATAAAGACCACTATGTAGCATTTTAAATTACCAACCAAAGTCTACTACATACATTTGCCGATTCAAAATTCATTAGTTATATTGGTTAACCAACTAAGTTTTACAGTTTCCTTGTCTTCATATCGAAATCTCATCTTTTTCTATTATCAACTTATTTTAGATTGAGATTGGTAATAACCAAATGCATGTAACATATATTTGTTTGATTACAAGTTTGACAAGTTCTTTTCGCGTTATCATCCAAGTAGTCTCATATATAAGTATCAGCTTTCTCTTAATAAGTATAGTATCACGTAAGATTATTTTATGATTTGTCGTTTGAACATTTCTAAAACAAGACATCTTTAACATTTTCTTCCACCTATAAATACAACATAAGATCTTGCAAACACAACACATCACAACACCAAAGTAAAAACCCTTTTGATCATCAATCAGAAGAAGATGAACATCATTAGCTCCTTAGCTCTCTTTGTTTTCCTCATGTTTACTCTTGCCACTGCCTCTTCCGACTCGGGTTTGTCCACCAAATACTATGATAGAGTGTGCCCTCAAGCTCTCTCGACCATCAAACATGTGGTAGAGGATGCAGTGGCACAAGAACGCCGCATGGGTGCTTCTTTGTTACGTCTTCATTTCCATGATTGTTTTGTTAATGTGAGTAACTTAGTGTTTTATTAATACCAATTTATGTTTAAGGTTTCATGTTGTAGAATCTAATATCTTAGCTTGTTTTTGATACGTTAACTTTGTTATATGCAGGGATGTGATGCTTCTGTTCTTTTGGATCAAACATCTACAACTGATAGCGAGAAAAATGCAGGTGCTAACGTTAATTCTGCTAGAGGATTTGAGGTTATTGATAGAATCAAGTCTGAAGTTGACAAAATGTGTGGCCGTCCTATAGTGTCGTGTGCTGATATCTTAACCATTGCAGCTCGTGATTCTGTCGTAGCGGTAAGTTAAAACTTAAACATGTTATTGAAAACCAAAAAATAGAAGCACAACGATACATTATAGGGTATGCTTAGTAGTCGTAGTAGTAAGCATAAGCTAAGTTCTAACATTTGTTAATGATTTTAACTTGTCTTATTTATGACAGCTTGGTGGACCTTCATGGAAAGTCAAACTTGGAAGAAGAGACTCGACAACTGCCAGCCAAGCCGCCGCTAATGCTAATCTCCCAGCTCCTTTCATGGATTTGCCAGCACTTATCAAAAACTTCAAGGACCAAGGGCTTGATGAGGAGGACCTAGTCGTGCTATCGGGTGCACATACGCTAGGGTTTGCTCAATGTTTTACCTTTCGGGATCACATTTACAACGACACCAACATTGATCCAGCCTTTGCAGGTCATCTTAGGACCATTTGCCCACGAGTTGGAGGCGACTCAAACCTTGCACCACTTGACCCTACACCAAGCTCTTTCGACACCAAATACTTCAAAAATTTAATGAGGAAAAGAGGGGTGTTGAAATCTGATCAAGTACTTTTTAATAATGGTGAAACTGGGGAGCTTGTTTTGGAATATAAGAAAGACAAAACAAAATTCTTTGAGGATTTTGCAAAGTCTATGATCAAAATGGGTAAAATCAATCTATTAACGGGGAATAGAGGTCAAGTTCGTCACAATTGCAGGAGAGTTAACTCACAGTAATCTAAAGATATTGAGATAAAGTTTGACATGGTTACAAATATATCAAATACATCTTGTAATTTGTAAACATGTTATACTTATGTGGTGATTGTTCGAAATTGTATTGCTATTTTTGTAGAAGTTTCAATTGTATATTTGTTTGTTGTTGAATAAGAGTTATTAATCAGTTTTGTTACTTATATATTTTTTGGCAGGCATAAGTTCTTTCATTCTTGCTTATTGTTATCTAAATACTTCCTATCTTGAAAAAAAGATGCTGAAGAGGATTGCTTAGCTAGACCTTTGTGAGGATGTCACCTATATAATCTGATGTTTAGTTGAGATAAAGGTATCTTGATCGATCAAGTCACTGACGAGGTGGTAGTCGACATTTTTGTGTTTGGTCTTAGTCTGATAAACTTGATTGGATGCTAGTGCTATAGAGGCATTTAAAAGTATCAATTTAGCTAGCTATACAAACCTTGATCCATTTACAAATAAGGGAATTTTGTGTTTTCGATTTTCGAATATGAGCTAGCAAGACAAGTTGGTCGTTTGATTCAGCGACGTGCATTCTTTCTTTTTCTTTGGTATTGAAGATCCCATTAGCCAACCGAAACCGACCAAATTAGTATGACACCATATCGAGCTGAAAGCTTAAAAAGTGAATATCATTCAGCTAGTTTTCAAAATAAAATTCCAGTTGGTTTCTTTGTTTATCATCTTTTATACTGTAGTACTATCGATTCTAAATTACAGCTTTCTAGGATACATATCAGAGTCTGTATATTTTTCTTATATATATTTTAGATTACTAACCAAATCTAACATACTATCCAGTTTGAAAAGTTCTTTTGCCTTAGGAACAAATAATATTGTTATCGAGAGTAGTTACCATGTCAAAATCTACTGTCAATTTTATATCTTGTGTATAACTTATCGGATTATAATATCTACCAAGTCTTACATGTTCTTCAATTGCGTGTTAGCTTTCGTTATGCCGAAATTATCACCATTTCAACGTACGACAAGGTAATACGCGTTTGGTAGCCAAGTATCACGTCACGTACGAACATTTCTTTTTTCCTCATATCTCAAGAATCGTTTCTTTTCTTATTTCAGTAATAGTGACTGTAATCTGATGTAAAACCCTTCTTTGATTTCCATTTTTTTCCTATATATTTGGGTTAGGGTTTTATAACATACCTAAACTATTATATGTAACAAAGATACTTAATTAAAAATAACATATGCGTATACGTATATATTCCATAAGCTAAGATAGCAATTTGCATGCAACAACAAAGGTCAAATGTTTTCCATAAGCTAAGATAGCAATTTGCATGCAACAAAGGTCAAATGTTTTCCATAAGCTAAGATAGAAATTTGCATATGTTTAGTGACATCTCAACAAGTTTAATTAATAAGAAGTTTATTAGTGAGAAAGTACTAGAAATTTAGTTTAATGATTTGGTCTAAATTATAAGCCAAGTCTCCTAATACTAAGTGTATTTAATTTCTGTCTTTGACTCTTTCTGAAGTCAGCAATCTTCAATATTTGTCCCACCTATAAATACAACATATGACCATACAACAAGCACAACACAACAAAAACAAATTAAAAAGTGAACAAAAAAAACCTTTAGATTCAGAAATGCAGAAGATGAACATCATTGGCATCTTTTCTCTATTTGTTTTCTTCATGTTTCAAATTGCCACTGCATCTTCATACTCGAGTTTGTCGACAGAATAATATAGTGCCCACAAGCTCTCCCAACTATCAAACGTGTGGTGGAGGATGCAGTCGCACAAGAACGCCGCATGGGTGCTTCTTGGTTACGTCTTCATTTCCATGATTGTTTTGTTAATGTAAGTAACTTATTAGTTGATATATATGTTTAGGGTTTATTCGTGCATTTAATACCTTAGCTTGTTTTTAATACGTTAACTTTTTTTTATGTAGGGATGTGATGCTTCTGTTCTTTTGGATCAAACATCTACAATTGACAGTGAGAAAAATGCAGTCCCTAACGTGAATTCTGCTAGAGGGTTTGAGGTTATTGATAGAATCAAGTCTGAAGTTGACAAAATTTGTGGCCGTCCTGTAGTCTCGTGTGCTGATATCTTAACCATTTGCTGCTCGTGATTCTGTAGTTGTGGTAAGTTAAAACTTAAACATGTTAATGAAAATCAATACACTTATATCGTATGCGTAGTAGGTCTTGGTACTAAGTATAACATAAACTCTCACTTTTGTAATTGATTTTAACCTGAGTCATGTATTATAGCTTGGTGGCCCTTCATGGGAAGTCAAACTTGGAAGAAGAGACTCGACAACCATGAGTCGAGCCGCCGGTGATGCTAATCTCCCATCACCATTCATGGATTTGCCAACAATTATCAAAAACTTCAAAGACCAAGGGCTTGATGAGGAGGACTTAGTCGTGCTATCAGGTGCACATACTCTAGGGGTTGCTCAATGTTTTACCTTTAGAGATCGCATTTACAATGACACCAACGTTGATCCAGCCTTCGCGGGTCATTTAAGGACCATCTGTCCACGAGTTGGAGGTGACTCAAACCTAGCGCCATTGACCCTACACCAAGCTCTTTCGACAAAAAATACTTCAACAATTTGATTAAGCAAAGAGGGCTATTCAAATCTGATCAAGTACTATTTAGTAAAGGTGAAACTGGTGAGCTCGTTTCAGAATACAATGAGGATCAAACAAAATTCTTTAAGGATTTTTCAAAGTCAATGATCAAAATGGGTGAAATCAATCTATTATCGGGAAATCAAGGTCAAGTTCGTCACAATTGCAGGAGAGTTAACTCACAGTAATCTAAATTTTCCGAGTAAATGTTTTACATGATTACAAATATACCCAAAAAATCTTGTAATTTGTAAACATGCCAGAGTCATGGAGGCGAATTTTCGAAAATTGTAGTGTTATTTTGTAAAAGTTCAATTCTTAATTTGTTTATTGTTGATGAAAAGTCATTGATCAATTTTTGTTTCTAATATTTTGGTTAAGCTTAAGTTTTTTAATGTTGCTGCTTGTTATCTAAACACTTCCTATCTTCAGATGACTATGGTTTATTGACAAAATATTATGAACGAGTGTGCCCTCAAGCTCTCCCGACCATCAAACGTGTGGTAGAGGATGCAGTTGCACAAGAACGTTGCATGGGTGCTTCTTTGTTACGTCTACATTTTCATGATTGTTTCGTAAACGTAAGTAACTTCGGTCTCAAGTTGTAAAAAAAATTGTTCAACATCTTCGATTAACACAGAGTACTTTATTTTTGTATAATGAAGGGATGTGATGCTTCCATTCTATTGGATCAAACGTCTACAATCGATACTGAGAAATATGCAGCCGCTAATGTGAATTCAGCTAGAGGATTTGAGGTTATTGACAGAGTCAAGTCTGAAGTTGACCAAATTTGTGGCCGTCCGGTAGTGTCTTGTGCTGATATCTTAACTGTCGTTGCTCGTGATTCTGTTGTTGCGGTAAGTTAAAACTGAAACTTTTTAATGATAACGAAAAGGTATAAGATTATACTAGTATGCACAATAAGCATAATAAAAAAATGTCAGATTTTTTATTGGTTTTAACTTGCATAATGTATGATGTGTAGCTTGGTGGGCCTACATGGGATGTCATACTTGGAAGACGACCACTGCGAGTCAAGCCACAGCTAACGTTACCGTCCCATCACCATTCATGGATTTACCAGCACTAATCAAAAGCTTTGAAGACCAAGGGCTCGATGAGGAGGACCTTGTCGTGCTATCAGGTGCACACACTCTAGGGTTCGCTCAATGTAGGACCTTCAGGAGTCATATATACAATGATACCAACATTGATCCAGCATTTGCAGGCCAACTCCGTAAAAATTGTCCACAAGATGGTGGTGACTCAAACCTCGCACCACTTGAGCCTACACCAAGCTCTTTCGACACAAGATACTACAACAACTTGGTGAGCAAAAGAGGAGTTTTGGGATCTGATCAAGCATTGTTTAATGGTGGTGAAACTTACGAGCTTGTTTCGAAATACAATGAAAACTATGAAAAATTCTTTGAATTAAAATGGGTAACATCAATCTATTAACGGGAAATAGAGGTCAAATTCGGGACAACTGTAGGAGACTTAATTCGCAATAATCAAAAGACAATGAGTTAATGTTTACGAATTTACGAAATAAGTTATCATGTTACACTTATCGAGTTGATTTTAAACTGTATTCTTTGTAAAATTTAAAATTGTTTATTTATTTCTTGAGGTTCAATTCCAACCATGTGGACAAAAAATCTCTTCTTTCAATTTGTAAAGTTGGCTACCTCTAGTACCGAAGCAACATTGAGTTGGCCATCCCTATATTCTAGGGTTTGTGGTATAACTTGAGCCATTTTGGAGCTTTATTTGAAAACTTTTAAATGAGCAGTTTAATAAAATAAGAGTTTAACTAATCAAACTGCTCTAATAGCACTTGTTAGTCCCTAGTAATTCGTTATTACTTATTATCTTAAGTAATAACTATACTTTGACTCAAGTGTGTTGTTTTAACATAAGATAAGAACTATGAAAGATTAAAACAACAATTCCAATATACTTTTCAACGTATAGACTTTTATTAGAATCAAATAAAGAATCTATAACCCACTTTGTTTGCGGAATAACAAAGTGGTTGAATGACAATGGGGTTTGATCTTCTCTACTTAAACGTTTAACCAAAGTTAAACTCTAAGCTCCAATCTAAACGTTCATATGCAACTTTGGCTATATGGTTTAGTTGGTATCGAGAGAAAAAGGTTTTCCAGAGTTTAAGATCTTGTATTGGTTGCCTTTCTCTTCCAATGTACACTCCTTTATATAGGCAGTGTAAATTAGGGTTTGCATTTTCATGTACCAATGCATCAGTTTATCCAGTGGGTGGTTGATGCCCATGCTGGATAAACAGTACAAAGTACTTAATAAACTATTATAGGAAAGATAAAGGTTGTACTTATATCTATATATACAAGCAACCTACTTTGACTTAAAGTTATCTTTTCCCGCCTAATGCAAACCATCAGAATATTGAAGAGTTCTTCAATATCCTAGAGGAGATCGACATCATTCAGTTTGGTATTGTCAAGCCAAACTGAACTGAAAGCCCTTCTTCAGTCCTTGTTCTTCAGCAACTAGACCGCCTAGTATTTGAAGTGAACACTCCTTTGTCTTCTAAGTTCACTAGAAGGGGAGTGCTGAACTTTCTTCAGATTTAAAGTCCTCAGTAGGAACTTTGTTCCTATGGTCATCCATCAGCAGACTGGCCTTACTGCTGAGCATGGAACACTTAGAGGGATTTTATATTCAAATCCTAGAGTTGCTTCTGGGTCAGTAAATACTGACCCAACAATATAATTTCTAATAGGGTTAGATGAGTGACATCCTAATGTTAGGGGCCAGATTTTGTTGATGCAACCTTTGCCCACAGTTACTAAGGCTTATGGAATGATCAAGCAAGAAAAGAAGCAAAGAGAAGGGCTTATGCCTAAAACACTCAGCTCTCATGTATCACTATCATCATACTCAAATCTTAGGATACCTATCAAAAGAATTATGGGAATCATGAGGTCACACAAGAAAGGAGAAAAACTTTTAGGACTTGTGTGATATGTCTAACTGCAATAAAGAAAGTCAAAGTAGAATGGGATGCTATAAGCTAAAGGATATCCTATTGGACATCTCCTTCATGGAAAGTATAAGCAACAAGTTGTTAAGAGCATAACCAAACCAGAATTTGTTAATGGTGTTAGTGGAAAAGCAGTTGACCCAAACATTCCTTCCACCTCTAAAGCAAGAACATGCAGTGACATTGATGCAAGTTTTATTAAAATGGATCAATTGCAAAAGCAGCTTAATCAATTCATCATGATGATGATGTAGAATGCTAACAAAAATCCTTCTACATGTATCATCAATTTCATCATTATTAGAAGGCATACGTTCATTGCATCTGTTATAGTTAACTACAAGCTTGCTTGGGTAGTGGATAGTGGTACAACAACTCATATATCTATATCCTTACCTTTAATGTTTAACATTTAGACTTGTAATCCACCTGTCCTTATTACCTTACCAAATGGAAAAAATGTAGAAGTTATAATTTGTAGTTATGTGAATATCAACAATGAAATCACCCTCACAAATGTTTTTTGTCCCATCATTTTCTTACAATCTCTTTTATGTGAGATAACAAGAATCACAAGAAGATTTCTCATGGTATCCGATGCGATGGACTCTAGAACATTTTCCCTAAAAACTCCACTAAAGCCACCACGTCTACTACATCTGCTAAAGCCTTTACTACCAACATCAAACCAAAAAAACTCTAGCATTCTAGATTAGGACATCTATATTTTCTGTACTAAAGAAAATAAAGTGTACAGCTTCTTATATTTCTTGTACAAATGAAGAATTTCAATGCCAAGTTTGTGTATTACCAAAGCAACATGCCTTACCATTTCAAGTAGCCATTCATATGCCAAAAGTATCTTTGATCTTATTCATATTGATATTTGGGAACCATACAAACATCCAATTATAAACAACTACAAATATTTTCTCACAATTATGGATGACCACTCAAGGGCCAATTGAACCTTTCTTTTACTTTCAAAACATCATGTCACTTCACAAATAAAATCATTTCACTACTATGTCAAAACACATTTTAACAAGGGAATCAAAGAAATAAGGAGTGACAATGACATATAATTTCTGAATCATAGTTTAAGAGATTTCTTTCAACATCATGAAGTCCTTCATCAAACATCAATCCCATACACACCTCAATAGAAGGCAAGGGTTAAGAGAAAACACAAACAACTCCTTGAAGTGGTAAGATCCTTAAGATTTCAAGCCAACTTTTCAATTCATTTTTAGAGATATTGCCTTCTCACTGCCACTTATCTCATTAATACACTATCTTCCAAACCTCTTAACAAAATTCCATATAACATGATCCACCACACACCACCTAATCTTACACACCCGAGAATTATTGGCTATAAAACATTCACTCACCAACAGTTATGAGACAAATTTTCCCTAAGAGTTATTCCATGTGCACTGGTTGGTTATCCTACCACTAAAAAAGGCTATATCCTTTCCGTTATAAAAAAAGGCTATTTTATGTACAATCTCACCACTCACAATTTTTTTGTTAATAGAAGTGTTACCTTTCGTGACTCTACCTTTCCTTTTCATACACATCCTCATCCAAATTCAGCATCACCAACCACTGATCATCATTCCCCTTCTCATTTATCCTTAATCCCAAACACCCCTTTACTAATACATGAGCATTCTTCTACAACTGAACCATCCTCCACCTTTACCAACCGTGACCGAACTAACCCATCAATCGCTCCCTCATATGTCTCAACAAATACTACTCTAGAACCAACACCAAGCCACAACACATATCCATTATCATCACCAATTCAGATTCACCCTTTACTCATACTGGTTCATCATGAATCACTACACCATCATCATCTACTATTTCACCTTATACCGCTCAAAACTTCCAACGAAACTTCAAGAATATCATATTACTTTCCCATCCTCTCACTTCCACCCCAAACATCACTACACCAATTTCATTAACTACAAAAACATACAAACATCTTCTCAAAGACATTTAATTAATATCATTAATCACACCATGGAGCCACAATCCTATGCCCTAGCAACTAAGGATCCCAACTGGATAGATGTTATGCACAAAGAACTTAATGCCTGAGAGACAAATAAGACTTGGACCATCATAACTATACCTTATGGTAAGAGTGAAATTGGATTCAAATGAGTCTATAGAGTTAAATGTAAGGCTAATAGCACTCTTGATAAGTACAAAGTTAGGTTGGTAGCTAAAGGTTTCACACATAAAAAAGGGATATGCTTTCCTGATACTTTTGCTCCTATAGCAAAGATGGTCACAGTTAGGACTATGCTTGCTGTTGTAGTCTCTAATCACTGGCACATAGCCTAATTGGATATTACCAATGCTTTCTTACATGGAGATTTGACTGAAGATGTCTACATGAAAATTCCTTAAAGATACAACCGAAAGAATAGTGTATGCAAACTTCAAAAATCCTTCTAGGGTCTTAAACAGGCAAACAAACAATGATTCATCAAGTTATCAGATTTTCTTAAGCATCACAAGTTCAAGCAAAGTTATGCTGATACCTCACTCTTCATTTACAGTCAAGACAACATCTTTCTCTTTTTGCTGGTATATACGGATGACATCTTAATTACAGGTAATGACACCCCTCTCATCAACTCTATCAAACAACAATCACATCGTACTAAAGACCTTAGTCTAGTTCACTACTACCTTGGAATTAAGTTTCTCAAAACTTTATATGGGCCTATAATGTACAAAGGAATTATGCACTTGAACTTATCCAAAGTGCAGGGCTATTAAATGTCAAATCATCCAACATACCATTAAGTTCAATAGTGAAGTTCATGCCAGCAAATGGATAATTAATAGAAGATCCATCCAGCTATAGAGCACTTGTTGGAAAACTTATCCTCACAATCACAAGACCAGATATCTCTTATGCTACTCAAGCTCTCAGTCAGTTTTCTCAAGCTCCAAGGACAACACACCCTAAAGCATTGTTCAAAGTTATAATGTATATAAAAAAAAACCTAGTCAAGGACTTCACTTCATAACCACAAACTCTCTCCGACTTAGGGCTTTCTGTGATAGTGATTGGGCTAACTGCAACTTTACTAGAAGATTAGTTATAGGCACTTGTATCTTCTTCGGTCCATGTCTAATTTCTTAGCAGTTAAAAAAGCAAAGCGTTGTCTCTAGGTCCTCCATTGAGGCTGAATATAAAGCTCTTGCCAATACTACTTATGCGCTAACCTGGTTGAAATATCTACTAAAGGATATTGGTGTTACTATTTCCTCTCTTATATCTATTTATTGTAATAATGCTTCAGCCATAACACTGGCATCTAATCTAGTCCAACATGGTAGGTCTAAACACATTGAAATAGATTGTTACTGTGTGAGGGACAAGATTAAAAAAGGTCAAGTCATTCCAAAGTTCATCTCCACCAAAGAACAACCGCTGATATACTCATAAAAAGACTAAAAAGATTGTAAAAAGCCCCTCGCTACTATTGCTTATCCAAGTTTGGCATATGTGATCCATACACATTACCAACTTGTGAATAGGGTAATAGTTCTACACAAGCTAAAGAAAACACATAAGCTAGAGATGCTACACACTTGAGAGTTGCTATAGTCAAGAAGAAGGTAAAACATCATTATAACAAGTTTTATTTTTCATGGACCATTAGTGTAATCTAGTTTTATATGTTAACTAATTATAAAGGGTGTATGCCCAATTTTTGGAAAGTAAAAAAATTGTATGTTTGAAATTAGTGAAATGCTTAAACTCTCATAAATAACATATGAAATACTACAAAGTTTAGCTCATTGAGTGATTTGCAAAACTTTGGCCCATTGTGTATTTGGAAACGTATATGAAAATTTCACAAGGGATTAACGCACAAAATTGTCACACGAAAAATTTGCCTGTCAAAAAGCATATTTGAAAACTCTGTGTCATATTTTAAGACAGGAATTAGGCATACACTATTTATAATTAGTTAAGATTGTATATTCAATTCAAAACAATCGTTTCATTTATACTACGTGTAAAGTATTTACACATGATTTTTGAAAGTAAAAAAATATAATAAATATAATTATAATGAAATATTTAGCTTTCTTATATTATAGAGTAAAATGCTATAATTATTAAGTCAAATATTTATAATACATGATCATGAGTTGAATCATCGGGTTAATTCGGTTGTTGAGTCATCGGGTCGCGTGTTCGACGATTGTGTCAATCAGGCCGAGTCACCATGTTACGCGTGGGTCAACCTGGTCGACTCACCGGATATGAGTTCGATCACCCGGTCAACCTGGACGAGTCACCAGGTTACCGGTTCGACCACCTGGTCACCTCAGGCGAGTCACCGGGTTACCGGTTCGACCACATGGTCAATTAACATATCCTTAAATATCTTTCGCTAAGCAATGTCCGGGCCACGAGTTCTACCATCGAGTCAACTAAGATACCGTTATTTATATATCGATGGGTAATTCAGCATATATGCGCGAATAATCGTCTAGTGTATGTTAATTGTGTTAAAAGTTAAACGTATAATTTGACTTTATCTTTCTCGCTTATAGATACTCGGTAACTCTTTATTTGTAACCTACTTTTTCCACTAACGAAATTACAATATTTCACTTTAATTGTGTGTAAACTTTAATAATTTTCTTTTTTGATTAACTTGTTTAATTGATACGATGCTTAGTATCGCACAATATTTTTTTTTCTCTCTCTTTGATGTGCTTAAAGCCGCCTTGTGCAATGCAGGAGCATATCCTCCTCGTTACTAACCAAAGTCAAATTTTGCCGATTCAAACTTCTTTTGTTATATTTTTAGTTAACCAACCAAGTTTTACAGTTTCCTTGTCTTCATGTATGGTGTCACATCGTTTAGCTATCGAAGATTGGTCTAGCGTTCTCAGGAGGCTCCCGCGTGGTGGGGCTGAGTCTAGTCAGTTTCATGACATGATGTCTACTATTCGTCAGGTGTCCCTCACTACTTCTATTGATACTTGGAAATGGGATCTGGATGCTACAGGTTTCATAGTTTCCTCCACTAGAACACATATTGATGATCACTTTCTAACTGGCAGCCATATCTCCACAAGATGGTCTAAGTTTATTCCCATCAAAGCTAATGTCATGATTTGGAGATTATGTCTTGATAGGCTTCCGAGCCTTACGAATTTGAACAACAAAGGTATCGATGTTCCTTCGCTTCTCTGCCCAATTTGTTCAGATCATGTGGAGACTGCAAACCATTTGTTCTTTTCGTGTGATACGGCCCAAGCTCTATGGGGTCTCTTGGCTAGGTGGTGTCAATTGGATTTTCCGGGGTTTGTAAATATTGCAGATTGGTTCTCTTGGTTGGACTCTGTTCGGTTGTTGAAGCATGCTAGGCTCGTCCTTGAAGGAATCGTCTCTACTATGCTTTGGTCTCTTTGGAACTTTCGCAATGCTTGGATTTTCTCTTCTACTAAGCCGAAAAAGGCGAATATATGGGACTCCGTTGTTCATCAATCTTTCTTGTGGATTTCATGTAGAAATCCTAAGCTTAGACTTAGATGGATAGATTGGCTTAGAAATCCTATTGATACTCATGTGTAATTGTTCCCTTGCTAGCTATTGTTAGTTTTTTTTTTAATATATTGCCGCCGTTCAAAAAAAAAACTTGTTTGAGATAGATTGAGATTGCTAATAACCAAATGCATGTAACATATATATATTTGCATGATTACAAGTTTGACAAGTTCTTTTTTCATTATCATCCAAGTAGTTTCTTCAATATTTACGTATTAGTAGTAATGAAAGTAGGACTAAAGATGATTGGGGGTACAATATTTTTTGAACCTTAAGATAATAGAGATCAATTTTTTTAAGTATACAAAATAAATAAGATTAGAAACACATTTTGATACATCGGGTGCACTTAAAATATATTTAAAAGAAATCGTTGTTTTTTTCAAAAATTAACAATAAATCAAATTAATCCATAAGGGTCACGCGCACCCACGAAACACCCGCGAATACTAATTAAAGTCAATGGATTTTTTTAAATGATTAGTTTAGTATCACGTAAGATTATTTTATGATTTGTCGCTTGACCATTTCTAAAACAAGCCATCTTTAACAATTTGTTCCACCTATAAATACAACATAAGATCTTGCAAACACAACACATCTCACAAAAAACCACGAATAATCTACTCTAAAAAGTAAAAACACCTTTAGATCATCAATCATGAAGAAGATGAACATCATTGCCTATTTAGCTCTCTTTGTTTTCCTTACGTTTACTGTTTCCATAGACTCATCAGACTCAGGTTTGTCCACAAAATACTATGATAGAGTGTGCCCTCAAGCTCTCCCGACCATCAAACGTGTGGTAGAGGATGCAGTGGCACAAGAACGCCGCATGGGTGCTTCTTTGTTACGTCTTCATTTCCATGATTGTTTTGTTAATGTGAGTAACTTATTGTTTTATTAATACCAATATATGTTTAAGGTTTCATGTTGTAGTAAAATCTAATATCTTAGCTTGTTTTTGATATGTTAACTTTGTTATATGTAGGGATGTGATGCTTCGCTTCTTTTGGATCAAACATCTACAATCGATAGCGAGAAAAATGCAGGCGCTAACGTGAATTCTGCTAGAGGATTTGAGGTTATTGATAGGATCAAGTCTGAAGTTGACAAAATTTGTGGCCGTCCTATTGTGTCATGTGCTGATATCTTAACCATTGCAGCTCGTGATTCTGTCGTCGCAGTAAGTTAAATCTTAAACATGTTGTTGCAAACCAAAAAAAAGAAGCACAATGATATATTATAGCCTTATAGGGTATGCTTAGTAGTCTTAGTAGTAAGCATAACCTAAATTCTAACATTTGTTAATAATTTTAACTTGTGTTATTTATGACAGCTTGGTGGACCTTCATGAAAAGTCAAACTTGGAAGAAGAGACTCGACAACTGCTAGCCAAGCCGCCGCTAATGCTAATCTCCCATCGCCTTGCATGGATTTGCCAGCACTTACAAAAAACTTCAAGGATCAAGGGCTTGATGAGGAGGACTTAGTCGTGCTATCGGGTGCACATACGCTCGGGTTTGCTCAATGTTTTACCTTTAGGGATCATATTTACAACGACACCAACATTGATCCAGTCTTTGCGGGTCATCTTAGGACCATTTGTCCACGAGTTGGAGGGGACTCAAACCTTGCACCACTTGACCCTACGCCAAGCTCTTTCGACACCAAATACTTCAAAAATTTAATGAGGAAAAGAGGGGTGTTGAAATCTGATCAAGTACTTTTTAATAATGGTGAAACTGGCGAGCTTGTTTCGGAATATCACTACGACATAATAGCTTAGATAGATCACCTCATATAGTGTGGTTTTGTTAAACACCGATCTATATGATGAAAAGAAAGAGAAAATGTAACAAAAAGAACGCTTATTAGGCTAAAAACTGATCTATCTAGTTTTAAAAATAATTACATCGGTGATTATAAATTAACTGATCTATTTATATTCACAAACTCCCACATTAAATACAACAGTTTTATCTTAAATAACCGATCTATTTATTATCAAAGTGAAATTTAACTTACTTTTAGGTGCAATCTTAAATTTTCAACTTACTTTTAGGCGCAATATGAAATTTTCAGATTTCAACTCCCGCCCCTCTTTTCCAAAATCAAAACCTTATCACTTCTCTCCTCATTCCTGCCGCCCCATCTTAGTTTTTCTCACTCACTCAAAAATACAAGATATTATCTGTGCTTCTCCCTCACGAGTCCTGACCAAATTCACTACCATTATAAACATAGTTGGACATCAATTGTGGCATGATCTCGAAGCAGTTGTGATCGATTCATATATAAATCAATCCGTTCTTAAAGGTTGCTTCTAGCTTTATTTTTCTTTAGTTTTTAATTGATTGTTTAACCCTTTTTTTTTTAATTTGAGTTGGTGGCTTGAAATCTTTATCTAGTTAAGTTGTAGTTCTAATTGAATGTCAAAGAGCCATGGTGTTTGAGTGTTTTAACCACTGGTATAGTGACATTAAAGTGTAATATTTCAAGGAATTTGTTACTTTTAAAATCCTTAACGAATGTAGTTTTGATTTGTTGTCACAATATCATGTAGTCCGTATTGACTATCATTGAGCATGTGCGTCAAAACTCAGGCAGTAGGAGAGTCGCTTGATTCTTTGTCTGATAAAATATGAGAGGTTGAAAGGGTAAAGAAAAATTGTTGTTAGTTGATATGAGTTTTCTAGTTGATATATTAAAAATATGACATTGACAATTTGAACAAGGTTTTGGCACGTTTAAAAAACAACAGTATGTTTAAGTGTTAATTACATGCTAGATGATCACAATGCAACAATGTGGTTTGATTCTAGAATTCAATATTTTGGACAAAAATGAAATTAAGATGCTAAATTCATTTACTTGAAACTTCTTGCTACAATATAAACATCATAATTATTTATTGGATATTGCATAGCCCATTTTGTTGGTGTAACTGATTTTGACATTTAGGGTGAAAACTTTGTAGATATCTTTGTGGGTATCCAAGCATGTTTTGTACAAGTAGTAAAAGCATGTGTAGGTGTGCACTTTCTTTAGTATTTTTTTTACATTGTTGTTAAGTCTGTAAACTTACGAAACAAATAAAATTGAAAGTCTATCTTCAAAATCATGTGTACTGATCACATGGTTTGGACTTGGCTTGTTCTTTATAGGTTTGTGGTGTTTTAAGGTGCTTACGAGGTCCTGCTCAGCCATACACCTCACCACTTGTATCAAGTATCGCCATAAAATTTCTTTATTTAACTCCATTATGTTTAAGAATACAAATGATTCCTTAGATTCGCTATGCCTATGCTAAGTTTAGCATTGATTTTTTATATGATATAGGGATGGAAATAGCAACACCGTTTACGTGATTGTTGCCACGGATTGTCATTTTGGCCATATGGAAAAAGATGAGGTTGGCTGTCATAACTCATTTCAAGCATTAAATTTGCAAAATAGCAGAAGAGCACAAGGTAATATCTTCCTTTTCCCGCTCCTTCAGATTGTTATGGATGCGTACTGATCACCAGGAAGACTGTCAAGAAGACATGTACAAGAACAGCTGCGCCAGATTAACATAAGTGAATCACCAAAATTGTCAAGTTCTGTTTCTTGTAAAAATTTAACTCAAGTAGCGTTCTTTGGTTTATTTATGGTTTAATGGCTTTGCATTTGTTAAATCACTTGGTTTTGGATATTAGAAGGTTGTTTTTGTTGCATAACATATCTATATTATCTGTTATGAGTGACTGGAAATTTGTAAAGATATCCATACTGGTGGAACATCTGGATTTTTTTTTGTTTGAAAAATGCATTAAAAGATCGGTTGTTATGTACTAAATGATCTAATTAGCCTCTTAAAAAGATCGGTTTTTAACCGATCTATTTGTGTTTCCCTTAAAAAGATCACCCTTGTATAGAGCGGTTCAAAACTGATCTATATGAGAGGTTTTAACCGTTCTATTTAAGCTTTTTTGTAACGAAGACAAAACAAAATTCTTTGAGGATTTTGCAAAGTCTATGATCAAAATGGGTAAAATCAATCTATTAACGGGGAATAGAGGTCAAGTTCGTCACAATTGCAGGAGAGTTAACTCACAGTAATCTAAAGATATTGAGATAAAGTTTGACATGGTTACAAATATATCAAATAAATCTTGTAATTTGTAAACATGTTAAACTCATGGTGGTGATTGTTCGAAACTGTATTGCTATTTTTGTAAAATTTTCAATTGTATATTTGTTTGTTGTTGATAAGAGTTACATCAGTTTTGTTTCTTATATTTTTTTTGTTAAGCATAAGTTGTTTCATTCTTGCTTACTTCCTATCTAGAAACAACGATGCTGAAGAGGTTAGCTTAGCTAGACCTTTGTGAGGTATCTTGATCGATCAAGTCTCTGATGAGGTGGTAGTCGACCTTCGTGTGTTTAGTCCTAGCATGATTAACTTGATTGGATGCTAGTGCTATAAAGGCATCTAAAATTATCAATTAAGCTAGCTATACAAACCTTGATCCATTTACAACTAATATGTGCATTCTATTTTCGAATATGAACTAGTGTGACAAGTTAGTCGTTTGATTCAGCGATGTTCATTCCTTTCTTTTTCCTTGGTATTGATTCTATTGAAGATTCCATTAGTCGAACCAAAACCGACCAAATTAGTATCACGCCATAAAATTTCAGTTGGTTTCTTTATTTATCATCTACAAATTAACCAAAGTGTACTTTTACCGATTCTTAATTACAGCTTTTTGGGATACATATCAGAGTCTATATTTTTCTTATATGTAGTTATATATACTGTATGATCAAATCTAACATACCATCCATGTTTGAAAAGTTCTTTTGCCTTAGGAACTAATAATATTGTTTTTGCGAGTAGTTACCATGTCAAAATCTAATGTCAATTTTATATGTTGTGTTTAACTTACAGGATCAAAATATCTACTAAGTCTTACACATTCTTCAATTGCGTGTTAGCTTTCGCTATACTGAAATCATAACCATTTCAACGTACGACAATGTAATACGCGTTTGTAATTAGCTAAGTATCACCTATGAACTTTTCTTTTTTCCTCATTTCTCAAGCATCGTTTCTTTTCTTAATTATTTCAATAACAGTGATTGTAATCTGATGTAAAACCCTTCTTTGATTTCCAGTTTTATCCTATATATTTGGGCTAAGGTGATATATAATATCTAAAGTCTAAACTATAATACTAACAATTATAGTTGAGAAAGGGAAGCAATTTTTAGTGACATCTCAACAAGAGAGCAATTTGCATGCATCAAAAAGTTTAATTAGTAAAAGCAAAAAGTTTAATTAGTCAAACGTCACAATTTGATTGAATAGTCAAAAGGTCTTCATGCACATGTTTAGTGACATCTCAAAAAGTTTAATTAGTAAAAGCAAAAAGTAATAAAAAACCTTTAGATTAACAATGATGCAGAAGATGAGCATCATTGGCTTCTTTTCTCTATAATCGGTCTGCGATTGACAGTGCGAAAAATGCAGTCGCTAACGTGAATTTTGCAAGAGGGTTTGAGGTTATTGATAGAATCAAGTCTGAAGTTGAAAAAATTTGTGGCCGTCCTATAGTGTCGTGTGCTGATATCTTAACCATTGCAGCTCGTGATTCTGTCGTAGCGGTAAGTTAAAACTTAAACATGTTATTGAAAACCAAAAAAATAGAAGCATAACAATACATTATAGGGTATGCTTAGTAGTCGTGGTAGTAAGCATAACCTAAATAACTCGACTGATCCTACATCTTGAGACACATGAACATGATATCATGTTGTAGAGTAGAATCCTCATCTTGTTTTGGTTGAGTGTTTGGAAGGATATTATCACCTCCCTCGCAAGTTGGCATAGAATAAGTTTATACATCTCTAACTTCGATCAACAATTGTAATGAAGAGGTTTGCGTGCTAGACCTTGGTGAGGTTGTCAGCTATTTGATATTTATTGGGATGAAGGAAGTATTTCGTTTGCTTTGATCTTTCTTTCAAAATGGTACTCAATCGGTACGTGTTTAGTCCTAGCAGGATAAATTCAGTTGGATGTTAGTGCTATAGATCGAGGAGGCATTGTATTGTATTAGAGATAAATAGTAAGCCTAAGCCTGACTTGTAGGCTTGTGGTCCATTAGGGTTGTATAATCTTTATAAATACCCGATGAATAAACATTGTAACCTACGGGGTTTTCTATCTTCTTACATGGTATCAGAGCATGTTTTCCTTTGCCACATCCAATTCTCTCATCCCTCGAAACCTAAAAATCGGCCATCATGAGGCCCCCTCTATCCTCTCCTGCCTCAAAACCTAAAAATCGGCCGTCATTAGCCGCCTCTATTCTCTCCTCCACCACCGTTTGTGTCCATAAACAAATGATAATCTATCAAATCTCTTCAGCGTTTGTAATCATAAACAAATGAGTATTACACTACAACAATCCAGCCCTTCCCCATCGGTGTTTTCCCCAGCGACAGCGTGTCGCTGGGGAAACTACGCTAAACGACAAAATCAGTCTGACGTGGCAAACTTGCTCATAGAAATTTTGACCGAAAAATAAAGAAAAGTTTCCCGAGCGACATGTCGCTGGGGAAACATTGACTAAATTTTGACCAAACTGTTTCACAAAAATGCAAGCGGTAGATTATCCCGCCAAGTTTTCCCCAACGACATGTCGCTGGGAAAACTTTCTTCCACGGACTAATCCAAGTGATTAGTGTTAATGTTTTGTTTATTTATGGCCCAAACTTTCCCCAACGACATGTCACTGGGGAAACTTTTAGGATTCCCTCCAAATGTTTTTCGTTAACGCGCCTATTTAACAAACGACGAACAAAAAGTTTTCCCAGCGACAAGTCGCTGGGGAAAAGTTGACTGCAATTTGACCAACGATTTTCACAAAAAAGTGTAATGTTTATCTAATATTTTAATAAATATAAAATATATATTAAAAATATAGTTCTTAAAATTTAAAATAGTCTATGTCTTTTTATAATAAAAAAAAGTGAGACAAATGGTTAATTTTCCCGCCAATGTTTTCCCGCCAACATTTTTCTCGCCAAAAGTTAACATTCACTCATAATTGTTAACATTCATTGTTAATATTAATTAAAAATTGTTAACATTCATTGAGGCTTACAAACAGACACGCCTAAACCTAACTTTATTCTACACGGACACTTAAACACGCGCTTAATTAAACATGGATATTAAACCGATAATAGACTCATAAACATGAAAACAGATACATCATAAACTAGTTCAAACGAATGTTCCCCATTTCATCGTAAAGGTCGTGAATTAGTGCAGCTGAATCCATTGTGTGCCTATCACAATATTTGTACAACTCTACTGTACTCTCAAGTACCCTTATCATTCCAGTCAAGCGCACACAGTTTGCACACGTTGAAGAGCTTGGAGAAGAAATTGGAATCGTTGAAGGTCCGGGAGAAGAGCTTGGAGGAGAAAAGCTCGTTGAAGGTCTCGAAGAAGAGCTTGGAGGAGAAAAGCTCATTGAACCTCCAAGAGAGTTGATTAGTAGTTGCACGCGTTCGTCTTTCTATAAAAAAATTGCATCCATATGAAATTGGACGTTGAACCCGTGAACGTGGACAAGCATAGTACAGTCTACCAAAGGATTCAGTTTGCCACGATTGTCGAAGAACTACATCTCCATGTCCACACTTGCACGGAAAAGCTTCATGCTTCAACATCTTCATAATAAGAATGCGTTTGTGATAATGATGAACCCTATCTAATACATTGAACCTCTAATGATGAACCCTATCTAATATATTGAACCTCTAATGATGAACCCTATCTAATACATTGAACCTCTAATGATGAACCCTATCTAATACATTGAACCTCTAATGATGAACCCTATCTAATACATTAAACCTCTAATGATAAACCTTATCTAATACATTGAACCTCTAATGTTGAAACCTATCTAATACGTTGAACCTCTAATGTTGAACCTCTAATCATGAACCCTATCTAATACATTGAACCTCTAATGATGAACCCTATCTAATACATTGAACCTATAATGATAAACCCTATCTAATACATTGAACCTCTAATGATGAACCCTATCTAATACATTGAACCTCTAATGATGAACCCTATCTAATACATTGAACCTCTAATGTTGAACCCTATCTAATAAATTGAACCTCTAATGATGAACCCTATCTAATACATTGAACCTCTAATGTTGAAACCTATCTAATATATTGAACCTCTAATGATGAACCCTATCTAATACATTGAACCTCTAATGTTGAACCCTATCTAATACATTGAACCTCTAATGATGAACCCTATCTAATACATTGAACCTCTAATGATGAACCCTATCTAATACATTGAACCTCTAATGATGAACCCTATCTAATACATTGAACCTCTAATGATAAACCCTATCAAATACATTGAACCTCTAATGTTGAAACCTATCTAATACATTGAACCTCTAATGATGAACCCTATCTAATACATTGAAAATCTAATGATGAACCCTATCTAATACATTAAACCTCTAATGATAAACCCTATCTAATACATTGAACCTCTAATGTTGAAACCTATCTAATACGTTGAACCTCTAATGTTGAACCTCTAATGATGAACCCTATCTAATACATTGAACCTCTAATGTTAAACCCTATCTAATACATTGAACCTCTAATGATGAACCCTATCCAATACGTTTAACCTCTAATGATGAACCCTATCTAATACATTGAACCTATAAAGTTGAAACCTATCTAATACATTGAACCTCTAATGATGAACCCTATCTAATACGTTGAACCTCTAGTGATGAACCCTATCTAATACATTGAACCTCTAATGTTGAACCTTATCTAATACATTAAACCTCTAATGATGAACCCTATCTAAAACTAAAATATACAATCATTTAAAATTATTATTATTAATCATTTAAAAGTAAATTACATAAATGGTATATAAAAAAAATACAATTATACAAAACTTATTATTATTAATTATCTGAAAGTAACATATACAATTATATAAAAATAAAATATATAACTATATAAAACTTATTATTATTAATAATTTAAAACTAAACTACATAAATGTTATATAAAAAAATATACAATTATATAAAACTTATTATTATCAATTATCTATAAGTAAAATATACAATTATATAAAACGTATTATTATCAATCATTTAAAACTAAATTACATAAATATCATATATAAAAAATATACAATTATATAAAACTTATTATTGTTAATTATATAAAAGTTAAATATATAATTATATAAAATTATTATTATTAATCATTTAAAAGTATATAACATAAATGGTTAAAAAAGTTTCCCCAGCGACATGTCGCTGGGGTAAGTTTTGTTTATTAATTTTAGAAATCCCTCCAAAAATTTTCATTAACGCACTTCTTTTACAAAACGACAAAAAACAAGTTTCCCCAGCGACATGTCGCTGGGGATAGATTTGTTAGCATCAGCATGTTATTAAACCAGCTGGCACAAACGACAAATTATAAATTTTTCCCAGCGACATGTCGCTGGGGAAACTTTCGTCAAAAGTTAATGAATTTTCCCCAGCGACATGTCGCTGGGGAAAGATTTGACCAGTTCTTATCCTTAAAGAAACGAATCACATAAAACACACAACACTTATCTATTTTTCACCTTCTTCTCTGCGTATAACTCATCCCCAATCATCAACAATCACAACCCCACCACTACCATCAACAATCACCACCAAACAATCACATCACCACTCATCCCCGCTACTCATCCCCGCCACAACCATCAACACCATTAACACCACTCACCACCACCACAACTGCTACTATCACCACCATCACCACCACCGCTGCTATCACCACCACCGCTTCTATCACCACAGGCATACCATCAACACCACCACATCCACTTACCACAACCACTTACCACCACCGCCCACTGCCAGATTCACCACCACCACCACCACAACCACTCTCCTTCTAAATTATAATTCTTTTTCTAATCCCTCCAAATGATAATTCTTTAAACAAGTTTGGTGGTGGTGGATTTTGTTTATTTTTCGATTCAAGGTTTTTATATAAATTCATAGTTTTTATTGATTGAGTGTTTAATTGAGTTTTTAATTAAATGTTTTATGATATTGTAGTCGACCGTAGAAGACCACAGCCGACCGCAGCCGACCACAGCCCACAACAGCCGACAGCAGCCGACCACAACCGACCACAACCGACCACCACAACTAACAGTATGTTTTTTTTTAATTCTAACTGATAACACTTATTTACTTATTTTTATCATTTTGGTTTCCCCAGCGACATGTCGTTGGGGATTTATAAACTTGTTAATTTCCATTAAAGGTAAATCCAAACACTCTTTAACTGTGAAAAACGCAAACCCAAACACTCGTTATGTTGCCTATGCCCGACGAGTACATAGCTGAAGAGTGGGAGAAACAGATAGCGTTTTGGACTGACGAAAATAACAAGAAGCGATCCTTAACAAACAGCCAAAATCGGTCCAAGGCAACACTTATCTCCCGACATGGTTCTCGGTCGATCCCTCGTACTCGACAGCTCATGCTAATTATTTTTTTATTATTACTGATTTTACATTATTATTGTTCTTTTATTTTATTATTTTTTTATTATTATTATTGTTTTTTATTTTTATTATTTTATTATTATCATTATTGATTTTACATACATATTATTATTGTCGCATTTAATTAGATTGATCTTACTTACGTGTGTATGTACAACAAAAGGCGTCCGAAACCCAACAGGAGCCTTCAGAGATCGACATGTTCTATCGTTTGCATACAAATTCAGATGGTGTATTTATAGATGAGCAGTCTCTCCAGTTGTATGTAAGTACTTTTCAAAACACACTTTAATGAATCATTGGTTAATAATCTAGCAACCCGACTAATATATTTACTATCTTGTGTTATTGTCACCACATAGGATCAGATGAGGGAGCTAGAGGCGACGAGTGAGCACACCACTGCCGAGATCAACAGGATGGTGCGAGGAGGCAAGTTTCGCGGCCACCATCCTGGCGTGGGTATGGTATTGCCGGGATACGCCAGTTCTACCCCGAGCTTTTCGTCACCACCCCCTGAGACTCGTCGAGATCGGGATGTTGATTTCATGATGGGCCTGCTGAGAAACGACGACAGGTATGGCGATCATTTTTCGAGATATGAGAGTGCTGGTGCCAGCGGGAGCGGGAGTCGCCCGGGTGATGATGCTGAGGATCGGGAGGGTGGCGAGGATGGTGGCGATGACGCGAGCTAGTCGTGTCATATATGTGTTTGTTAGTATGGTACATAGTTTCTTTATGTTCATCTTGACTTGTTTCCCTATTATCCTAAATTAGAACGCTTGTTTCCCTAGTATCCTTAACTATCCCGACTTATTCCTAGTATCATTGACTAACTTAGAACGTTATAGTATATTTTGGTGCAAGTTTGAACTTATTCCGCGTTTGTGTTGATTTGTATTCCAAGTTTACTTTATATGTGTCTTTTGGTGAGCAAATACAGGTTTTTGTTACAGGTTTTGGTAGATTTTTTCCGGAAAAAATCTGGAAAACGCCTGCTGTGCAGGCAATTTTAAAAAAAAAACTGCAGACTTTTCCCCAGCGACATGTCGCTGGGGAAACTTTGGTTATTCGTTGACAAGTAAAACGCAAATCGTTGACAAGTCAAATGTATCGAGAGTTTCTCCAGCGACATGTCGCTGGGGAAACTTGGGAAATCGTTGACAAGTCAACGACGTCGCGTTGACAAGTCAAACATAAGGAAATAATCCCCAGCGACATGTCGCTGGGGACACTTTGTAATTAGCTAAAAAGATTAAGTTCAACTTAATTTTTTTTATTTAATAAGGATTTTCCCCTGCGACATGTCGCTGGGGAAAATGTTGCCACCGTGGAAATCTATTCTTCCAGGAAAAGTCTGTGGGGCCCGCAAGTCGCTGGGGATTTTCTCATCGAGCGTACCCCAACGAATTTCCCCCAGCGATATGTCGCTGGGGAAACGTATCGCCATCGACATGTCGCTGGGGAAAAGCCCAAAATATCGCTGGGGTAGGGCTCGAATGTTCATATCCTTCAAAACCTAAAGTTCGGGCGTCATGAGCCGTCACCGTCTCTGTCATCAAAACCTAGTCGGCCATCATTAGCCGCCACCTTTATGTCTCCTGTCAAACCATGAGCATGTCGGCCACCATAAGCCGCTGCCTCGGTGTCACCGTTCAAATCTCTCCTTCATTATTTAGTTTGATCTATCAGTCCATAAAAAAAATCTAAATCTCAAAACCCTACATATCAAAAATGACGTACCCATAATCACACCTTATTTTTTCCCCTAGCATCCCACTGTCCCATTATCAAATAAATCTCCAAAGTTAGTGCATGTTTTCTTTTGCCACATCTAAATATATTAGTAATATATACTTTGCAGTTTGCATGAATGCTTAAATCATATCATAGATACCCTCATGCAGACAACTATGGTCAATACCATCGTGTCTCCTCCCAACACCATCTCTCTATTCGATAAGTTGCTTGCTGTTCTACGTTATCATCAATAATTTTATTTCTTTAATATTTTTTAGTTTTCTCATTCAATCCGAGCTTTCGCGATTTCGTCGCTCGGATTGCGGGGAGTATTAGAGATAAATAGTAAGCTCAAGCCTGACTTGTGAGCTTGTGATCCATTAGGGTTCCAGGTATAATCTTTATAAATACCTGATAAATAAACATTGTAACATACATGGTTTTCTATCTTCTTACATATTGGAGAATATATGATGGATCATCTGAGAATTGGAAAATTATCAACTAACTAAATGTATAAACTTGTTTATTGTCTGGTTTATCATACGTAAAACTTCAGAAACGTTGATCGATTCACAACTAAGGAAATTTGTTTTTTTGCTTTATAAATATAAAACTACTTTATGCAAGTTGATAGTTCGATTTAGGTTGTTCGTTCGTTCGTTTTGTTAGGCATTGTAATTTTTTATTAGTTAAACCGAAACCGAATCAAATTAGTATCACATAAACCGATGGAGCTCGAAACTAATTACAAGAGTTAAACAATACATACAAGTACATGACTGGCACCCATATCTTCTTCGCCACGGTCATTATGTTGTTCTTCACCGTGAGGCTGATCCTCAGCATGTACCAACCTCAAGATTAAGGTTATCACCATCTTTATTTGCAAAGTCAAGAGGTGACTTTTAGATGGTGGAAACTGTGTGGCTGATAATTTAGGAGGCCGCATTCTCCATATAAATTACGCGCCATGCGATAGTAACCAGTAAAGGTTGTTCATTAGGGCCGCGGGTGTGGGTCCCAGTTTGTACCTTAGTGGGATCGCTAGCAAGGTTTCGGATAGAGTGAGGCGTGGCATGGCGTCACGTCCAAGCCTCAAGCCTTAGAAGCCATGGCGAAGCCATGGCGTTTTTTAAGGCGTGACAAAAGCGCGACAATTTTTTTTTTATAAATTTTTGGTAATACACTACTAATATATCAGCTAATGCATAAGAGTTTACAAAATGTGCTATCACTTGTAGCCTATATGCATAAGAGTTTACAAAAGGTTATATGCATAAGTGTTTACAAAATGTTATATGCATATGAGTTACAGACTAAGGTTATATGCATAAGTGTTTACAAAAGGTTATATGCATATGAGTTACAGACTTGCAGAGATGTTAAGCATTAGAAATAAAGTGTAGTAGACTAGTCTTGCATCTTCTTTTTTAAAATAAAACCTTCTCCATCAGAGTTGAATTCGAAATTCTCCCCACCCTCTTCTTGTTCTTCATCCGACATAAAATCATCTTCGTGGAGTTCTCTATCAACAGAAACAGAAACAGGTTCGTCACCATCCTTGATACTACCATCTTCACCCCTTTCCTCATCATCATTAATAGCAACAATCCACGACTGCACCTTACTAGCATCTAGAGAACGCAAAACATCTATTTTTTGATTCTTCACCCGTGTCCACTTATTGATTAGTTTGGCATTGAACTGAACATATACGAGATCATGTAACCTTTGGCTATCAAGCCGATTTCTTTTTTTTGTATGTATCTGTTAACAACGTTAAAAATAATATAAATTTATAACAATATTATTAACACAATTACATTTAAGATTTTCGTTTTATCATATTTTTACTTACCCCCTCAAAAGCACTCCAATTTCTTTCACAACCGGAAGAGCTAGTGGTCAATGAAAGAATCTTTATGGCCATTCTTTGCAGAACTGGTGTTCTATTTCCGTAAGTCATCCACCACGTACCTAGTCAAAATTTCAAAGGTTAGTGATCACAAGTTCACAACCACTAAGAGTACCTAACAACACCTAACATCACATATTAGCAGTTAACTACCATTAACATTAGCTAGCATAAGCTAACACAAAACTAACAGTTAGCAGCTAGCATAAACTAACAGAAAGCTTACATACCTGGATCATAAGAACTGCTATTTTCAGAACACCCTTTTGTTGCTAACATTCTTCCAAAATCTTCTTCTTTTCCTTTGTACTTTGGGAGCTCAATGTTCATCACTTGGTCTTGCTTCTCAAAGTCATGATGAAAGAACTTTTCAATAAATGTGAAAACGACATTTGAGACCATAACATCGTCTTTTATGCTTTGATCTTTAAAGAAGTAAAAAGGATTCAATAGATAAGCTATCAAATGTAACGGACTATCAAGTCGACCTTTTGATTTTTTCTTAATAATATCTATGATAGGGCGATAGTAATTCTCTACATTGTTAAAAGCCATTTTTATATCATCTTTTGCTTTTTTAAGCTCTCCATACAAGAAGCCCATTGATGGCTTTTGATCTCCATCAGCTAGTCGAAGAACTTTGAATAACGGAGAAATCACCTTTAAACACAAGTTCACCCCATTCCAAAAAGATGGACTCATTACAATCGAATATGCTTTTTTCCATTTTTAGTTTTCGCCGATTTAGATCGTGTCCATTCATCACTTGTAAACATAGGCCTTAACTTCTCTTTTTTCTCCATTAAGCTTTGCAAGGTTAGAAACGATGTAGCAAACCTAGTAACTCCAGGCCTCACTATGTCCTTACACTGCGTATATAATCTCATGAGAGCCAATGTACTATGATGAGCGTAAATGTAAATAGTTAGAGTTTTCGCCTTAGCAATCCATTCTTTAAATTTACCTTCTTTACCAATTGCTTCAAGCATAAGATCAATGGTGTGTGCGGCACAAGAAGTCCAAAATATGTTAGGTCTTTTCGTTGCCAATAGTTGGGCAGCGGCCATATTATTAGCAGCATTATCAGTAACAACTTGTATAACATTTTGTGGCCCAACATCTTCAATGCATTTGTCAACATATT
This sequence comes from Glebionis coronaria, assembly GCA_025667525.1. Lineage (NCBI taxonomy): Eukaryota > Viridiplantae > Streptophyta > Magnoliopsida > Asterales > Asteraceae > Glebionis > Glebionis coronaria. Next base: position 570,715,688 of record CM046881.1, read on the forward strand.
CAAATATAAACTGCCCTGTATGAGATTTTGTGGAACATTCAGTAGAAGAAAGAAAAGTTGTACCTTCCCTAGAGTTCACAGAAAAATTCATTAAGCTTCTTCGCTTACGATCTGTCCACCCATCTGTCATAACTGAACAACCATTTTGTGCCCACTCTTCTTCTTGTTTCTTGATAAGTCCTTTAGTTCGCCCAACTTCTTCCTTCAATAATGGTTCCCTTAATTGATATTGGCTTGGAGGACGGTAACCTGGACCATACTGTCCAACGGCTTCAACAAACTTCTTAAACCCATCATTATCAATTGAGTGAAACGGAATACCCGATTCATATATCCATCGAGCACAATACTGATGTACACTATATGTCCTTTCTTTGTCAAGTGCATCAACAAGATTCTGTTGACGCACATTAAGAGTTACACCTTCTGGATCAATACTATTCGCAAACTTGTCCATTGGCCCCAAATTCTTTTTCTTTTGTCTTTTTGACCCGACATTATTAAAAGCAACCTCTTCTTCTTCAATTTCAACCTCTGCCCTTATTTCTTCTTCTTGGATTCTTTTTTGTTTCTTTTTCTCTTTTGGCTTTTCAAGTAAAGTGGAACAAACAAATTTATCTTCCATGCTTGCATTCTTACATGCGGCTACACCTTTTCTTGGTATTCTAGCAATGTGGTACTTTAGCCTAGTAATCCCGCCTCTAGATATGAACCCACATAATTTATATTTGATTGCATCTTTATTTGTAGGATCACATAAAGTTCCATAATCCCATCCCTGATCCCCTGACTTCCTTTTCAAGTCTGAACCTGTGCAAGAATCACCCTCTGTTGTTGCTGTTGGAACCTCACCATCTAAATTACAATCTACACTAACCATCTCCTGTACAAAACAAATCATAAACCTAAGATTGCTACTTAAGCAAATTAAGAATAAACTAAAAAAGAAATATGATCTTTCATTCTTTTTAATAACCATTTAACTTGATTAAAAAACAATCTTTATGAATGAAACATGGATGTAATTTATGTAACTATAATAAGTAAGCAACAATTTTAAATAAAACTTAGCAACGTTCATATGTCAATCTATCATGATTCATGAATCTCCCTAATTACAAATTTAAAATAGTTGATGAGCATATAAATAATTAAAGATCTATCATGAATATCCTTACAAGGTAAGTATTAATTACTTACAAATTACAATAGATGGTAGTAGTTGAACGACGGAGAAATTGATTCCAAGATGCCGTTTCTTATCTCCTAGTTGTTGTTGGTGAAAAATATAGGACTAAAAACATTATATACTGCTAATTAAGTAAAGTTTGTGCTTTGTAGGTTAGGGTTAAAATCCAGTTAGGCTTAAAGCCCAATACAAATTAATCCAATAAAGAGTCCAAATACAAAATAATCAATTTTTTTACAAAAAGTAACAAAAAAAGGCGCCACGCCTTGACATTAGGCGCGCCTTTTGACGCCTTACTCGCGCCACACCCAGAGCCCACGCAATGGTGTATATCGTAACGGCGAGGCCACGCCTCACACCTAGGCGACGCCTTGGCAGCGCAAAGGCGCGCCTTTTTGAACCTTGATCACTAGTATAGATGAGTCAGAAAAGATTCATTTCTGTAAAAGAACATACACGGGATGGTTAAGATACAATCATATTTGAATAAACATGAAAGGGCAGTAAAAACAAACATCCACCGTCTTCATTGGCATCTAACAAAACACGATATTCTTCATCACCCAAAAAGTAGTTACGACTCAGACCTATAAGGCACAAAAAGAGTTCTGGTGTTTTATGAAATGGGGTGCGATGCTTGTATAGCAAGGTTACATCATTCACATTCTTTGACCCGATGTAGGGCTATTTGTCCTTAGGGACGAACATACACCAGACTAGGGTATAGGAAACACCCTCACATATATCCAAAAGAAACGATTGTTCCAATTTTTTAACGAACCAAGGGCTTTCACTTAACACTGGGGGTGGCTTTTCCAGGACGTTTACTAAAGGATACCCATCTGTTGCTCATAAACGGGATATAAAGCCCTAAATAGTTCGATGGTGTGGTAATGTGGAGCATGCAGTAGTTGATCTCAAAATGGCTGTTCTTGCACACGCCTATACATTGGAGTTGTGAGATGTGTACTCAGTAACAGCCGATGAGATCGTATAATAATTTATAGTTGAGGATATGATAGTTGGTGGTATCAAATATACATCAATTTTCCCCATAGGGAAATCAGATATAGTCTTATTTAGACTAGGAAGTTGGGGATGAAGATCATCGGATATATAGTCATCCGAGAAAAATTGCATTAGATACTCCTCCCTTACCACCGATACGGTGGAGTCAATATCAATAACATCCCCGAACATTTTTAAATAGATTGTAAGAAGGATGCGATATGCTAACCTGTATGGCTTGTAATCCAGAGAATTGAGGTGGAAGAAAACTGTTTGAAACATCAACAATGGCAACCTTACTTATTTATACTATTTCCTCGATGTGTGTGTCATGATGGATGAGTGACACATGTTATCTGCTAACTTGATCTGACGATTGACATAATGTGAGTATCTGGAAAGGTATTGGGCCTACAAGTCTAATCAATCAGTTTACCTTACGTGTATCCAGTGTGGGTCATACGATTAAGATGTAAGGCCTACGTAACGCTTACGAAAATGAGTCGTCTCCTTGACGATTGGGGGGTTATTTTGCCAGTCTTGTAACTGCGACCACAATCATACATACTAGACTGGGGGACATGATGACGTATACCATGGACCGGCCGTCCCATTACTATTCCTATGGGGTTAGCTGCCCATATCACGGATATATTTGGATAGCTCGTTAGGCTCGGCCTACGGTAGGTCGTACACGATTACCTGGATCACGGCCGTGCCACGCGCGTTATCAGGAGAGGTTTGGTGATTTGTGTTTAAGAAGGAGATAAACTCAAATAAGTGAAAGATATACTTTACTTATTTAAAAGTTCAGATAATTGCAAATCCTAAGTGTTACGGGCCATAACATGGGTCGAACGTTTAGGGAACCCTAAGGGGCACTTTCACTATAAATGGAACGATCTAGGCATTGTTACAGGTATCTCATAAACCCTAAGAATACTCGATAACCAAAAGAATGACTTCTTACTTTATTGCCGGAGTCTAATAGTGGGGTACATCCTCACGATAAGATTAACGGTGTTTACTTCCTTGTGTAGGATACAATACATTCACTTTACACAAAATTCAAGCTATCCAAACCCAAATAGCTTCCTATTTTGGCACCTTTCGACCGGGACAAACTTTTGTATTAACATCTTATGTATGTTGGTTACCAATGGGTTTTGATTTTTGATGGCTTATTATGGTCAACAAAATTTTTGGCGTATACATGGCTTATTATCTTATGTAATTCTCGTAAATAATAAGGAAGGACAAACAAAAAGTTATTCGGCTTTCGCTTTCCTGTTTTTTCTGAAACTTTTAAACTTTATTAATGGACTTAGAGCCTATTTTAGTGGATATTTTGGATATTGAAAATCGAATGATCCAAAAATCTAAACAATCTAATCTAGTCAAGTTGAGTTCGAGCTTGAAAGATTTAAGTTTGATTCAAAAATTATAAAGTGGGTCTGAGCTTCGTGTGATACTTGACGAACTTTAGTCTTTCATACCTGAGCTCTCCTCAAGTAGGATCCAACCTCAACTAGAAAAGCTTAAATTTACATATAAACATTAAATTCGATATCCAAACTCGTCAATAAATTCAGAAAAAGTACATGATAAACTTTGGAACAAAGTATTTATACAAAGCATTCGAAAGAATTATTTGGTTTAAATAGTCCTTTTACAAGTATTTAATTATCATATCATATTTATTTAAGCGTTTACGTTTTTTTAAGTAAATATGTATGCCAAAAATAATATGTATTTGATGACTCGACAAGCTCAATAGAAGCTCGGGCTACTATAAACTCAATCTCGGCTCGTTATTATTTCAAGCTTGTTTGTTGAGCTTATGCTCGAGGTTGAGATAAAAGCTCGACTCGACCGAGTAAACTTAAAGCTCAAAATGGACTTTCTTGATAAAGCCTAGCTCGTTTACATACCTAAAACTAACTACTACGTATAAGGTAAACATAAATAAATACCACTATGTATCATTTTAAATTACTAACCAAAGTCTACTACATATATTTGCCGATTCAAAATTCATTAGTTATATTGGTTAACCAACTAAGTTTTACTGTTTCCTTGTCTTCATATCGAAATCTCATCTTTTTCTATTATCAACTTGTTTTAGATCGAGATTGCTAATAACCAAATGCATGTAACATATATTTGCATGATTACAAGTTTGACAAGTTCTTTTCGCGTTATCATCCAAGTAGTCTCTTCAATATATAAGTATCAGCTTTCTATTATACTCCACTGAATTAGTAATGGACATATAGTTCAACCTACAACAACGCACTACTATTGGATATTTTTAAATGATTAGTATAGTATCACATATGATTATTTTATGATTTGTCGTTTTAACATTTCTAAAACAAGACATCTTTAACATTTTCTTCCACCTATAAATACAACATAAGATTTTGCAAACACAACACATCACAACACCAAAGTAAAAACCCTTTTGATCATCAATCAGAAGAAGATGAACATCATTAGTTACTTAGCTTTCTTTGTTTTCCTCATGTTTACTCTTGCCACTTCCTCTTCCGACTCGGGTTTGTCCACCAAATACTATGATAGAGTGTGCCCTCAAGCTCTCTCGACCATCAAACATGTGGTAGAGGATGCAGTGGCACAAGAACGCCGCATGGGTGCTTCTTTGTTACGTCTTCATTTCCATGATTGTTTTGTTAATGTGAGTAACTTAGTGTTTTATTAATACCAATTTATGTTTAAGGTTTCATGTTGTAGAATCTAATATCTTAGCTTGTTTTTGATACGTTAACTTTGTTATATGCAGGGATGTGATGCTTCTGTTCTTTTGGATCAAACATCTACAATTGATAGCGAGAAAAATGCAGGTGCTAACGTGAATTCTGCTAGAGGATTTGAGGTTATTGATAGAATCAAGTCTGAAGTTGACAAAATTTGTGGTCGTCCTATAGTGTCGTGTGCTGATATCTTAACCATTGCAGCTCGTGATTCTGTCGTAGCGGTAAGTTAAAACTTAAACATGTTATTGAAAACCAAAAAATAGAAGCACAACGATACATTATAGGGTATGCTTAGTAGTCGTAGTAGTATGCATAAGCTAAGTTCTAACATTTGTTAATGATTTTAACTTGTCTTATTTATGACAGCTTGGTGGACCTTCATGGAAAGTCAAACTTGGAAGAAGAGACTCGACAACTGCCAGCCAAGCCGCCGCTAATGCTAATCTCCCAGCTCCTTTCATGGATTTGCCAGCACTTATCAAAAACTTCAAGGACCAAGGGCTTGATGAGGAGGACCTAGTCGTGCTATCGGGTGCACATACGCTAGGGTTTGCTCAATGTTTTACCTTTCGGGATCACATTTACAACGACACCAACATTGATCCAGCCTTTGCAGGTCATCTTAGGACCACTTGCCCACGAGTTGGAGGTGACTCAAACCTTGCACCACTTGACCCTACACCAAGCTCTTTCGACACCAAATACTTCAAAAATTTAATGAGGAAAAGAGGGGTGTTGAAATCTGATCAAGTACTTTTTAATAATGGTGAAACTGGCGAGCTTGTTTCAGAATATAACGAAGATAAAACAAAATTCTTTGAGGATTTTGCTAAGTCTATGATCAAAATGGGTAAAATCAGTGTATTAACGGGGAATAGAGGTCAAGTTCGTCACAATTGCAGGAGAGTTAACTCACAGTAATCTAAAGATATTGAGCTAAAGTTTAACATGGTTACAAATATACCAAATAAATCTTGTAATTTGTAAACATGTTAAACTCATGGTGGTGATTGTTCGAAACTGTATTGCTATTTTTGTAAAATTTTCAATTGTATATTTGTTTGTTGTTGATAAGAGTTACATCAGTTTTGTTTCTTATATTTTTTTTGTTAAGCATAAGTTGTTTCATTCTTGCTTACTTCCTATCTAGAAACAACGATGCTGAAGAGGTTAGCTTAGCTAGACCTTTGTGAGGTATCTTGATCGATCAAGTCTCTGATGAGGTGGTAGTCGACCTTCGTGTGTTTAGTCCTAGCATGATTAACTTGATTGGATGCTAGTGCTATAAAGGCATCTAAAATTATCAATTAAGCTAGCTATACAAACCTTGATCCATTTACAACTAATATGTGCATTCTATTTTCGAATATGAACTAGTGTGACAAGTTAGTCGTTTGATTCAGCGATGTTCATTCCTTTCTTTTTCCTTGGTATTGATTCTATTGAAGATTCCATTAGTCGAACCAAAACCGACCAAATTAGTATCACGCCATAAAATTTCAGTTGGTTTCTTTATTTATCATCTACAAATTAACCAAAGTGTACTTTTACCGATTCTTAATTACAGCTTTTTGGGATACATATCAGAGTCTATATTTTTCTTATATGTAGTTATATATACTGTATGATCAAATCTAACATACCATCCATGTTTGAAAAGTTCTTTTGCCTTAGGAACTAATAATATTGTTTTTGCGAGTAGTTACCATGTCAAAATCTAATGTCAACTTTATATGTTGTGTTTAACTTACAGGATCAAAATATCTACCAAGTCTTACACATTCTTCAATTGCGCGCTATACTGAAATCATCACCATTTCAACGTACGACAATGTAATACGCGTTTGTAATTAGCCAAGTATCACCTATGAACTTTTCTTTTTTCCTCATTTCTCAAGCATCGTTTCTTTTCTTAATTATTTCAATAACAGTGATTGTAATCTGATGTAAAACCCTTCTTTGATTTCCAGTTTTATCCTATATATTTGGGCTAAGGTGATATATAATATCTAAAGTCTAAACTATAATACTAACAATTATAGTTGAGAAAGGGAAGCAATTTTTAGTGACATCTCAACAAGAGAGCAATTTGCATGCATCAAAAAGTTTAATTAGTAAAAGCAAAAAGTTTAATTAGTCAAACGTGACAATTTGATTGAATAGTCAAAAGGTCTTCATGCACATGTTTAGTGACATCTCAAAAAGTTTAATTAGTAAAAGCAAAAAGTAATAAAAAACCTTTAGATTAACAATGATGCAGAAGATGAGCATCATTGGCTTCTTTTCTCTATAATCGGTCTGCAATTGACAGTGCGAAAAATGCAGTCGCTAACGTGAATTTTGCAAGAGGGTTTGAGGTTATTGATAGAATCAAGTCTGAAGTTGAAAAAATTTGTGGCCGTCCTATAGTGTCGTGTGCTGATATCTTAACCATTGCAGCTCGTGATTCTGTCGTAGCGGTATGTTAAAACTTAAACATGTTATTAAAAACCAAAAAAATAGAAGCATAACAATACATTATAGGGTATGCTTAGTAGTCGTAGTAGTAAGCATAACCTAAATTCTAACATTTGTTAATGATTTTAACTTGTGTTATTTATGACAGCTTGGTGGACCTTCATGAAAAGTCAAACTTGGAAGAAGAGACTCGACAACTGCTAGCCAAGCCGCCGCTAATGCTCATTTCCCATCGCCTTTCATGGATTTGCCAGCACTTATCAAAAACTTCAAGGACCAAGGGCTTGATGAGGAGGACTTAGTCGTGCTATCAGGTGCACATACTCTAGGGTTTGCTCAATGTTTTTCCTTTAGAGATCACATTTACAATGACACCAACGTTGATCCATCCTTTGCGGGTCATTTAAGGACCATTTGTCCACGAGTTGGAGGTGACACAAACCTAGCACCACTTGACCCTACACCAAGCTCCTTCGACAAAAAATACTTCAACAATTTGATGAAACAAAGAGGGGTGCTGAAATCAGATCAAGTACTATTTACTAAAGGTGAAACTAGTGAGCTTGTTTCACGATATAATGAGGATCAAACAAAATTCTTCAAGGATTTTGCAAAGTCAATGGTCAAAATGGGTATAATTAATCTATTAACGGGGAATAGAGGTCAAGTTCGTCACAATTGCAGGAGAGTTAACTCGCAGTAATCTAAATTTTCCAAGTATATGTTTGACATGATTACAAATATATCAAAGAAATCTTGTAATTTATAAACATGCTAGAGTCATGGAGGCGAATCTTCTAAAATTATATTGTTATTTTGTAAAAATTCAATTGTTAATTTTTTGTTGTTGATGAAAAGTCATTGAATAATTTTGTTTCTAACATTTTATTTAAGCTTAAGGTTTTTTTTTTAAGCTTAAGGTTTTTAATGTTGCTGATTGTTATCTAAATACTTCCTATATTGAATAAGAAAATCTTTCATTTTGTGTTTTGGTTTGTCTCAAATGGTACGACACTCAGTTCTTTTATGTTATTCCATACCATAAGTATCATCACTCACATAAATATTGAATTATTATGAGAAAGTTGTGTGAAGTATCATGAAGATTTTTGTAGAAAAACATGAATCAAGACACCTCAAACACTTATACTTTTATTAATCAAAATCAAAACACAAACAGAATGATAAAAAGTAAATCATGTGTAACCCTATTATCTACATGATAATAGTTTTACAATAAAAAACAATAGAAGAAAAGATTAACCAAAGTTTCTGAGATCAAAAGGAGAGAGATTAGTTGTGTGTTTTGTATTAAAACACACAGTTATGAACGATAATAACAAAGTGAAACACGCTCCCCTCTATATTAACCCTAAAAGGAAAGGCTGAAAGAGCCGTTGGCTTGTGGACCACAAATGTGGGCTTCATGGGCTTGAGTCCAAATCCAGCTGCAACAAATGAAACTTGACAATATCAATCCCTGCACAATAAAAAGAACACAATAAGTCCTTCAACGTATAATGGGTTCTTAGATTATGGTAAATTTTAACATCCCCCTTAATCTCACAACCCATATAAGTCAATCATACCAAGTTTGGTGACAAACTTGTTATGCAAATCTGTTTCAACCCTTTTGTAAGGATGTCTGCAATTTGATCTGCATAATCCACATTTTCAGTTTTAACAACACCACTCAAAATTTTTTCTCTCACAAAGTGAAGATCAATTTCTAATATTTGGTTCTCTCATGAAACACATGGTTGGCTGCTATCTTGATAGCAAAATTGCTATCACAATGAAGTGTGACTGGGAGCAAGTTTTCACATTGCAAGTCTTTTAAGACTTTGAGCACCCATATCACTTCACTGGTTACTGAGGCAAGAGCTCTATACTCTGCCCAGTAGAAGACTTAGAGAGAGTATTTTGATTTTTGCTTTTCCATGAAACCAAGTTCCCATTTATAAAAACACAATACCCAGTCACTGATTTTCTAGTGACATCACATTTAGCCCAATCAACATCAGAGTAAGCATCACGAGTCATACCAGAATTCCTTGTGAAAAGAATGCCCAAACCTGGTGATTTCTTAAGATATCTTAATATCTTAAAAGCAATTTTGAGATGAGAGTTCAAAGGAGAGTGCATAAACTTACTTAAGCAATGGACAACATAAGATATGTTAGGCCTGGTGTTAGTTAAATAAAAGCTTTCCCATGAGTTTTTGATAATCCATAATATTAGCAAGTAATAGGTCTTTATTAGTAGGCTCATTAGTGATGACAAGTTTAGAAGGCAAAGGGGTCTTAGCAGGTTTACAAGAAAGCATCCCATATTCAGACAACAAGCCAAGCACATACTTTCTTTGGATCAAACAAACACCATTATCAGTATCTACAATCTCAATACCCAAAAATACTTGAGCTTACCCAGGTCTTTGATCGTGAACTTAGTTCTTAAAAAAGTTTTAAACTTTTCTATCTCAATAATGTCATTTCCAGTTATAATGATATCATCCACATACACAAGTAAGGCAAGAAAAACATTACCATGAGACTTGGTGTACAAGGAATAATCAGATTTAATTTGCACAAAACCATTTTCATTCAAGACAGAGGTAAGCTTGGCATTCCATTTCCTAGGAGCTTGTTTAAGGCCATACAAGGATTTCTTAAGCCTACAGACCAAGTTTTCACCCCCAGGAAGATATCCTTGGGGTGGTTTCATGTACACAGTTTCATCAAGATCACCATAAAGAAAGGCATTATTGATATCAAGTTGAAAAACAGACCAAGATTGCATGATAGCAAGATTAATCAAACACCTAACAGTGACCATCTTAACAACAGGAGCAAAGGTCTCATCATAATCAATTCCCTCCTTTTGGCCAAAACCTTGGGAAACAACCCTAGCCTTATACCTCTCAGTCTCTCCACTAGATTTAAACTTTAATTTCCAAATCCATTTACAACCTCAAGCCTTCCTACCTTTAGGAAGCTCAACAATGTCCCAAGTGTCATTTCAAGCAGGGCAGCAAGTTCAATGTTCATAGCATCAACCCAAAGATGGTTCTGAGATGCTTCAAAAAACTTTTTGGTTCACTCATTTTGTTAAGTTGGGTGACAAAACAAAAATTTTCTTTATCAAGTTTAGAATATCCAACAAAATTTTCAAGTTCATACTTAACTTTAGATTGGACAACAAAGTCATTAAAATTCTTTGGAAAAACAGAGGGTCTTGAGGACCTTCTCACTCCTTGACCACCCTGAACATTGTTTATAGAATCACCCCTTGGATTTCCTTTCATGTTTTGAACATGAGGGGAAGGAATGGGATTAAGTTCTAAATTTCCCTCAGAGTTAGCATTTTCATCAAGTGTGGTGGCCTCTTCCCTATTCAAGCTGTCATCATTGGTATCATTGCCTAAAGTAGTGTCTCCAGTGTCACCTAGACTTGGAGGTGGGATACTAGAACTTGGTGACCTACTGTCACCATATTGTTTCATTGCTCTCTCATCATCATAGGGAAGTTCAGGGTCATCAAGGTCAAAAAAGTTCAACAGGTTTATGTCTTGAAAAACATTTGAATTATTGTCATTATTGAAATTGGAAGCAGAATTTTTAAAAGGAAATATAGTTTCAAAAAAATTTAACATCTCTAGAAATAAAGAACTGATGCCTATCAAGACTATAAATCCTATATCCCTCCTGAGAACTAGAATAAACCATCATAACATTTTTCAAATCTGCTAGCAAGTTTATTATGACTATTAAGAATAGTAGCAAAACAAAGACAACCAAACATTCTGATATGAGAGAGATTAGGACAAGTATGGTAAATCATTTCAAAAGGGGTTTTCCATTAAGCACAGGGGAAGGCAATCTATTAATAAGGTAAGTAGCAGTTAGGACACATTCAGTCCAATATCTAAGAGGAATTCCCCTTGAAACATAATGCATCTAGCAACATTTAATAGATGTCTATGTTTCCTTTCAGCAATCCTATTCTGTTGTGGTGTATAAGCACAGGAAGTTTGATGTATAATGCCATTTTTATCACAAAAGTTATTAAAGTTTTGATTCACAAATTCAGTGCCATTATCACTTCTGAAAGTCATAATAGTAGTCTTAAATTGATTTTTAATAAAATTAAAGAAAATTTGAATGTAGGAGAAGACTTCATCTTTAGTTTTGATAAGAAACAACCAAACAGCCCTAGTGTAATCATCCACTACAGTCAAGAAATACTTATGGCCAAAATGACTGGCAACCCTATAGGGACCCCACAAATCTAAGTGCACAATATCACCAAGTTTCTTAGTTTTATGGTCACTTAAGGAAAAAGGTTTCCTAGTTTGCTTAGCTTTTTGACAGATTTCACAAAAAAAGTCTTGTCATTTTAATCATTTTTTAAAGACTGTTTAAGCACATTAAGAGCAGGGTCAGCAGGGTGGCCAAGTCTACAATGCCAATCATAATGAGACAAGGAGCAATTAACAAGATAGTTGATTTTTACAATTAGTACCTTCTGTATCTAAATAGTATAAACCACCACAGTGTTTACCAGTCCCCAACACATTTTTCAGATTCAAATCCTAATTAACAAAGAAGCACTTATTCTCATCAAACACAACAAATTTTTTATTATCTTTAGACAACTTATGCATAGAGATTAAGGTAACACAATACTCAGGAATAACCAACACATCCACTAAGGTCAGACCATTAGGAAGTCTAAGATTACCAATTTTAGATATAATAGCCTCAGTCCCATTAGGGTGAGTGACTTTAATTTTGAGATGAGAGATATCAAACACATTGTCAAGTTCACTGTCATTGTTAGTCATGTGTTGGTTATCCCCAGAGTCAATGACCTTGTCATTGTAAGCCATACCAGTTTTAGAACTAGTGTTGGAACAAAAAAACTTATAAAAATTGTCATTGAAGACCCTGCTAGAGTTAAAATAAGTACCTGCCATATTGGCTTGTACATTCTTTCTAGTTCCATTGTTATCTTTAAAGAGTGAGAGAGAAGAGTAGCCATTTGTTCATTAGAAAAACCAGTAGCACTAGTAGAACCAACAAAGTTATTAGACACACTTTTTCCTTATAAATTTTGATTTCCCCTTTTTTTCCCATGAACAAAATCACTGGGGTACCCAATGATTGATACAATGGTTTTCAATGGGTTCATGATTAAGTTCTCTCGATATCCTCTCGAATTGATCTCGGTCTTAAGTGGAATGATTTGTTCTTGATTAATAAAAAGTGGTTGGTTTGTTTATCTATTTTAAACTAATGACAAGAAATTAAGTGTCGAAGAGTAAAATCAAATACTTAAATAATTACAGTGAAAAGACAAATTTGAAATTAAATGTTTGAAATCTTTAATTATTATCTTAGAAAAATAAATGGACATTCAATAAAAACTAACACTTGGAAACTTTGTGAAAAATAAGAACTAAATTGGAATTTACTAAAAGAAAGTAAGAACGGAGTAAAGCAAAATAGGCTAAATCAGAATAAGGGGAAAAAGCATTCAATCGGAATACATTCCGATCGGGTGATCGGAATGCTTAGAAAAGCTAATGATCGGAATACGGGCAAATGACCCCAATCGGAATACTGTGAATTAGGCCAATCGGAATGTACTAAACTTCCCAATCGGAATAACGAAATTGGCATCAATCGGAATATAGGACAAAATGAGACAATCGGAATACACTAACACCCACCGTCGGAATGTGAGACTCACCAATCTGAATATTAAAACCCTCTTCCGATCGGTCGATCGGAATAAAGGGGGGGGGGGGGGGGGGGCTTTGGTCAGAAAACTCAATCGGAAAAGGGCTTTCCCTTTCCGAAGTTGGTGCTAAACCGAGGCTAAAAGCAAGGAGATAAGCTTATTGAATAAGCTAACTCCCTAACAAACTCGAATCCAATAGTAAGCTGATCAAATAAGCACTAAAAACAACTTTGCTAAACTCAAAATAAACAACTTTTAAATCAAATCAATAAAAAGATGAACTTTTTATAAAACTTTAAAAAGTAAATAAACTAAATCAACCAATAAGCCAAAAAGAACAAGGATCTTAAAGCTTATTAGTGTATAAACTTAAGGAAACATAAAAAGTAATCAACTTTTTAAGCACAAATCATTGATGAACAACACGGATCATACGAGATTTGTACCAAAATCAATAAAAGTAAAAGAAAGGAAGGATGAGATTAAAGATTAAAAGATAAAACTTGAACTTGATTAATGAAAAGTAATACAAATTTTTTGATCTAGAAATGGAAAAAGATGAAATCTAGTGAGAGAAAGTTATAAACTTTCTCTCTCTAAAACTAGAGAAAGTGAAAACTAAGCTAAGCTAAGTGTGTGAAAATTTGTGAGGTGAGGCCTTTATGTAGGCGTGTGTAATGGTGGTGGGCTTGTGATTGGGCCTTGGCTTGGGCTTCTTTTCCTTCTTTCTTCTTTAGTCTTCACGCTTCTTTAAATAAACGTTTCCGACTTGGATTTGAGAAGTGTCGGTGAATAATTCCAACTCGTCTTATAATCTTTTGTTTAATAGACTCGAGTTCTTCGACATATATGAATCTTCCATCTTTGGCTCTATTCTTCGATAAATTCTTCAAATAGGCACAATGACTTCAAATCTTTTGCATCTCTTGGACAATAGACTTCGTCTTGAGTCTTTTTCTTCGTTAAAACCCGTGCAATCCCATGTTTTCTTCAATATTCATCCGGTCGACTCTGAAAACACAATAAACACAAAAACCAAGCATAATTCCAAACAAATGATATTAAATACGTGTTTTGGTCTTGTTTTAGCCAGAATTAAGTGGTAAAAGGATGGGTGTTTTCACACCTATCAAATCCCCTACACTTAACCATTGCCATGCCCTCATGCAATGCTTAGTGATAAAGCAATTTTACATTTTTCTCATAATCAATCAACCTTGGCCTTATTAACATATTACTTAACGAAAGTGAAAATACTAAGAGAAATTAAAACTTTAATGTAAACAAGAGGATAGAAAATAGCTTTCGTGGAAATAACTTGTAAAGAGATCGAGGACTTACATTAGGGCTTTGGTGCTGCGAAGATTTATCACCCTCAAGTTTCACGTTCCCCAAACTAAGCTTAAAAACGAGATCATTGTTATTATAAGTTAGCAATTCAAACACTTACACACATGGCTTAATTAAATGCTTAAACTCCCTTATTCCTAGGTGTATCTCTTATATTTTATTTTTGTCTTAGAATGATCATGAAGATGCATTTTTGGACTTATTTCGATAGTTTATTAGGGCTGAAAGCAAAGTAGGACGATTTGATCAATAGTTAGCTAAAGGACAAAATCTTTTAAAACTGCTTCTCGGGATATCAAAAAGTTCATATCTTGGCATAACTTGGTTCGCGATTTGAGACCTTTCTCGGGCCGATAGTTGGCATGTACTTCATACTTCATATCTTGAAAGACGTTCTTGAGATAATGGTCTTCTCATCGTAATAGAGTTTCTTCACTTGGAGACTTTTGAGGGGTACTCCAACTTTGTTGACCACGACTTCATGATTATTCTTCAATCTCTAATTGGGATTTTGAGATACAACGATCCGCCTCCTTTTCGGACTTGGATCTATTTATCCTCATACCTTGTTAGGGTCTTTTCGGATAGACTTCTCCATGATCTTTATGGGAGTTGATTGCTTTTCGTCGTGAGTCTTGATCCTTCATATTGATTTTGGGAATAATGCTTTTCACATCACTTTTGGATCTTCAGCAATAAAATGGAATCCTCATGCCTTGTTAGGGCCTTTTCGGACTCACTAATCTTCGCGCCCCGCTTCATAAGTTATGCCTTGGCTATGAACTCTTATCATTACCGAGCAACTTTTAAACAATCTTGGGCTAGAAGCTAAGTAACTTTTCAAATCGTACGACCTTACTTATTGCAGATAATTTATTAGCAAGTGATGGGAGAATAGGCAAATAATTACACCAAGTGAGCTTGCGCAAGAATACCGACTTATAATTGACTCTATCATTTCTCGTCCTCCACAATTTAAAATCTCAAGTAATGAGACTCGTGGATACTTAGCCTAATAAACCAATTAAGGTCTACATGGTTAAGGATACTAGCTAGAATAAACTTGGATAAGTCTATTCGGGTTGAGTCAAAATAAACGCAACGGGCCTAATATGTCAAAGACTTCTAAACTAGCTACACCACTTTATTAATATTTTTGACTTTATTGCGGAATATATACATATGAAAGCAACGATAAAAATTTAAAAATTACAACTAAATGGCCAAAGTTAATAAAAAATTTGAAAAATGTTGAAAAATATGATTTTCCGGTTAATTGAAGGCATTTTCATGGAAAAGTCCACTTAAAACTTCGATAGAAGTCCCCCCTACACTTAAGATAAACATTGTCTTCAATGTTTAAGCATGTGGGAAAAATCTCCCCTACACTTATGACATTGTGCACGTTGGTTAAATCAAGTTAAGGAAGAGACGACTAAAGTGATCAATTTCAAATGTGAGTATGAAGAAAGTTGAATCACGATAGTTGAGAGATAGAACCAGATTTTGGATAACACGAGAGCATGGTTCTTCAAAGATTCCAAGAGTGCACTTATCCCTGTAATCACATCACCACACAAAGACAAACACCTATGTAGGTCCCCCTACACTTAGGAGGTTAACACATAAAAAGATAGATACTCGGGCTGCCTCCCGAGGAGCGCTTGTTTTTGATAACCGAGTCACGAGCCTGACTCGACCCAAAATTAGTTCATGGGGAACGTGGTGAGGGATGGAATCATCTCCTGAGAGATGTCCTCACCAAAGTACAGCTTTAGACGCTGGCCATTCACCTTGAAATTTGGCCCATTTGGCTGAGAAAGCTCAATGGTCCCATACGGAAAGACATTGGCGACGGTGAATGGACCAGACCAGCGGCTCTTCAACTTGCCAGAGAATATCTTCAACCGAGAGTTAAAAAGTAAGACTTGATCACCAACGTGGAACTCTCGGTTCTTTATTTTTGCGTCATGGAGGATCTTCGTCTTCTCCTTGTAGATCAGCGAGTTCTCATAAGCTTCATTCCTTAGTTCGTTGAGCTCGTTGAGTTGGATCTTGCGATGATCACCGGCTTTGTTGATGTCGAAGTTAGCCCACTTTAAGGCCCAGTGCGCCTTATGCTCCAGCTCGATGGGAAGGTGGCATGCTTTCCCGTACACAAGACGATAAGGTGTACAACCGATCGGGGTCTTGTAGGCAGTACGGAAAGCCCACAGAGCATCATCTAACTTATCGGCCCACGCGGCGCGATGCTCTCCCACAGTACGCTCCAAAATTCGCTTCAATCCACGGTTGGATATCTCGGCTTGCCCATTGGTTTGGGGATGATAAGCGGTGGAAAGACGGTGATTGACACCATACTTTGCCATGACTCTTGCAAATTGATCGTTGCAAAAATGAGTCCCGCGGTCACTGATAATGGCACGAGGAACGCCGAATCGAGCGAACAGCGATTTCAAAAAGTTACAAACCACCCTTGCATCATTAGTAGGTAAAGCTTTGGCTTCAACCCACTTTGAAACGTAGTCAACGGCTACAAGGATGTATTTGTTTCCTTTAGATGAAGGGAATGGCCCCATAAAGTCGATACCCCAAACATCAAAGATTTCACACTCTTGAATGAAATTCTGAGGCATCTCGTCTTTATGTGTGATCGTGCCTTGTTTTTGGCAAGCATCACATCGTTTAACCATCTCGTGAGCATCACGATAGATGGTGGGCCAATAAAATCCCGAATCAAACACTTTTTTGGCGGTGCAGTTGGGACCAAAGTGACCACCAGTGGGTCCTTTGTGGCAAGCATCAAGGATTTCGAAAGCTGCCGGTCCATCAACACATCGGCGAATAATCAAGTCGGCACATTGTTTGAAAAGATACGGGTCATCCCAGAAGTAAGTCTTTATGTCTTTGAAGAACTTCTTCTTTTGCTGGGATGTTAACCCGTCAACGAGGATTCCACCCGCTAAGTAGTTTGCAATGTCTGCAAACCACGGGGTTTCGTCAGCAGTCGAGTTGATAGACATTAAGGTCTCCAAGGGAAAAGAATCATTGATTTATTTGTTCGGATGATCTCCCTGGTAAGGATCCTCAAGTCTGCTGAGATGATCCGCGGCTAGGTTTTCAGCTCCTTTCTTATCGCGAATGTCGATTTTAAATTCTTGGAGCAGCAAAACCCAGCGAAGAAGTCTTGGTTTGGAATCTTGCTTTGTCAACAAGTACTTCAACGCGGAATGATCGGTATACACAATTGTGGTGGAAAGGACAAGATAGGGGCGGAATTTTTCAAAAGCATTGACAACAGCTAAAAGCTCTTTTTCGGTTGTCGTATAATGCAATTGTGCCCCTGTCATTGTCTTGCTAGCGTAATGGATTGGTTGGAAGTGTTTGTTCACTCTTTGTCCCAGAACCGCTCCAATAGCAAAATCACTAGCATCGCACATCAACTCAAAAGGCAGCTCCCAATTAGGGGTAACTAAGACGGGTGCCTTAGTAAGCTTATCCTTAAGCGAGTTGAAGGCTTCAAGGCACTCTTTGGAAAAGATAAAAGGAGTATCTTTTTCCAAGAGGTGGGTCATCGGGCGAGCGATTTGAGAAAAATCTTTGATGAATCGACGGTAGAAGCCCGCATGACCCAGAAAACTTCTCACACCCTTCACGGTTGAAGGTGGAGGCAACTTAGCGATAACATCGACTTTAGCACGGTCTACTTCAAGACCGGCTTTCGAGATCTTATGTCCAAGCACGATGCCTTCTTTTACCATAAAATGGCATTTTTCCCAATTCAGAACAAGGCGAGTGTCTTCGCAGCGCTTAAGCATACGTTCCAAATTGGCAAGGCAAGAAGAGAAGGAATCCCCGAAGACCGAGAAATCATCCATGAAGACTTCCATGGTTTGTTCAACCATGTCATGGAAGATAGCTAACATGCACCTTTGGAAAGTCCCGGGCGCATTACATAAGCCAAAATGCATTCTTTTGTAGGCAAATGTGCCATAGGGACAAGTGAATGTTGTCTTCTCTTGATCTTGGGGATCGATGGGTATTTGGAAATAACCCGAGAAACCATCAAGAAAGCAGTAATATTCATTACCCGCTAATCGTTCAAGCATTTGGTCCATAAAAGGTAGAGGGAAATGATCCTTTCTCGTGGCATCATTGAGTTTGCGGTAGTCTATACAAACTCTCCACCCAGTAACGAGACGAGTAGAAATCAACTCGTTATGTTCATTGGGAACAACGGTTATTCCGCCCTTCTTGGGCACACAATGGATTGGACTAACCCATGGTGAATCCGAAATAGGGTAAATCATACCCGCATCAAGAAGTTTGATAACCTCTGTTTTGATGACTTCGTGTATTTTTGGATTCACCCTTCGTTGGCTTTGAATTGTGGGCTTAAAGTCGTCCTCCATGAGAATTTTGTGTGTGCAGAAGTGAGGATCAATTCCACGAATATCCGAAATTTTCCAAGCAATAGCCTTCTTATGAGCTTTCAGCACGGCGATGAGACGAGTCTTCTCTTCATCTTTCAAGTCTTTAGCAATAATGACTGGCGACTTCTTCTCTTCGTCAAGGAATACATACTCGAGATGTGGCGGCAACTCCTTAAGTGCTAAATCCGGAAGATTTTCGACGGGAGGCGTATTCGAAGTCGGAGTATCGATAGCAATAACCGTGGGAGATGGAGGAGAAGGATTGTCTTCGGTGAGAAGGTTGTCAAAGAAATGCATGTCTTCATCCCCATCGGTGGGAGAATCATTAGTAGCTAAATTCACATTTCCCATGGTGTCTTCAAGATTGTTCCAAAACAAATCACTATCTCCAAATAGAGACAAAGATGAATCGATATAGGCAACGGTTTCAACATTGGGAAGAGAGGTAGGAATACTTTTGCAAGCATTTTGGAAGTGTTCTTCACAAGCCTCATCCAGAACGTCAATACAATTAACACTTTCGTTGGAATAAGGTTGTTTAGACAACTTTCCCATGTTGAAGACGATTTTATCGTCACCCACTCTCATGATAAGCTCACCGGCTTCAACATCGATGAGAGTGCGACCGGTCCTCAGGAATGGACGACTCACGATCAAGGGAACACGAGGGTCCATCTCGTAGTCGACGACGACGAAATCAGCAGGAAAAGTGAATTTGTCGACTCCTACAAAGACGTCTTCGGCTATCCCCACTGGATAAGCAACCGTACGGTTAGCTAATTCCAAAGTCATTTTGGTGGGGACTAGCTCTGGGAGAGATAATTGCTTCCAAACGCTTAGAGGCATAAGATTAATATTGGCACCTAGATCGGCTAGGGCCATGCAATTCTCTACTCCCGGGAAATTGCAAGGGATTAAGAAACAACCCGGATCACCAAGCTTGGTTGGCAATTTCCTTAAGAGCACTGCAGAGCAGTTCTCATTAAGCTGGGTGTTGGCAATATCGAGGAGCTTTTCCTTGTCGCTCAGAAGATCTTTAAACATTTTTGCATATTTAAGCATGTGAGCGAGAGCCTCAGCGAAGGAGATATTGAAATTCAGTTGTTTAAACATCTTAAGAAAGTTAGAAACCTGAATATCGTCCTTGCTTTTGAGCTTCTCTTTCCTCAACCTAGATGGATAAGGTATATTGGAAGAAGAGGAAGGCTTTGGAAGAATAGGATCACTCACATCCTTGGGTGGAGGAGGGGTAGAAGGAAGAGGTGGATAAATTGGGGAAGGAGAAGGATGAGGAATAGGAGCAGGTGACTCGTTTTCCTTAGTCACAACCACCGGTGGAGGTATAGGAAGCTCGGGTTCCTTGGTACCTTTGCCACTGCGAGTGGTGATTGCTTTCATCTCCCCTCTTGGATTCGCAACGGTGTTACTCGGAAGAGTACCCGAAGAAGAGGGTTGATTACCTTGAAAGAAACTAGCCATCATGTTTCTTAAGTCATTCGTTTGACTATCCATAGTGTTCTTCATATCAGTTCTCAGATCATTCCCTTATTTCATCAGGTCTGCTTTCAAGTTGCGCACTTCCTGTTGGAGATTATCCACGATCACATCGTTAGTCCTCATGTAGGTTCCAATGTCTTGATGTGATGCGGGGGTTTGGTTGGAAGGAGCAGTGTATGCGGGTGGTTGATAAGCAGGTTGCCGGTAGACTTGGTTGTTTCGTTGAGGTGGTTGTTGCTGCTTGTGAGGAGGGATGTGTGGTGTACGAGGTTGTTGTTGTTGTTGAGGAGGGCGGTTGAGGTTTTGTTGTTGGTTTTGGTTGTTTTGGGGAAAACCAGGTGGAGAAAGATAATTGTTGGAGCGGTAGCTAAGCAAGTTACGGTCACCTTGAGGTCTAGCTTGATAAGCAGGTTGAGGATAGGTGACATATGCCGCATTCACATTTTCAGCAGGGTAGTCTTGGGTGGCGGTACAAGTGGTGTAAGAGTGAGGACCACCGCATATCTCACAAGGTTGGCTGACAGCGTTAACTTGAGCGTTTTTAGCGTTGTTGCTGTTGTTGTTGTTGACGGTGTGGGTGACAAGCGATTCAAGAAGCGTAGTGATTTTGTCCAATCGCTTGTCGCTGTCACTAGTGCTAGCACTAGCGACATTGGTCCGAACACTCTTGGTTTGCACACGAGACTTATTCTCAATGATATCCCAAGCAGCATTGAAAGTCTTAGCCAATAGATTACCCCCCGAGGCACTGTTCAGTGAATCTTGGTCACTCATGCTTAAACCATTGTAAAAAGTATTGATTTGATGTACTTTGGTAAAACCATGTTGTGGGCATTTTCTTAAAAGATCTTTAAAACGATCCCAAGATTCACTGAACGACTCATCGTACTTTTGTTCAAAATTTATGATTTCATTCCGCAAAGCGGTAGTACGAGAGGGTGGAAAAAAGTAATTGATGAACTTTGTTTCCAAATCCGTCCATGAGAGAATACTCTGTGGCGGTTCCTTAGCAAGCCAATGTCGGGCTTGTCCCTCTAAAGAAAAGGGAAAAAGTTGTAACCTTATAACCTCTTGTGGAACGCCATTGAATTTGACCGTGTTGGTGAGTTGCAAGAATCTCTTGATATGGTCGTGTGGATCATCAATGGTACGTCCCAAGAATGGTTGAGCGGAGACCATCTGAATAAAGCCTGATTTTAGCTCAAAGTTGTTGGCGGCAATTGGAGGTATGACAATTGGATCCGTGTTGCCATCGACATGAGCTTGCAGCAATTCAATCATCGGGCGATTATCCGGAAGGGGCTCATTGTTGTTGTTATTGTTCATGTTGTTGAAAGGTGGGTTGTTGTTGTTATTATTGTTTGGAGGTGGTACACCGGCCATGTCTAAGTGATCGAGAGGCTCGGGCTCTTGATAAGACGTGGATCGAGTGCGCATACACCTGCAAAAGAACGAACAAAGAAAAGCAAGGCAAAAATATTTTTGGTTTTTATGTTTTTTAATTTTTTTGTATTTTTTGAAAATTTTATATGAAAAAGTAACGTTCACAGGGAACGGATCCCAAAATCCAAGTTCTCACAAAAAAACTTTTGATCTTAACGAGAAGAGCCGGCAGCGGCGCCATTTGATACAATGGTTTTCAATGGGTTCATGATTAAGTTCTCTCGATATCCTCTCGAATTGATCTCGGTCTTAAGTGGAATGATTTGTTCTTGGTTAATAAAAAGTGGTTGGTTTGTTTATCTATTTTAAACTAATGACAAGAAATTAAGTGTCAAAGAGTAAAATCAAAGACTTAAATGATTACAGTGAAAAGACGAATTTGAAATTAAATGTTTGAAATCTTTAATTATTATCTTAGAAAAATAAATGGACATTCAATAAAAACTAACACTTGGAAACTTTGTGAAAAATAAGAACTAAATTTGGAATTTACTAAAAGAAAGTAAGAACGGAGTAAAGCAAAATAGGCTAAATCGGAATAAGGGGAAAAAGCATTCAATCGGAATACATTCCGATCGGGTGATCGGAATGCTTAGAAAAGCTAATGATCGGAATACGGGCAAATGACCCCAATCGGAATACTGTGAATTAGGCCAATCGGAATGTACTAAACTTCCCAATCGGAATAACGAAATTGGCATCAATCGGAATATAGGACAAAATGAGACAATCGGAATACACTAACACCCACCGTCGGAATGTGAGACTCACCAATCTGAATATTAAAACCCTCTTCCGATCGGTCGATCGGAATAAAGGGGGGGGGGGGGGGGGCTTTGGTCGGAAAACTCAATCGGAAAAGGGCTTTCCCTTTCCGAAATTGGTGCTAAACCGAGGCTAAAAGCAAGGAGATAAGCTTATTGAATAAGCTAACTCCCTAACAAACTCGAATCCAATAGTAAGCTGATCAAATAAGCACTAAAAACAACTTTGCTAAACTCAAAATAAACAACTTTTAAATCAAATCAATAAAAAGATGAACTTTTTATAAAACTTTAAAAAGTAAATAAACTAAATCAACCAATAAGCCAAAAAGAACAAGGATCTTAAAGCTTATTAGTGTATAAACTTAAGGAAACATAAAAAGTAATCAACTTTTTAAGCACAAATCATTGATGAACAACACGGATCATACGAGATTTGTACCAAAATCAATAAAAGTAAAAGAAAGGAAGGATGAGATTAAAGATTAAAAGATAAAACTTGAACTTGATTAATGAAAAGTAATACAAATGTTTTGATCTAGAAATGGAAAAAGATGAAATCTAGTGAGAGAAAGTTATAAACTTTCTCTCTCTAAAACTAGAGAAAGTGAAAACTAAGCTAAGCTAAGTGTGTGAAAATTTGTGAGGTGAGGCCTTTATATAGGCGTGTGTAATGGTGGTGGGCTTGTGATTGGGCCTTGGCTTGGGCTTCTTTTCCTTCTTTCTTCTTTAGTCTTCACGCTTCTTTAAATAAACGTTTCCGACTTGGATTTGAGAAGTGTCGGTGAATAATTCCAACTCGTCTTATAATCTTTTGTTTAATAGACTCGAGTTCTTCGACATATATGAATCTTCCATCTTTGGCTCTATTCTTCGAGAAATTCTTCAAATAGGCACAATGACTTCAAATCTTTTGCATCTCTTGGACAATAGACTTCGTCTTGAGTCTTTTTCTTCGTTAAAACCCGTGCAATCCCATGTTTTCTTCAATATTCATCCGGTCGACTCTGAAAACACAATAAACACAAAAACCACGCATAATTCCAAACAAATGATATTAAATACGTGTTTTGGTCTTGTTTTAGCCAGAACTAAGTGGTAAAAGGATGGGTGTTTTCACACCTATCAATGATCTTAAAGCACCTATCAATGGTGTGACCATTGTAACCACAGTTTTCACAAACCAATTCAGCATTAGAGGTAAAGTTGGGTCTCACAACATTCTGATTGTTAGGTCTAAAACTAGTATTACCATTGTTAGGTCTGAAGTTGTTGGTGATAGGTCTCAACACATCAGCATTAGGGTTTTGATTTCTTTGAACATTGTTCCTAGTGGGCCCATTAGACAAGAAGGCAGAGGTCTGAGCTCTTTAGGAAGACCCAGAGCTACTGCTTAAAGCTATTATGTGAGATTCCTCACTGGAAATGATGGCATAAGCTCCCTTAACATCAGGGAGATTCTCTCTAGACAGAATAGAACTCATAATACTCATATAAGAGTCATTCAAACCCATCAAAAATTGCATAAGTTTCAATAATTGATTATGACTTTTAAACTCATTTGAAGCAGAACAAACACAAGCAGATAATTCAATCATAGCATCATATTGTTTCCACAAAGCATTCAATTTATGATAGTAATCAGATAAATTAGAGCCATTTTGTTTTAGAGTATTGATCTTATGATGTAAGTTAAATATGACAGACACATCAACCTTATGATAGGTTTCCTTTAATTCTTTTCAAACATCTTTAGCCCTTTTGAAGAAATCTGACCAAGGAAGAGTTCCTCAGATATAGAAATAAGGATCCATCCCAACACAACAACATTAAATCTATCCCGTTGATTCCCCAAAACATCATTAGTTGTAGACATTTTGCAAGTTCCATCAATAAAAGCAGTTTTATTTTACCTTCTAAAGCAAGTAACATAGCATTAGCCCAAACCTGATAGTTTTCAGTTCCCTTAAGTTTAACAGTCACAACTGTTAAAACAACTAAATCATTAGGGTGTAAGTGCAAAGGGTAACTCAGGTCAAGTTTGCTGATAAGTGTAACTAGATCAGTTACACTTTGAACATCATCATCACCATGTACAGACTCCTCATGGTCAGACATGGTGAAGGGTCACAAGGGTAAAAAAGAACTCACTAAACTGCCAACAAAGTTCTCAGGCTTCCAAAACCACTGAAGGATGGCAGGTCAAGGGCAAGCAGCAAGTGAGGATCCAGATAAATAGGGTAAATAATAAAAGACAACCAACCCAAAGAATAAAGCCACGGAACAAACAAGTATAATAAAAAAACAAGTAGCAAACAAAGAGAGAGTAAAGATGTGTTACAGTGCAGCAATATCAAGCTCAATCGAACTGTTCCTCCAATATTCACTTAGTCTGGGAGTAACAGAACCTCCTAGCCACAAACCCTAATTTTTCTTCTCGGGAAAAATTAGGGAAAATGACCAAAGACAACGAACAACAACAAAATCACCCAAGAGCAAGAACAAGCCACCACCAAAAGAAAAATGAAACCCTAATTTTTTTCTCAAGGAAAATTAGGGAAAATCAGTTTTATTAGAAGATAACAACACCAATCGAATGAGTCACCAGAAAAATAGTATAATAGACCAGATCTCAGAAACCCTAGTTTTTTCAAGAAACATTAAAGGGTCAAAACTTAGAATCCAGAAGTAATTTAAATAGATCTAGCTATTTCAATAACAGATCTTTCCAAAAAACTATGATATATCAAAAACCCCCAAAAATTTTCCAAACCCTAATTTTTTTTTCATTAAATATTAACAGCCAGGCTCTGATACCATGTAGAAAAACATGAATGAAGACACCTCAAACACTTATACTTTTATTAACCAAGATCAAAACACAAACAGAATGATAAAAAGCAAAGGCTACCAGTGCTACTCACATGTAGCCCTATTATCTACATGATAATAGTTTTACAATAAAAAACAATAGAAGAAAAGATTAACCAAAGTTTCTAAGATCAAAAGGAGAGAGAGCAGTTGTGTGTTTTGTATTATAACACACAGTTGTAAATGTGACGATAATAACGAAATGAAACACGCTCCCCTCTATATTAACCCTAAAAGGCTGAAAGAGTCGTTGGCTTGTGGACCACAAATGTGGGCTTCATGGGCTTGAGTCCAAGTCCAGCTGCAACAAATGAAACTTGACAATATCAATCCCTGCACAATAAAAAGAACACAGTAAGTCCTTCAACGTATAATAGGTTGTTAGATTATGGTAAATTTTAACAATTTTAAAAACTATGGCTTTGTACAAAGCAGTTATCAAAATATCTTATAACATGTAAAATAATTGAACTGATCCTACATCTTGAGACACATAAACATGATATCATGTTGTAGAGTAGAATCCTCATCTTGTTTTGGTTGAGTGTTTGGAAGGATATTATCACCTCCGTCGCAAGTTGGCGTAGAATAAGTTTATACATCTCTAACTTCGATCATCAATTGTAATAAAGAGGTTTGCTTAGCCAGACCTTGGTGAGGATGTCAGCTATGTGATATTTATTGGGATGAAGGAAGTATTTCGTTTGCTTTGATCTTTCTTTCAAAATGGTACTCAATCGGTACGTGTTTAGTCATAGTAGGATAAATTCAGTTAGATGTTAGTGCTATAGATCAAAGAGGCATTGTATTGTATTAGAGATAAAAAGTAAGCCTAAGCCCGACTTGTAGGCTTGTGGTCCATTAGGGTTCCAGGTATAATCTTTATAAATACCTGTTGAATAAACATTGTAACCAACGGGGTTTTCTATCTTTTTACATGGTATCATAGCATGTTTTCCTTTGCCACATCCATTTCTCTCATCCCTCAAAACATAAAAATCGGCCATCATGAGCCCCCTCTATCCTCTCCTGCCTCAAAACCTAAAAATCGGCCGTCATTAGCCGCCTCTATTCTCTCCTCCACCACCGTTTGTGTCTATAAACAAATGATAATCTATCAAATCTCATCAGTGTTTGTAATCATAAACAAACGAGTATTCATATCCTTCAAAACCTATAGGTCGGCCTTCATGAGCCATCACCATCTCTACCATCAAAACCTAGTCGGCCATCATTAGCCGCCACCTTTATGTCTCCTGTCAAACCATGAGCATGTCGGCCACCATAAGCCGCTGCCTCGGTGTCACCGATAAAATCACTCCTTCACTGTTTAGTTTGATCTATCATTCCATAAAAAAAACTAAATCTCAAAACCCTAAATATCAAAAATGACGCACCCATAATCACACCTTATTTTTCCCCCCTAGCATCCCACTGTCCCATTATCAAATAAATCTCCAAAGTTAGTGCATGTTTTCCTTTACCACATCCAAGTATATTACTCCCTCCGTCCTAAAATTATTGTCCATCTTTCTATTTTGAGTTGTCCTAGAATTATTGTTCAATACTAAATAGATAAGAAAACTTGATAAAGTTACTATATTATCCTTACTTGAAATTGTTATAAAAAATTTAAAGAAAAATTAATTAATTAGCTAAGGTAAAATTGTCATTATGCTAAAAAGTAACAGAGAGAAAGTTGTAATAAATTTACTTTTCTAAAACTGTGTGATTCTTGTCTGTTGACAATAATTTTGGGGCGGAGGGAGTAATATATACTTTACATTTTGCATGAATGCTTAAATCATATCATAGATACCCTCAAGGAGACAACTGTGGTCAATACCATCGTGTCTCCTCCCAACACCATCTCTCTATCCGATAAGTTGCTTGCAGTTCCACGTTATCATCAATAATTTTATTGCTTTAATGTTTTTTCTAGTTTTCTCATCTAATTCGAGCTTTCACGATTTCGCCGCTCGAATTACGTGGGAGTATTATAGATAAATAGTAAGCCCAAGCCCGACTTGTGGGCTTGTGGTCCATTAAGGTTCGAGGTATAATCTTTATAAATACCTTATGAATAAACATTGTAACCTACGGGGTTTTCTATCTTCTTACACATTGGAGAATATATGATGGATCTTCTGAGAATTGGAAAATAATCAACTAACTAAATGTATAAACTAGTTTATTGTATGGTTTATCACACGTAAAACTTCAGAAACATTGATCGATTCACAACTAAGGAAATTTGTGTTTTTGCTTTCTAAGTATAAAATTACTTTATACAAGTTGGTAGTTTGATTTAGGTTGTTCGTCCGTTCGTCTTTTTAGGCATTGTAATTTTTTTATTTATTAAACCGAAACCGAAATCAAATTAGTATCACATAAATCGATGGAGCAGGAAACTAATTACAAGATTTAAACAATACATACAAGTACATGACTGGCGACGGTGGCATCTTCCGTCAAAACTACCGTGTCAGAAATGGCTTGGTATGTACCCATATCTTCTGTGCCACGGTCATTATGTTGTTCTTCATCGTGAGGCTGATCCTCAACATGCACCGACCTTAAGATTAAGGTTATCACCATCTTTATTTGCAAAGTCAAGAGGTGACTTTTAGATGGTGGAAACTGTGTGGCAGATAATTTAGGAGACCGCATTCTCTATATAAATTATGCGCCACGCGGTTGGAACCAGTAAAGGTTGTTCATTAGGGCCACGGGCGTGGGTCCCAGTTTGTACCTTGGTGGGATCGCTAGTACAGACGAGTCAGAAAAGATTCATTTATGCAAAAGAACATACACGGGACAGTTAGGATACAATCATAATTGAATAAACATGAAAGGGCAGTAAAAACAAACATCCACCCTCTTCATTGGCATCTAACAAAACACGATATTCATCATCACCCAAAAAGTAGTTATGACTCAGACCTATAAGAAACAAAAAGAGTTTCGGCTGTTTATGAAACGGGATGCGATGCGTGTATAGCAAGGTTACATCATTCCCATTCTTTGACCTGATGTAGGGCTATTTGTCCTTACTCCTTAGGGACGGACATACGCTAGACTAGGGGTATAGGAAACACCCTCGCATATATCTAAAAGAAACGATTGTTCCAATTTTTTAACGAACCAAGGGCTTTCACTTAACATTCGGGGTGGCTTTTCCAGGACGTTTACTAAAGGATACCCACCTGTCGCTCATAAACGGGATATAAAGCCCTAAATAGTTCGTTGGTGGGGTAATGTGGAGCATGTAGTAGTTGATCTCAAAATGGCTGTTCTTGCACACACCTATACATTCGAGTTGTGAGATGTGTACTCGGTAACCGCCGATGAGATCGTATAAGAGTTTATAGATGAGGTTATGATAGTTGGCGGTTTCAAAAAATTTACAATATACACCAATTTTCCCCGCAGGGAAATCGGATATAGTCTCATTTGGACTAGGTAGTTGGGGATGAAGATCATGGGATATATAGTCATCCGAGAAAAAAAATACATTAGATACTCCTCCCTTATCACCGATACGGTAGAGTCAATATCAATAACATCCCTGGACATTTTTAAATAGATTGTAAGAAGTATGCGATGTGCTAACCTGTATGGCTTGTAATCCAGAGGAACAAGAGAGATATGCGGATGTTATTTTTCTGGAAATGACGATGGAAGAAAACTGTTTGAAAATCAAATATGGCAACCTTACTTATTTATACTATTTCCTCGATGTGTGTGTCATGATGGATGATTGACACATGTTATCTACTAACTTGATATAACGATTGGCATAACATGAGTATCTGAAAAGGTATTGGGCCCACAAGTCTAATCAAACAGTTTATCTTACGTGTATCGAGTGTGGGTCATACGATTAAGATGTAGGGCCTATGTAACGCTTACGAAAATGAGTTGTCTCCTTGACGATTAGGGGGCTGTTTTGCCAGTCTTATAACTACGACCACAACCACGCATACTAGACTGGGGGGACATGATGATGTATACCATGGACCGACCATCCCATTAGTATTCCTATGGGGTTAGCTGCTCATATCACAGATATATTTGGATAGCTCGTTAGGCTCATCCTACGATAGGTCATACACGGTTACCTGGATCACAGCATTTCCACACGCGTTATCAAAAGAGGTTTGGTGATTTGTGTTTAAGAAGGAGATAAACTCAAATAAGTGAAAGATATACTTTATTTATTTAAATGTTCAGATACGTGCAAATCCTAAGTGTTACGGGCCATAACGTGGGTCGAACGTTTAGGTAACCCTAAGGGGTACTTTCGCTATAAACGGAACGATCTAGGATTTGTTACAGATATCTCATAAACCCTAAGAATACTCGATAACCAAAAGAGTGGCTTCTTACTCTCCGTCGGAGTCTAATCGTGGGGTACATCCTCACAATAAAATTAACGATGTTTACTTCCTTGTGTAGGATCCAATACATTCACTTATTACAAAATTCAAGCTATCCAAACTCGAATAGCTTCCTATTTAGGCACATTTCGACCGGACAAACTTTTGTATTAACATCTTATGTATGTTGGTTACCAATGGATTTTGACTTTTGATGGCTTATTATGGTCAACAACATTTTTGGCGTATATACATGGCTTATTATCTTATGTAATTCTCGTAAATAATAAGGAAGGACAAACAAAAAGGTATTCGACTTTCGCTTTCCTGGTTTTTCTGAAACTTTTAAACTTTATTAATGGACTTAAAGCCCATTTTAGTGGATATTTTGGATTTGAAAATCGGATGATCAAAAGATCTACAAATTCTAATCTTGTCAAGTTGAGTTCGAGCTTAATATATTTAAGTTTGATTCGAAAATTAACAGGGTCTGAGCTTCATGTGATACTTGACAAACTTTAGTCATTCATACATGAGCTTTCCTCAAGTAAGATCCGACCTCAGCTAGAAAAGCTTAAATTTACATATAAACATTAAATTTGATATCCAAACTTGTCTATAAATTCAGAAAAAGTACATGATAAACTTTGGAACAAAGTATTTATACAAAGCATTCGAAAGAATTATTTGGTTTAAATAGGCATTTTACAAGTATTTAATTATTATATCATATTCATTTAAGCGTTTACGTTTTTTTATGTTGATATGTATGCAAAAAATAAATATGTATTTGATGGCTCAACAAGCTCAATAGAAGCTCGGGCTACTATAAACTCAATCTCGGCTCGTTATTATTTCAAGCTGGTCTGTTGAGCTTAGGATCGAGGTTGAGTTAAAAGCTCGACTCGACCAAGTAAACTTAAAGCTCGAAATCGACTTTCTTTATAAAGCCTAGCTCGTTTACATACCTAAAACTAACTACTACGTATAAGATAAACATAAATAAAGACCACTATGTAGCATTTTAAATTACTAACCAAAGTCTACTACATACATTTGCCGATTCAAAATTCATTAGTTATATTGGTTAACCAACCAAGTTTTACAGTTTCCTTGTCTTCATATCGAAATCTTATCTTTTTCTATTATCAACTTGTTTAAGATTGAGATTTGCTAATTACCAAATGCATGTAACATATATATATTTGCATGATTACAAGTTTGACAAGTTCTTTTTACGTTATCAACCAAGTAATCTCTTCAATATTTACGTACAATCAGCTTTCTATTATACTAAAGTAATGGACATATAGTTCAACCTACAACAACGCACTACTATTGGATATTTTTAAATGATTAGTATAGTATCATGTATGATAATTTTATGATTTGTCGTTTGACTATTTCTAAAATAAGGCATCTTTAACATTTTGTTCCACCTATAAATACAACATAAGATCTTGCAAACACAGCACATCACAACACACGCCTCTAACAATCTCACTATCTAAAAAGTAAAAAACCCTTTAGATCATCAATATGAAGAAGATGAACATCATTAGTTACTTAGCTCTCTTTGTCTTCTTCATGTTTACTGTTGCCATTGCCTCTTCAGACTCGGGTTTGTCCACAAAATACTATGATCGAGTGTGCCCTCAAGCTCTCCCAACCATCAAACGTGTGGTAGAGGATGCAGTGGCACAAGAACGCCGCATGGGTGCTTCTTTGTTACGTCTTCATTTCCATGATTGTTTCGTTAACGTGAGTAACTTATTTTATTATTCATACCAATTTATGTTTAAGGTTTCATGTTGTGAAATCTAATATTTAGCTTGTCTCTAATACGTTAACTTTGTTATTTGTAGGGATGTGATGCTTCTGTTCTTTTGGATCAAACATCTACGATCGATAGCGAGAAAAATGCAGGTGCTAACGTGAATTCTGCTAGAGGATTTGAGGTTATTGATAGAATCAAGTCTGAAGTTGACAAAATGTGTGGTCGTCCTATAGTGTCGTGTGCTGATATCTTAACCATTGCAGCTCGTGATTCTGTCGTAGCGGTAAGTTAAAACTTAAACATGTTATTGAAAACCAAAAAATAGAAGCACAACGATACATTATAGGGTATGCTTAGTAGTCGTAGTAGTAAGCATAAGCTAAGTTCTAACATTTGTTAATGATTTTAACTTGTCTTATTTATGACAGCTTGGTGGACCTTCATGGAAAGTCAAACTTGGAAGAAGAGACTCGACAACTGCCAGCCAAGCCGCCGCTAATGCTAATCTCCCAGCTCCTTTCATGGATTTGCCAGCACTTATCAAAAACTTCAAGGACCAAGGGCTTGATGAGGAGGACCTAGTCGTGCTATCGGGTGCACATACGCTAGGGTTTGCTCAATGTTTTACCTTTCGGGATCACATTTACAACGACACCAACATTGATCCAGCCTTTGCAGGTCATCTTAGGACCATTTGCCCACGAGTTGGAGGTGACTCAAACCTTGCACCACTTGACCCTACACCAAGCTCTTTCGACACCAAATACTTCAAAAATTTAATGAGGAAAAGAGGGGTGTTGAAATCTGATCAAGTACTTTTTAATAATGGTGAAACTGGCGAGCTTGTTTCGGAATATAACGAAGACAAAAAAAAATTCTTTGAGGATTTTGCAAAGTCTATGATCAAAATGGGTAAAATCAATCTATTAACGGGGAATAGAGGTCAAGTTCGTCACAATTGCAGGATAGTTAACTCACAGTAATCTAAAGATATTGAGATAAAGTTTGACATGGTTACAATATATCAAATACATCTTGTAATTTGTAAACATGTTATACTTATGTGGTGATTGTTCGAAATTGTATTGCTACTTTTGTAAAAGTTTCAATTGTATATTTGTTTGTTGTTGAATAAGAGTTATTAATCAGTTTTGTTACTTATATATTTTTTGGCAAAAGCATAAGTTCTTTCATTCTTGCTTATTGTTATCTAAATACTTCCTATCTTGAAAAAAAGATGCCGAAGAGGATTGCTTAGCTAGACCTTTGTGAGGATGTCACCTATATAATCTGATGTTTAGTTGAGATAAAGGTATCTTGATCAATCAAGTCACGGACGAGGTGGTAGTCGACATTTTTGTGTTTGGTCTTAGTCTGATAAACTTGATTGGATGCTAGTGCTATAGAGGCATTTAAAAGTATCAATTTAGCTAGCTATACAAACCTTGATCCATTTACAAATAAGGGAATTTTGTGTTTTCGATTTTCGAATATGAGCTAGCAAGACAAGTTGGTCGTTTGATTCAGCGACGTGCATTCTTTCTTTTTCTTTGGTATTGAAGATCCCATTAGCCAACTGAAACCGACCAAATTAGTATCACACCATATCGAGCTGAAAGCTTAAAAAGTGAATATCATTCAGCTAGTTTTCAAAATAAAATTTCTAAATTACAGCTTTCTAGGATACATATCAGAGTCTGTATATTTTTCTTATATATATTTTAGATTACTAACCAAATCTAACATACTATCCAGTTTGAAAAGTTCTTAGGAACAAATAATATTGTTATCGAGAGTAGTTACCATGTCAAAATCTACTATCAATTTTATATCTTGTGTATAACTAATGTAACGAAGATATTTAATTAAAAATAACATATGCGTATACGTATATTTTCCATAAGCTAAGATAGCAATTTGCATGCAACAAAGGTCAAATGTTTTCCATAAGTTAAGATAGCAACTTCCATGCAACAAAGGTCAAATGTTTTCCATAAGCTAAGATAGCAATTTGCATGCAACAAAGGTCAAATGTTTTCCATAAGCTAAGATAGCAATTTGCATATGTTTAGTGACATCTCAACAAGTTTAATTAATAAGAAGTTTATTAGTGAGAGTTAGTTTCAAGTACTAGAAATTTAGTTTAATGATTTGGCCTAAATTATAAGCCAAGTCTCCTAACACTAAAGTATTTAATTTCTGTCTTTGACTCTTTCTAAAGTCAGCAATCTTCAATATTTGTACTAAAAAGTGAAAGAAAAAAAACCCTTCAGACTAAGAATGATGCAAAAGATTAACATTGGCTTCTTTTCCGTATCTGTTTTCTTCATGTTTCAATTGCCACTGCATCTTCATACTCGGGTTTGTCGACAAAATACAATAATCGGGTGTGCCCACAAGATCTCCCAACTATCAAACGTGTGGTGGAGGATGCAGTGGCACAAGAACGCCGAATGGGTGCTTCTTTGTTACGTCTTTATTTTCATGATTGTTTTGTTCATGTAAGTAACTTATTAGCTTATATACATGTTTAAGGTCTCATGCTGTAGAGTTTATTCGTGCATTTAATATTTTAGATTGTTTTTAATACGCTATTTTTTTTTTATGTAGGGATGTGATGCTTCAGTTCTTTTGGATCAAACATCTGCAATTGACAGTGAGAAAAATGTAGTCGCAAACGTGAATTCTACTAGAGGGTTTGAGGTTATTGATAGAATCAAGTCTGAAGTTGACAAAATTTGTGGTCGTCCTGTAGTCTCGTGTGCCGATATCTTAACCATTGCTGCTCGTGATTCTGTCGTTGCGGTAAATTAAACCTTAAACATGTTAATGAAAACCAATACACTTATATCACATGCCTAGTAGGTCTTGGTACTATTAAACATGTTAATGAAAATCAATACACTTATACCGTATGCCTAGTAGGTCTTGGTACTATAACATAAACTCTCTCATTTGTAATTGATTTTAACTTGTGTTATGTATTATAGCTTGGTGGCCCTTCATGGGTTGTGAAACTTGGTAGAAGAGACTCGACAACCGCGAGTCGAGCCGCCGCTGATGCTAATCTCCCATCACCATTCATGGATTTGCCAGCACTTATCAAAAACTTCGAAGACCAAGGGCTTGATGAGGAGGACTTAGTCGTGCTATCAGGTGCACATACTCTAGGGTTTGCTCAATGTTTTACCTTTAGAGATCGCATTTACAATGACACCAACGTTGATCCAGCCTTTGCGGGTCATTTAAGGACCATCTGTCCACAAGTTGGAGGTGACTCAAACCTAGCGCCACTTGACCCTACAGCAAGCTCTTTCGACAAAAAATACTTCAACAATTTGATTAAGCAAAGAGGGCTACTCAAATCTGATCAACTACTATTTAGTAAAGGTGAACCTGGTGAGCTCGTTTCAGAATACAATGAGGATGAAACAAAATTCTATAAGGATTTTTCAAAGTCAATGATCAAAATGGGTGAAATCAATCTATTAACGGGGAATCAAGGTCAAGTTCGTCACAATTGCAGGAGAGTTAACTCACAGTAATCTAAATTTTCTGAGTAAATGTCTGACATGATTACAAATATACCAAAGAAATCTTGTAATTTGTAAACATGCCAGAGTCATGGAGGCGAATTTTCAAAAATTGTATTGTTATTTTGTAAAAATTCAATTGTTAATTTGTTTATTGTTGATGAAAAGTCATTGATCAATTTTTGTTTATTGCTGATGAAAAGTCTAAATACTTCCTATATATCTTGAAAAAAAAGAACTTTCATTTTGTGTTTTGGTTTGTCTCGGATGGTACGAACCTCAGTTCTTTATGTTATCCCATACCATAAGTGTAAAGTTGTTTGAAGATTTTAAAACTATTGTTTTGTACAAAGCAGTTATCTTTTTTTTTCTAATAACATCCAGAGACACATGAACATGAAGAGGTTTGCTTAGACCCTTGGTGAGGATGTTAGCTATATGATATGATATTTTCTTGAGATGAAGGTAGGAAGTATTTCGTCTGCTTTGATCTTTCTCGCAAAATGGTACTCAATCGCTAAGTGTTTAGTCCTAGCAGGATAAATTCAGTTGGATGCTAGTGCTATAGATCGAGGAGGCATTGTATTGGAGAATATTCGATGGATCTTTTGAGAATTGGAAAAGTATCAACTAACTCTATAAACTAGTTTGTTGTCTGGTTTATCACACGGAAGACTTCACAAACATTGATCGTTTCACAACAAAAGAAATTTTTGTTTTCGCTATCTGAATAGAACTACTTTGTACAAGTTGATTGTTGGATTTAGGGTATTCCTTTGTTCTTTTTGCTAGGCATTGTAAATTTTTATTAGTCAAACAGACACCGAATGAAATTAGTATGGCATCAAACCGATCGAGCCGGTAACTAATTACAAGATTTAAACCATGCATACAAGTACATGACTTTTCGCAGTTTCCTCATTTCAGTAAAAGTTCGGTTAAGTTTTCTAAAACCATAATCAAACAAAAACCCTATAATTGGAATCCCCTTTCAGCTGCCTATAAAACTGAATCCAAATTCTGAATTGCATTTCGGTATTAGAACATGCACTAAACAAGTATGACAAAACTCACTAAAGTTATTGCAATTAAAATCTTACACGACTTAGGCTGGAGAAACTGCTTCACATAGTGTATGTATCATATGGTCCTTATGCAATTATACAGTGTTTTATACTGTGTAATTATCAATTTCCATGACTTATTACACAACTTCCATACTTTTCTAATGTTATTATACCTTTTCAACTACAACTAAACACAATCTACCTTTACCGATTCAAGTTTATAGATAAATTTTGGGTTAACCAACATAAAACTTTCTTGGCTGTATATCCGAGTCTTATAAGTTTCTAATATATCTAAGTTTGAAAAGTTCTTTTGCCTTATAAACCAATAATATGGTATCTGCGAGTAGTTACCAAGTCAAAATCTTACTGTTAATTTTATATCTTGTGTATAACTTGTTGGATTATAGAATCTACCAAGTCAGGGGTGAACCCGGAGTATAAACTCATCGGGTGCACAAAATTTTCAATACGAGTATTTATATAATACATAAGTTTTTAAGAGCGGGTTCATTTTAAAAAATAGAGAGTTAACAAATATATAAATTACGCGATAAAATTCCATTGAGTTCTCGTGCATCCCCGAAAATCATTAGCTACTTATCTTTCTTTGTTTTCCTCATGTTTTCCATTGCCATTGCATTTTCAGATGACTATGGTTTATCGACAAAATACTATGAACGAGTCTGCCCTCAAGCTCTCCCGACCATCAAACGTGTGGTAGATGATGCAGTTGCACAAGAACGGCGCATGGGTGCTTCTTTGTTACGTCTTCATTTTCATGATTGTTTCGTTAACTTAAGAAATTTACGGTCTCAAGTTGTAAAAAAATTGTACCTTTAATATCTTAGATTAATAAATTTTTGTATAATGAAGGGATGTGATGCTTCCATTCTTTTGGATCAAACGTCTACAATCGACACTGAGAAAAATGCAGCCGCTAACGCGAATTCGGCTAGAGGATTTGAGGTAATTGATAGAGTCAAGTCTGAAGTCGATAAAATTTGTGGCCGCCCAGTAGTGTCTTGTGCTGATATCTTAACTGTCGTTGCTCGTGATTCTGTTGTTGCGGTAAGTTAAAACTGAAACCTGTTATAATGATCGATAACCAAGAGATGTAACAACAATACAGTTATGGTTTTTAACTTGCATTATGTATGATGTGTTGTAGCTTGGTGGGCCTACATGGGATGTCAAACTTGGAAGACGAGACTCAACCACCGCGAGTCAAGCCACAGCTAACGTTACCATCCCATCACCATTCATGGACTTACCAGCACTAATCAAAAGCTTTGAAGACCAAGGGCTCGATGAGGAGGACCTTGTCGTGTTATCAGGTGCACACACTCTAGGGTTCGCTCAATGTAGAACCTTTAGGAGTCACATTTACAATGATACCAACATTGATCCGGCCTTTGCAGTACAACTCCGTACGAATTGTCCACAAGTTGGTGGTGACTCAAACCTCGCACCACTTGACCCTACACCAAGCTCTTTCGACACAAGATACTACAACAATTTGGTGAGCAAAAGAGGAGTTTTGGGATCTGATCAAGCATTGTTTAATGGTGTTGAAACTGATGAGCTTGTTTCGAAATACAATCAGAACCCTGAAAAATTCTTTGAGGACTTCGCGAAGTCTATGATTAAAATGGGTAACATCAATCTTTTAACGGGGAATAGAGGCCAAATTCGCGAAAACTGCAGGAGAGTCAATTCAAAGTAATCCAAAAAAATGAGTTAAAGTTTCAAATGTTTACGAATTTATCAAACAACAGTAAACATGTTAAACTCGTCGAGGTGATCATTTGATTTTTGTGTTCTTTAATTTGTAAATTTGAAATTGTATTTTAATATGTTTTTGAATATTAATACAGTAAGTTTTGTCTTCCTTATTTGGTTAGAGTGACGTTGTTTCATGACTATTATTTACTCAAATATTTTGTATCTTGAAACAGAAACAATTGGTATGACACATACGTTAATTGTGAGGAATAATCCGGCTCACCATTTCACCAAACCTAACATATAAGTTCGACTGAGGTTTTATTCTAAAACCAACCAGTAAGATTTCTCACGAATGGTATTAGAGCTACGGTTGGGCTCAATG
This sequence comes from Glebionis coronaria, assembly GCA_025667525.1. NCBI lineage: Eukaryota > Viridiplantae > Streptophyta > Magnoliopsida > Asterales > Asteraceae > Glebionis > Glebionis coronaria. The sequence continues at coordinate 570,754,085 of CM046881.1, forward strand.
GCAACGTGGATGGTGTTTCATTGGTTAGACCTCGGTTCGACGGTATTAGTCAATCACGGTAATTAACCTTCTACCAAAAAGAAGCCGGTAAAATACAGCGGTATGAAATAGGTGGAATCATGGCTATTGTTGAGTGGAGGCCCACGGTGGTTTGGTTTTGAAGGGAGGGATTGTTGGTGTGCAAACTTAGTCCCACATCATTTGATAGAACTATTAGTTGGTGGGTTACTTCTATCACTCATTGGTTTTAGAATTGATCGGCAATTGAGCTTCTATGTTAGATTTGGTTATGGTTCATAAGGTTTTCAAATGAAGTTTTCTTATAGAAAGAATTAGCCGTCTGATTAATGGTCAAGCTACTAGTTGAATTTGTATCCGACAATAAGATGGATGCTTAGACGCACTGGAATTATATCAAGTATACTAAGTATATTTTTTAATGGCGAAATTGTCATGGAGCCTTTCACAGAATCACAGGACTTGAACTCGCAATTTTATATGATCCATATACATTGAACTTGTCTCTTAAATAACTTGAACCCGCAACTTTTCGGCGATCATTCACACTGTACATGATACCACAAAGCTACAAGCCCTTTGGTTATACAACCATACAGGTAAAGTTATACAAACATTGATACACAGTAACCCACAATCTTGCAGTTAAATAGTCCCATGATATATGTATGTAGAGTTATACAAACATCGATGAATTCGCAATTAAGGGTATTTGGTGATTTTAATGTTGTATACAAATTATTTTAGTAGACAATTTTATAAAGCACAAAACACATATGAAAGCCATAATGGGTTTCGTTCGGGTTATCCACACGAAGAGGCCGTACCTTCTAGTGATAAACACATCACAAACCCTAATGACACCATCTAATAAATTTGACTGTTTGATTTAGGATATTGATTAGTTCTTTTTCCTATGTTTTGAAAATAGATGAATCGAAACCAAACCCGTATGACAGCAAAACAATCCGAAAACCACATATTAATTAAATCATGTTAGATTAAGTTTTAAACCCGAAGTTATGCCAAAACTTTCAAGTTTATGATTGTCATTTGATTAGGTTAATTCGGTGTTCTACAACCAAAAAATCAATTCTTATTTGTTCTTTTTCAGACCAAAGATCAGTGCAAGTTTCGTTCTGGTTGCATTTTGGTTTTAGCGTAGTTTAGAACCAAACATGAAAGTTTAAACAGCCTAATAATCCGAGTTTGCTTAACTTTTTGGGTTTATCAGCCAAGTCTTGCAATGGTTTTACTTGTTACACAAGTTTCATATTTTTCTAGTATTATCTTTTAAACGACTACGGAGTACTACTAACCGAAGTCTGCTTCTACGGATTCTTATTTTTATTGATAAATTTGGGTAAGTAACCAACTCTTACAACTTGCTTGGCTGCAGCTAATTGAGAACCAATAATATGCTTTTTGCAATTAGTTACCAAGTCAGACTCTACAGGCTAATTGAATAAGATCTACCAAGTCTTACATGTTGTCCGATCGCATATTAAAATAATCGTCATTTCAAACTACGACAATGTCATGTTTCCTCTTCTTATTTCTATAATGATAATATTAATAGACTTGATAGTGACTATAAATGGTGTAAACCCTCATAGGGTTTGCATTGCTGGTGTGCGGTTGTGTATACAATAAACATGAACTACAAAAACTAAATATCCTAAACGACATCATGCTTTCATCTTTTCATTCGATCTTAAGTAGGCTTTAAACAACTTTTTTTGAATTAGATCGAACAGTTTATAGCAACCCTGAAACTCACTTAGTAATTGTGGTTCTTCCCTTAGCTTCTTGCTAGGGTTGTTTATTATTTTTATTTATAATGGCAAAAACAATGAAAAAAACAAAAGGAAAAAAATCTGAATAGCCAAAAAGTCTAATAAATAAGAATTTGTTCAATGATTTAGTCTAGAATTATAAGCCAAGTCTCTCAATTTGTTAAGAAATAATCCTAGATTTTATTTTTTGTCTTTGACCCTTTCCAAAACCAACAAGCTTCAACACCTTATAAATACAACATAAGACCACAGCAACACATCAAAACCAAACACAACACAAACAATTTGTATTAAAAAGTAAAAATCCCTTTTGGTCATCAATTAATCATGCAGAAGATGAACATTATTTGCTTCTTATCATTCTTTGTAATCCTCATGTTTTCCTTTGCCATCGCATCTTCAGATGACTATGGTTTATCGACAGAATACTATGAACGTGTGTGCCCTCAAGCTCTCCCGACCATCAAACGTGTGGTGGAGGATGTAGTGGCACAAGAACGCCGCATGGGGGCTTCTTTGTTACGTCTTCATTTTCATGATTGCTTTGTTAACGTTAGTAACTTATGGTCTCCAGTTGTAAAAATAAAAATAAAGGTTGTACCTTGATTTTTTTTATTGTTTTATAATACTTTATTTTTATATAATGTAGGGATGTGATGCTTCTATTCTTTTGGATCAAACGTCTATAATTGACACTGAGAAAAATGCAGCGGCTAACACGAATTCTGCTAGAGGATTTGATGTTATAGATAGAATCAAGTCTGAAGTCGACAACATTTGTGGCCGTCCGGTAGTGTCTTGTGCTGATATCTTGACTGTTGCTGCTCGGGATTCTGTTGTTGCGGTAAGTTAAATCTGAAACTTGTAAATGATTACCAAAGATATAACAACAATGCAGTTATACAGTATGTGATGTAGCGGAAATAACAAAGTAACAAGGATAGATAATTGAATCTGTTGATTCACAAAGAATACCAGAAACAACTCTTCCAACAATCGTTGATTCAAATGAATGCCCGATTATTAGGGTGAAAATTGAACAATAAACCCTAACCTGGATTCAAGTCAATTAACAAAAGACTACAAGTCTGTGTTTTTTATTCATATCTCAATAATAATTCAATACAAAAAATCCTAATTATATAGAAAAACTAAACTTGGGAAAAAAGATAACAATATTTTTCCCAGGAAACACAAAATCAAAAAAATAAATAAAACATACCACAAAATAAGAAAATTAAAATAAAAGATATCATAAACTAAGGAAACTAAATACTCAGTTTATTCTTCTTTCTCCATCATTCTCCCTCACTTCAAAAAGCTCGTCCTCGAGTTTGTCTCACTCGTCCTTTGTACGCATAGAATCCAAATTTGTATCCCTTCCATTAAATTTCCTTTCTTTAAAATGAATCGACCTCGAACCTTGATCGTCTTTAAACCCAACTTGTCGACCATGATAGTTTGGATCATTGTAGAACAAAGACTATTAACCACAACTACAATGTCTTCAATGTTGTCTTCTTTCCTACCAAATTCTTTTTTCTTCGTAAATCCTTCTTTTTCCTCAATGACATCTTCAATATTTGTATCATAAACTGCCATTGATTCTTCTTCATATTCATCAAATATTGGAGGTCCTTCATAATCGTCACCCTCCATGCCATGATCTGTCCATTCAGTAGAACGTGAACCATCACCATCAAAAAATGAATATTCTAACATCTTAATCAGGAACTTTGGCTCTTGATACCAACTGATGTAGTTTAAAAATAAAGATTAAACTTCTTATTTAGTTTTATTTTGTGATATCTTTTATTTTAATTTTCTTATTTTGTGGTATGTTTTATTTATTTTTCTGATTTTGTGTTTCCTAGGAAGAATATTGTTATCTTTTTTCCTAAGTTTAGTTTTTCTATATAATTAGGACTTTTGTATTGAATTATAATGAAGCTATGAATAAAAAAATACAGACTTTTAGTCTTCCGTTATTCAACTTAAATCCAGGTTAGGGTTTATTGTTTGATTTCATCCAAATAATCGGGTATTCGTTGAATCAACGATTGTTGGAGTTACCTGATTATCGGTATTCTTTTTGAATCAACGATAGTTGGAAGGATTGTGTCTGGCATTCTTTAGAATCAACAGATTCAATTTATCTACTTTGTTTTTTCCGCTACATCAGTTGGTATCAAGAGCCGAAGTTCCTGATTAAGATGTTAGCATATCCGTTTTTTGAGGTTGATGGTTCTTCTGATGAATGGGAAGATTATGGTGCGGCTAGTGATGATTATGATGGACCTCCCATATTTGATGAATATGAAGAAGAACCGATGCTAGTTTATGACACAGATATTGAATATGTCATTGAGGAAAAAGAATTTGGTGGAGAACAAGACAACATTGACGACACTGTAGTTGTTGCTAATAATATTTATTCTTCAATGATCCAAACTACCATGGTTGACAAGTTGGGTTTTAAGACGATCAAGGTTAGAGGTCGATTCATTTTAAAAAAAGGTAATTTGATGCAAGGGATACAAATTTGGATGCTACGAGTACAAGAGACGAGTGAGACAAACTCGAGGACGAGTTTTTTTGAAGTGAGGGAGAATGATGGAGGAGCATAAGAATAAACTTCTTATTTAGTTTTATTTTGTGATATCTTTTATTTTAATTTTCTTATTTTGTGGTATGTTTTATTTATTTTTCTGATTTTGTGTTTCCTAGGAAGAATATTGTTATCTTTTTTCCTAAGTTTAGTTTTTCTATATAATTAGGACTTTTGTATTGAATTATAATGAAGCTATGAATAAAAAAAATACAGACTTTTAGTCTTTCGTTATTCAACTTAAATCCAGGTTAGGGTTTATTGTTTGATTTCATCCAAATAACCGGGTATTCGTTGAATCAACGATTGTTGGAGTTACCTGATTATCGGTATTCTTTTTGAATCAACGATAGTTGGAAGGATTGTGTCTGGCATTCTTTAGAATAAACAGATTCAATTTATCTATCCTAGTTAGCCGCTACATCAGTATGCTTAATTAGTACCAAGACAAAAAATCTCGCATTTGTGATTGATTCTAAGTTGCATAATGTTTGATGTCTAGCTTGGTGGGCCTAAATGGGATGTCAAACTTGGAAGACGAGACTCAACCACTGCGAGTCAAGCCACAGCTAACGTTGCCATCCCATCACCATTCATGGACTTACCAGCACTAATCAAAAGCTTTGAAGACCAAGGGCTCGACGAGGAGGACCTTGTCGTGCTATCGGGTGCACACACTCTAGGGTTCGCTCAATGTAGAACCTTCAGGAGTCACATTTATAATGATACCAACATTGATCCAGCCTTTCAGGCCAACTCCGTACAAACTGTCCACAAGTTGGTGGTGACTCAAACCTCGCACCACTTGACCCTACACCAAGCTCTTTCGACACAAGATACTACAGCAATTTGGTGAGCAAAAGAGGAGTTTTGGGATCTGATCAAGCATTGTTTAATGGTGGTGAAACTGATGAGCTTGTTCGAAATACAATCAGAACTCTGAAAAATTCTTTGAGGACTTCGCGAAGTCTATGATTAAAATGGGTAACATCAATCTATTAACGGGGAATAGAGGCCAAATTCGCGAAAACTGCAGGAGAATCAATTCACAGTAATCAAAATAAAATGAGCTAAAGTTTGACATGTTTACGAATTATTTACTAAACAATAGTAAACATGTTAATTCGTCGAGGTGATCTTTCGAATTTTGTATTCTTTAATTTGTGAATTTGAAATTGTATAACTATATCTTTTGGAGTGATAATACAGTAAATTTTGAATTGAATTTTGTCTTTCTTATATTGTTAGAGTAGTTGTAAAGACTATTGACGGTATTAGTCAATCCCGATAAACCTTCTTCCGAAAGAAATTCGGTAAAAGACTATTGAATTTTGTCTTTCTTATATTGTAGACAGTATGAAATAGGTGGGATCGTGGCTAGTTGAGGGGAGGTACACAGTGGTTTGGTTTTGAGGGGAGGATTGTTTGAGTGCAAATTTAGTCCCACGTTAGTAGATTGATCTATAAGCTGGTGGGTTACTTCTATCACCCATTGGTTTTAGAATTGACCGGCAATTGAGCTTCTATGTTGGATTTAGTTAGATGATGGGTTGTATGATTTGTCATATTAACAATTTTGGCTATGGTTCATAACGTTTTTTAACGGATTTTTCTTATAGAATTAGTTTTTCGTTTGATTAATGGTCGATCTACTAATTGTATTTGTATTCGACGATAAGATGGATGCTTATTGGAATTATATCAAGTATACTACGTGTATTTCGGAATGGAGAGATTGTTAGGGAGCCTTTCACAGGACTTGAACTCACAATTTTATATAATTCATCTACATTGAACTTGTCTCTTAAATGACTTGAATCCGCAACTTTTCGGCGATCATTTCACATTGTACATGATACCACAAAGCTACAAGCTATGTTGCACGGAAACGCCTCTCGGGTGCCGTGCCCGTCCCGGAAACGTTTCGGAAACGGGAAACGGCTGGAAACGCCCGGAAACGCGGCGGAAACGTTTCCCCAAAAAGGGAAACGTTTGCTGAAGATAGGAAACGCCGAGGCTCTAGCAGAAACGCGAAGGGAAACGTTTCTTTGGATTTTAACACGTTTCTGGGCTAGTTTTTGGGCCATCAAACATTTTTTGGTCCATTTATATTGTATATACATATAGTAGGTCGTCATATCTTCTAACAAATCTCCAAAAATTGACTATCAGTATTTGTTTAATGTTAAGTATATATTATGTCTCACTATCAGTATTTATTTTTCTTGCTTTATCGGTTAAAAATTCATGTTTATTTAATTTATTAATAAATATATATAAATACAAAAACGTTTCCAGCCGTACCCTTTTCATAGATTTTGGGACATTGACGTTTCTAAGTACTCGTCCCCGTACCCGTCCCCGTTTCCGTATCCGTCTCCGTGCAACATAGGCTACAAGCCCTTTAGTTATACAGGTAAAGTTATACAAACATTTGATACACAGTAACCAACAATCTTGCAGTTAATAGTCCCATGAATATATATGTAAAGTTGTACAACCATCGATGAATTCACAATTAAGGGTATTTTGTGATTTTAATGTTGTATACTGAGAATAAGTTATTAGTAGACAATTTTATATAGCACAAAACACATATGAAAGCCATAATGGGTTTCGTTCGGGTTATCTACACGAAGAGACCGTCCTTCTAATGATAAAAACATCGCAAACCCTAACGATACCATCTAATAAATTTGACTGTTTGATTTTGTGGATACTGATTAGTTCTCTTTTTCCTATGTTCAAAAATAGATGAACCGAAACCAAACCAGTATCACAGCAAACCAATCCGAAAACCACATACTAAATCATGTTAGATTAAGTTTTAAACACGAAGTTGGGCTACAAAAAAAATTCTTACAAGTTTATAATTATATTTTTTCTTTTGATTAGGTTAATTAGGTGTCCTACAACAAAAAATCAATTCCTTTTTGTTCGTTTTTACACCAAATATCAGTGCAAGTTTCGTTCTAGTTGCATTTTTGTTTTAGGGCAGTTTAGAACCAAACATTAATATTTGAACAGCCCCGAGGATTAAACATTTAAAGTTTTAAACTGCTGGACTTTGTAATAATCCGAGTTTGCTTAGCTTTATGGGTTTATCAACCAAGTCTTGCAATGGTGTTACTTTGTTACACAAGTTTCATACTTTTCTAGTATTATCTTTTACCAATTCTTACTTTTATAGATAAATTTTGGGTAAGCAACCGACTCTTACAACTTGCTTGGCTGCATATTCAAATCTGAAATTTTCTTCTGCCTTGAGAACCAATAATATGCTTTTTGCAAATAGTTACCAAGTCAGACTCTACAGCTAATTAAAAATAAGATCTACCAAGTCTTACATGTTGTCCGATCGCATATTAAAATAATCGTCATTTCAAACTACGACAACATACGTCATGTTTCCTATGAAGATTATGTTTTCATTTAATATGTTAAATTTTCCTCTTCTTATTTCTATAATGATAATAGACATGATAGTGACTCTAAATGGTGTAAACCCTCATAGGGTTTCCATTGCTGGTGTGGTCGTGTATACAATAAACATGAACGACAAAAACCAAATATCCTAAACGACATCAAGCTTTCCTATTTTAATTGGATCTTATGTAGGCTTTATACGACTTTTTTAGAATTGAATCGAATAGTTTAGCAACCTCAGTTATTGTGGTACTTCCCTTAGCTTCTTGCTTGGCTTGTTTAGTACCAGTATATTATTTAGTACCAAAAATAATTAATTCAGTGATTTAGTCTAGAGTTATAAGCCAAGTCTCTTAGTCATCTAGAAATAATACTAAATTTTAACTTTAGTCTTTGACCCTTTCCAAACCAACAAGGTTCAACACCTTATAAATACAACATAAGACCACAACAACACATCAAAACAGAACACAACATAAACAATTTGTATTAAAAAGTAAAAATCCCTTTTGGTCATCAATTAATCATGCAGAAGATGAACACTATTTGCTTCTTAACTTTCTTTGTGATCCTCGTGTTTTCCTTTGCCACCGCATCTTCAGATGACTATGGTCTATCGACAGAATACTATGAACGAGTGTGCCCTCAAGCTCTTCCGACCATCAAACGTGTGGTGGAGGATGCAGTGGCACAAGAACGTCGCATGGGTGCTTCTTTGTTACGTCTTCATTTTCATGATTGCTTTGTGAATGTAAGTAACTCATGGACTCAAGTTAAAAGTAAAAAAAATATTGTACCTTGAGTATCTTAGATTGTTTTCTAATACTTTATTATTGTATAATGAAGGGATGTGATGCTTCCATTCTTCTGGATCAAACATCTACAATTGACACCGAGAAAAATGCAGCCCCTAACGCAAATTCTGCTAGAGGATTTGAGGTTATTGATAGAATCAAGTCCGAAGTCGACAAAATTTGTGGACGTCCTATAGTATCTTGTGCTGATATCTTAACTGTTGTTGCTCGTGATTCTGTTGTTGCGGTAAGTTAAAACAGAAATTTATTACTGATAACCAATGATATAACAAGAATACAGTTATATAGTACTGATTCTAACTTGCATAATGTATGATGTGTAGCTTGGTGGGCCTACATGGGATGTCAAACTTGGAAGAAGAGACTCAACCACTGCGAGTCAAGCCACAGCTAATGTTACCATCCCATCACCATTCATGGAGTTACCAGCATTAGTTAAAAGCTTTGAAGACCAAGGGCTTGACGAAGAAGACTTAGTTGTGCTTTCGGGTGCACACACTCTAGGGTTCGCTCAATGTAGAACCTTTAGGAATCACATTTACAATGATACCAACATTGATCCGGCCTTTGCAAGCCAACTCCGTACAAACTGTCCACAAGTTGGTGGTGACTCAAACCTCGCACCACTTGACCCTACACCAAGCTCTTTCGACACAAGATACTACAGTAATTTGGTAAGCAAAAGAGGAGTTTTGGGATCTGATCAAGTATTGTTTAATGGTGGTGAAACTGATGAGCTTGTTTCGAAATACAGTCAGAACTCTGAAAAATTCTTTGAGGACTTCGCTAAGTCTATGATTAAAATGGGTTACATCAATCTTTTAACCGGGAATAGAGGCCAAATTCGCGAAAACTGCAGGAGAGTCAATTCAAAGTAATCCAAAAAAATGAGTTAAAGTTTCAAATGTTTACGAATTTATCAAACAACAGTAAACATGTTAAACTCGTCGAGGTGATCATTTGATTTTTGTGTTCTTTAATTTGTAAATTTGAAATTGTATTTTAATATGTTTTTGAATATTAATACAGTAAGTTTTGTCTTCCTTATTTGGTTAGAGTGACGTTGTTTCATGACTATTATTTACTCAAATATTTTGTATCTTGAAACAGAAACAATTGGTATGACACATACGTTAATTGTGAGGAATAATCCGGCTCACCATTTCACCAAACCTAACATATAAGTTCGACTGAGGTTTTATTCTAAAACCAACCAGTAAGATTTCTCACGAATGGTATTAGAGCTACGGTTGGGCTCAATGGCAACGTGGATGGTGTTTCATTGGTTAGACCTCGGTTCGACGGTATTAGTCAATCACGGTAATTAACCTTCTACCAAAAAGAAGCCGGTAAAATACAGCGGTATGAAATAGGTGGAATCATGGCTATTGTTGAGTGGAGGCCCACGGTGGTTTGGTTTTGAAGGGAGGGATTGTTGGTGTGCAAACTTAGTCCCACATCATTTGATAGAACTATTAGTTGGTGGGTTACTTCTATCACTCATTGGTTTTAGAATTGATCGGCAATTGAGCTTCTATGTTAGATTTGGTTATGGTTCATAAGGTTTTCAAATGAAGTTTTCTTATAGAAAGAATTAGCCGTCTGATTAATGGTCAAGCTACTAGTTGAATTTGTATCCGACAATAAGATGGATGCTTAGACGCACTGGAATTATATCAAGTATACTAAGTATATTTTTTAATGGCGAAATTGTCATGGAGCCTTTCACAGAATCACAGGACTTGAACTCGCAATTTTATATGATCCATATACATTGAACTTGTCTCTTAAATAACTTGAACCCGCAACTTTTCGGCGATCATTCACACTGTACATGATACCACAAAGCTACAAGCCCTTTGGTTATACAACCATACAGGTAAAGTTATACAAACATTGATACACAGTAACCCACAATCTTGCAGTTAAATAGTCCCATGATATATGTATGTAGAGTTATACAAACATCGATGAATTCGCAATTAAGGGTATTTGGTGATTTTAATGTTGTATACAAATTATTTTAGTAGACAATTTTATAAAGCACAAAACACATATGAAAGCCATAATGGGTTTCGTTCGGGTTATCCACACGAAGAGGCCGTACCTTCTAGTGATAAACACATCACAAACCCTAATGACACCATCTAATAAATTTGACTGTTTGATTTAGGATATTGATTAGTTCTTTTTCCTATGTTTTGAAAATAGATGAATCGAAACCAAACCCGTATGACAGCAAAACAATCCGAAAACCACATATTAATTAAATCATGTTAGATTAAGTTTTAAACCCGAAGTTATGCCAAAACTTTCAAGTTTATGATTGTCATTTGATTAGGTTAATTCGGTGTTCTACAACCAAAAAATCAATTCTTTTTTGTTCGTTTTCAGACCAAAGATCAGTGCAAGTTTCGTTCTGGTTGCATTTTGGTTTTAGCGTAGTTTAGAACCAAACATGAAAGTTTAAACAGCCTAATAATCCGAGTTTGCTTAACTTTTTGGGTTTATCAGCCAAGTCTTGCAATGGTTTTACTTGTTACACAAGTTTCATATTTTTCTAGTATTATCTTTTAAACGACTACGGAGTACTAGTAACCAAAGTCTGCTTTTACGGATTCTTATTTTTATTGATAAATTTTGGGTAAGTAACCAACTCTTACAACTTGCTTGGCTGCAGCTAATTGAGAACCAATAATATGCTTTTTGCAATTAGTTACCAAGTCAGACTCTACAGGCTAATTGAATAAGATCTACCAAGTCTTGCATGTTGTCCGATCGCATATTAAAATAATCGTCATTTCGGACTACGACAACGTCATGTTTCCTCTTCTTATTTCTATAATGATAATAGACTTGATAGTGACTGTAAATGATGTAAACCCTCATAGGGTTTGCATTGCTGGTGTGCGGTTGTGTATACAATAAACATGAACTACAAAAACTAAATATCCTAAACGACATCATGCTTTCATCTTTTCATTGGATCTTAAGTAGGCTTTAAACAACTTTTTTTGAATTAGATCGAACAGTTTATAGCAACCCTGAAACTCACTTAGTAATTGTGGTTCTTCCCTTAGCTTCTTGCTAGGGTTGTTTATTATTTTTATATATAATGGCAAAAACAATGAAAAAAAAACAAAACGAAAAAAAATCTAAATAGCCAAAAAGTCTTTGTGCACATGTTTTCGACATTTCAACCCAGTCTAATAAATAAGAATTTGTTCAATGATTTAGTCTAGAATTATAAGCCAAGTCTCTCAATTTATTCAGAAATAATACTAAATTTTAACTTTTTTCTTTGACCCTTTCCAAAACCAACAAGCTTCAACACCTTATAAATACAACATAAAACCACAGCAACACATCAAAACATAACACAACACAAACAATTTGTATTAAAAAGTAAAATTTCCTTTTGGTCATCAATTAATCATGCAGAAGATGAACATTATTTGCTTCTTATCTTTCTTTGTAATCCTCATGTTTTCCTTTGCTACCGCATCTTCAGATGACTATGGTCTATCAACAGAATACTACGAACGAGTGTGCCCTCAAGCTCTCCCGACCATCAAACGTGTGGTGGAGGATGCAGTGGCACAAGAACGCCGCATGGGTGCTTCGTTGTTACGTCTTCATTTTCATGATTGTTTCGTTAACGTAAGTTATCCTTTCAAGTTATAAAAATAAAAATAAAAATTGTACCTTGACCATTTTAGATTGTTTTCTAATACTTTATTTTTGTATAATATAGGGATGTGATGCTTCTATTCTTCTGGATCAAACGGCTACAATTGACACCGAGAAAAATGCAGCCCCTAACGCGAATTCTGCTAGAGGATTTGAGGTTATTGATAGAATCAAGTCTGAAGTTGACAAAATTTGTGGACGTCCTACAGTATCTTGTGCGGATATTTTAACTGTTGTTGCTCGTGATTCTGTTGTTGCGGTAAGTTAAAACTGAAACTTGTAAATGATATCAAAAGATATAACAACAATACAGTTTTATAGTATGCTTATGCTAAGCATAACAAAAAATCTCACATTTGTTATTGGTTTATAACTTGCATAATGTATGATGTGTAGCTTGGTGGGCCTACATGGGATGTCAAACTTGGAAGACGAGACTCAACCACTGCGAGTCAAGCCACAGCTAACGTTACCATCCCATCACCATTCATGGACTTACCAGCACTAATCAAAAGCTTTGAAGACCAAGGGCTCGATGAGGAGGATCTTGTTGTGCTATCAGGTAGGGGTGAGCATGGTGCGGTGCGGTGCGGATTTTGGCAAAAATAAAACCGCATCCGCAATTGCGGTTTTTGAAAAAGTGAGAATCCGCACCGCGCGGTTTTTTGCGGTTTCGGTTTTGCGGATTTTTGCGGTTTTTGTGGGTTTTGTGGATGTTAACCGCACCGCACCACAGCTTATGATTTATATACTTAATGCGGATTTTTGCGGTTTTTGATTCACGATGTACGTATTTTCGGTTATAACAATGCATATATTTAATATAAACACACATATTATTTAGAATATCAATGATATTATGCACCAAAACTCTTATAACACACATTAAATAATCGATATGCCGTTTTTCGGTTTTATATAATTACTATGTGGTGCGGTGCGGATTTGGTGGTGCGGTTTTAAGGGTTTTTACCGCAACCGCACCGCATTTGCGGTTTTTCTTTTTTCTTAAAATCAATCCACCGGTTTTTGTTGTGGTGCGGTTATTGTGGTGCGGTTTTTTGCGGTTTTTGCGGTTTTGCGGTTTGCGGTGCGGTTTGTGCTCACCCCTACTATCAGGTGCACACACTCTAGGGTTCGCTCAATGTAGAACCTTTAGGAGTCACATTTACAATGACACCAACATTGATCCACCCTTTGCAGGCCAACTCCGTACAAACTGTCCACAAGTTGGTGGTGACTCAAACCTTGCACCACTTGACCCTACTCCAAGCTCTTTCGACACAAGATACTACAGCAATTTGGTGAGAAAAAGAGGAGTTTTGGGATCTGATCAAGCATTGTTTAATGGTGGTGAAACTGATGAGCTTGTTTCGAAATACAATAAGAACTCTGAAAAATTCTTTGAGGACTTCGCGAAGTCTATGATTAAAATGGGGAACATCAATCTATTAACGGGGAATAGAGGCCAAATTCGCGAAAACTGCAGGAGAATCAATTCGCAGTAATCAAATTAAAATGAGTTAAAGTTTGTCAAACAATAGTAAACATGTTAATTCGTCGAGGTGATCTTTTGGATTTTGTATTCTCTAATTTGTAAATTTAAAATTGTATAGTAGTAATAATTATCTTTTTGAATAATATATAATACAGTAAGTTTTGAATTTGTAGTCTTTCTTATATCGGTTAGGTTGTTACAAGACTATTATATTTAATCAAATACTTTGTATCTTGAAACAGAAACAATTGGTATATATGACACATAAGTTAATCGCGAGAAATATTACGGCTCAAAATCTCACTAACAGCTTAACATTTGGTATATAGGATTTCCCACAAGGTTGGCCCCAATAGTGACGTGGATGGTGTTCTATTGGTTAGACTCCGGTACGACAATATTAGTCAATCCTAGTAAACCTTTTATCGAAAGGAAGCCAGTAAAATAGATCGTATTTCGATGGTAAAAAGTGGCGGTATGAAGTAGATGGGATCGTGGCTATTGCTGAGTGGAGGCCCATAGTGGTTTGGTTTTGGAAAGGAGGATTGTTGGTGCGTAAACTTAGTCCACATAGTAGATCAAACTATAAGTTGGCGGGTTACTTCTATCACCCCATTGGATTTAGAATTAACCCGCAATTGAGCTTTCATGTTAATTTGGTTAGATGATGGGTCGTGTGATTTGTCAAATTAACAATTTTGGTTATGGTTCATAAGGTTTTTAAATGAGTTTTATTATAGAATGAATTAGTTGTTAGATTCATGGTTATTAATGGAATTTGTATTTGACGATAGGATGGATGCTTAAATGCATTGGAATTATATAAAGTATACTACGTATATTTTTGAATGGCGAGATTGTTAGGGAGCCTTTCACAGGACTTGAACTCACAGTTTTATATAATTCATATACATTGAGCTTGTCTCTTAAATGACTTGAACCCACAACTTTTCGGCCATTTCACACTGTATATGATACCACAAAGCTACAAGCCCTTTAGTTATACAGGTAAAGTTATACAAACATTTGATTTGTGATTTTAATGTTGTATACTCAGAATAAATTATTAGTCGACAATTTTATATAAGCACAAAACACATATGAAAGCCATAATGGGTTTCGTTCGTGTTATCTACACGAAGAGACCGTACCTTATAATGATAAAAACATCACAAACCCTAACGATACCATCTAATAAATTTGACTGTTTGATTTTGTGGATACTGATTTGTTCTTTTTCCTATGTTTCAAAAATAGATGAACCGAAACCAAACCAGTATCACAGCAAACCAATCCGAAAACCACATACTAAATCATGTTAGATTAAGTTTTAAACATGAAGTTGGGCTACAAAAAAATTTCATACAAGTTTATAATTATAATTTTTCTTTTGATTAGGTTAATTAGTTGTCCTACAACCAAAAAACAATTCCTTTTTGTTCGTTTTTAGACCAAATATCAGTGCAAGTTTCGTCCCAGTTGAATTTATTTTTGAGGGCAGTTTAGAACCAACAGCCCCGAGGATTAAACATTTAAACTGCTGGGCTTTGTAATAATCCGAGTTTGCTTAGCTTGATGGGTTTATCAACCAAGTCTTTCAATGGTGTTACTTTGTTACACAAGTTTCATCCTTTTGTAGTATTATCTTTTACGGATTCTTACTTTTGTAGATAAATTTTTGGGTAAGCAACCAACTCTTACAACTTGCTTGGCTGCATATTCAAATCTGAAATTTTCTTCTGCCTTGAGAACCAATAATATGCTTTTTGCAAATAGTTACCAAGTCAGACTCTACAGCTAATTGAATAAGATCTACCAAGTCTTACATGTTGTCCGATAGCATATTAAAATAATCGCCATTTCAAACTACGACAACGTACGTCATGTTTCCTATGGAGATTATGTTTTTATTCAATATCTCAAAATTTTCCTCTTCTTATTTCTATAATGATAATAGACTTGATAGTGACAGTAAATGGTCTTAACCCCCATAGGCATTGCTGATGTAGTCGTGTATACAATAAACATGAACGATAAAAACCAAATATCCTAAACAACATCAAGCTTTCCTCTTTTAATTGGCTTTAAACATTTTTTTTAGAATTGGACCGAATAGTTTAGCAACCTCAATATATAGTTATTGTGGTTCTTCCCTTAGCTTCTTGCTCGGTTTGTTTATTAGTTTTATATATCACCATTCAAAACGGCAAGAACAATGAACAAAAGAAAAAAAACTCAATAGCCAAAAAAGTCTTTGCCAGCACATGTTTTCGACATTTCAACCGAGTCAAATAAATAAGAATTTTTTTAAGCACATATAGTATCTAATTAGTACAAAAAAAATTAATTCAGTGATTTAGAGTAGTATTATAAGCCAAGTCTTCTCAATCATCTAGAAATAATACTAAATTTTAACTTTTTTCTTTGACCCTTTCCAAAACCAACAAGCTTCAACACTTTATAAATACAACATCAATCCACAGCAACACATCAAAACATAACACAACACAAACAATTTGTATTAAAAAGTAAAATTTCCTTTTGGTCATCAATTAATCATGCAGAAGATGAACATTATTTGCTTCTTATCTTTCTTTGTAATCCTCATGTTTTCCTTTGCTACCGCATCTTCAGATGACTATGGTCTATCAACAGAATACTACGAACGAGTGTGCCCTCAAGCTCTCCCGACCATCAAACGTGTGGTGAAGGATGCAGTGGCACAAGAACGCCGCATGGGTGCTTCGTTGTTACGTCTTCATTTTCATGATTGTTTCGTTAACGTAAGTTATCCTCTCTAGTTGTAAAAATAAAAATAAAAATTGTACCTTGACCATTTTAGATTTTTTATACTTTATTTTTGTATAATGTAGGGATGTGATGCTTCTATCCTTCTTGATCAAACGGCTACAATTGACACCGAGAAAAATGCAGCCCCTAACGCGAATTCTGCAAGAGGATTTGAGGTTATTGATAGAATCAAGTCTGAAGTCGACAAAATTTGTGGACGTCCTACAGTATCTTGTGCTGATATCTTAACTGTTGTTGCTCGTGATTCTGTTGTTGCGGTAAGTTAAAACTGAAACTTGTAAATGATATCCAAAGATATAACAACAATACAGTTTTATAGTATGCTTATGCTAAGCATAACAAAAAATCTCACATTTGTTATTGGTTTTTAACTTGCATAATATGATGTGTAGCTTGGTGGGCCTACATGGAATGTCAAACTTGGAAGACGAGACTCAACCACTGCGAGTCAAGCCACAGCTAACGTTACCATCCCATCACCATTCATGGACTTACCAGCACTAATCAAAAGCTTTGAAGACCAAGGGCTCGATGAGGAGGATCTTGTTGTGCTATCAGGTGCACACACTCTAGGGTTCGCTCAATGTAGAACCTTTAGGAGTCACATTTACAATGACACCAACATTGATCCGGCCTTTGCAGGCCAACTCCGTACAAACTGTCCACAAGTTGGTGGTGACTCAAACCTTGCACCACTTGACCCTACTCCAAGCTCTTTCGACACAAGATACTACAACAATTTGGTGAGCAAAAGAGGAGTTTTGGGATCTGATCAAGCATTGTTTAATGGTGGTGAAACTGATGAGCTTGTTTCGAAATACAATCAGAACTCTGAAAAATTCTTTGAGGACTTCGCGAAGTCTATGATTAAAATGGGTAACATCAATCTATTAACGGGGAATAGAGGCCAAATTCGCGAAAACTGCAGGAGAATCAATTCACAGTAGTCAAAATAAATGAGTTAAAGTTTGACATGTTTACGAATTATTTACTAAACAATAGTAAACATGTTAAATTCGTCGAGGTGATCTTTTGATTTTTGTATTCTTTAATTTGTAAATTTGAAATTGTATTTTAATATGTTTTTGAATATTAATACAGTAAGTTTTGTCTTCCTTATTTGGTTAGAGTGACGTTGTTTCATAACTATTATTTACTCAAATATTTTGTATCTTGAAACAGAAACAATTGGTATGACACATAAGTTAATTGTGAGGAATATTACGGCTCACCATTTCACCAAACCTAACATATAAGTTCGACTGAGGTTTTATTCTAAAACCAACCAGTAAGATTTCTCACGAATGGTATTAGAGCTAGGGGGCCAATGGCAACGTGGATGGTGTTCCCTTGGTTAGAACTGGGTTCGACGGTATTAGTCAATCCCGGTAAACCTTCTACCAAAGAAAGCCGGTAAAATACAGCGGTATGAAATAGGGGGAGTGGCTATTGTTTAGTGGAGGCCCACGGTGGTTTTGTTTCGAAGGGAGGATTGTTGGTGTGCAAACTTAGTCCCACATCATTTGATAGAACTATTAGTTGGTGGGTTACTTCTATCACTCATTGGTTTTAGAATTGATCGGAAATTGAGCTTCTATGTTAGATTTGGTTATGGTTCATAAGGTTTTCAAATGAAGTTTTCTTATAGAAAGAATTAGCCGTCTGATTAATGGTCAAGCTACTAGTTGAATTTGTATCCGACAATAAGATGGATGCTTAGACGCACTGGAATTATATCAAGTATACAAAGTATATTTTTTAATGGCGAAATTGTCATGGAGCCTTTCACAGAATCACAGGACTTGAACTCGCAATTTTATATAATCCATATACATTGAACTTGTCTCTTAAATAACTTGAACCCGCAACTTTTCGGCGATCATTCACACTGTACATGATACCACAAAGCTACAAGCCCTTTGGTTATACAACCATACAGGTAAAGTTATACAAACATTGATACACAGTAACCCACAATCTTGCAGTTAAATAGTCCCATGATATATGTATGTAGAGTTATACAAACATCGATGAATTCGCAATTAAGGGTATTTGGTGATTTTAATGTTGTATACAAATTATTTTAGTAGACAATTTTATAAAGCACAAAACACATATGAAAGCCATAATGGGTTTCGTTCGGGTTATCCACACGAAGAGGCCGTACCTTCTAGTGATAAACACATCACAAACCCTAATGACACCATCTAATAAATTTGACTGTTTGATTTAGGATATTGATTAGTTCTTTTTCCTATGTTTTGAAAATAGATGAATCGAAACCAAACCCGTATCACAGCAAACCAATCCGAAAACCACATATTAATTAAATCATGTTAGATTAAGTTTTAAACCCGAAGTTATGCCAAAACTTGCATACAAGTTTATGATTATATTCTTGTCATTTGATTAGGTAAATACGGTGTTCTACAACCAAAAAATCAATTCTTTTTTGTTCGTTTTCAGACCAAAGATCAGTGCAAGTTTCGTTCTGGTTGCATTTTGGTTTTAGCGTAGTTTAGAACCAAACATGAAAGTTTAAACAGCCTAATAATCCGAGTTTGCTTAACTTTTTGGGTTTATCAGCCAAGTCTTGCAATGGTTTTACTTGTTACACAAGTTTCATATTTTTCTAGTATTATCTTTTAAACGACTACGGAGTACTAGTAACCAAAGTCTGCTTTTACGGATTCTTATTTTTATTGATAAATTTTGGGTAAGTAACCAACTCTTACAACTTGCTTGGCTGCAGCTAATTGAGAACCAATAATATGCTTTTTGCAATTAGTTACCAAGTCAGACTCTACAGGCTAATTGAATAAGATCTACCAAGTCTTACATGTTGTCCGATCGCATATTAAAATAATCGTCATTTCGGACTACGACAACGTCATGTTTCCTCTTCTTATTTCTATAATGATAATAGACTTGATAGTGACTGTAAATGGTGTAAACCCTCCACATGGTTTGCTTTTCTAGTGTGCGGTCGTGTATACAATAAACATGAACGACAAAAACCAGATATCCTAAACGACATCAAGCTTTCCTCTTTTAACTGGATCTTAAGTAGGCTTTAAACAACTTTTTTTAGAATTGGATTGAATAGTTTAGCAACCCTGAAAACTCAGTTAGTAATTGTGGTTCTTCCTTTAGCTTCTTGCTAGGGTTGTTTATTATTTTAATTTATAATGGCAAAAAAAATGAAAAAAACAAAAGGAAAAAAATCTGAATAGCCAAAAAGTCTTTGTGCACATGTTTTCGACATTTTAACCCCGTCTAATAAATAAGAATTTGTTCAATGATTTAGTCTAGAATTATAAGCCAAGTCTCTCAATTTATTCAGAAATAATACAGATTTTAACTTTTGTCTTTGACCCTTTACAAAACCAACAAGCTTCAACACCTTATAAATACAACATAAGACCACAGCAACATATCAAAACATAACCCAACACAAACAATTTGTATTAAAAAGTAAAAATCCCCTTTGGTAATCAATTAATCATGCAGAAAATGAACATTTGCTTCTTAACTTTCTTTGTAATCCTTATGTTTTACTTCGCCACCGCAGATGACTATGGTTTATCAACAGAATACTATGAACGAGTGTGCCCTCAAGCTCTCCCGACCATCAAACGTGTGGTGGAGGATGCAGTGGCACAAGAACGCCGCATGGGGGCTTGTTTGTTACGTCTTCATTTTCATGATTGCTTTGTTAACGTAAGTAACTTATGGTCTCCAGTTGTAAAAATAAAAATAAAGGTTGTACTTTGATTTTTTTAGATTGTTTTATAATACTTTATTTTTGTATAATGTAGGGATGTGATGCTTCTATTCTTTTGGATCAAACGTCTACAATTGACACTGAGAAAAATGCAGCCGCTAACGCGAATTCTGCTAGAGGATTTGAGGTTATAGATAGAATCAAGTTTGAAGTCGACAAAATTTGTGGCCGTCCGGTAGTGTCTGTGCTGATATCTTGACTGTTGCTGCTCGGGATTCTGTTGTAGCGGTAAGTTAAATCTGAAACTTGTAAATGATTACCAAAGATATAACAACAATATAATACAGTTATACAGTATGCTTAATTAGTACTAAGACAAAAAATCTCGCATTTGTGATTGATTCTAAGTTGCATAATGTATGATGTCTAGCTTGGTGGGCCTACATGGGATGTCAAACTTGGAAGACGAGACTCAACTACTGCGAGTCAAGCCACAACTAACGTTACCATCCCATCACCATTCATGGACTTACCAGCACTAATCAAAAGCTTTGAAGACCAAGGGCTCGATGAGGAGGACCTTGTCGTGCTATCGGGTGCACACACTCTAGGGTTCACTCAATGTAGAACCTTCAGGAGTCACATTTATAATGATGCCAACATTGATCCAGCCTTTGCAGGCCAACTCCGTACAAATTGTCCACAAGTTGGTGGTGACTCAAACCTCGCACCACTTGACCCTACACCAAGCTCTTTTGACACAAGATACTACAGCAATTTGGTGAGCAAAAGAGGAGTTTTGGGATCTGATCAAGCATTGTTTAATGGTGGTGAAACTGACGAGCTTGTTTCGAAATACAATGAAAACTATGAAAAATTCTTTGAGGACTTCGCGAAGTCTATGATTAAAATGGGTAACATCAATCTATTAACGGGAAATAGAGGTCAAATTCGGACAACTGTAGGAGACTTAATTCGCAATAATCAAAAGACAATGAGTTAATGTTTACGAATTTACGAGATAAGTTATCATGTTACACTTATCGAGTTGATTTTAAACTGTATTCTTTGTAAAATTTAAAATCGTTTATCTATTTCTTGTTAGAGCGAAGTTGTCTTTTAGACTGGTTTTGATTGACTAGTTATTTCGTATATTATAAAAGTAAATGTCGACATTTTGTGTTCTGGTTTCTATCACCTGATATAACTAAAGTTAATAAATTGTATAGAACTGAAATGTGAATTGGAATGATATCAAGTAAACTATGTAATTTTTTGAATCCCGGATTTCTCATCAGAGACTTGCAAGTCCTTAAAAGAATTAATTACAAGTTACAATAGCTCAGAACAAGCCAACATAGTATCGTCGATGCACTCTTAAGCAGAATAAATTTATATTCCTACCCTTATTACGAATACAAAGATGAATAAATTTTAACTTCCTCGCAAAGAGTATACTTCCTAGGAGGTTCATAGTCCAACTGAACAAACCCTATTCTGAAATCTCTTGGTTTTGAGCAACCTCATCAAAACATGATCTGATTTGAGAGGGAATGTTTGCAATTCATCTTAGGGATAAGGTTAGTTAGAAATTTGGGATAATCAAGATTTCACCAAGATGTAGCCATCCGCCACAAAGAAGAAGCAACCGAACTAGAGATGTCAGGATGATTCCTAAGTATCATCACAGATTAGGCAACGTATTGAGTTAAGATCAAAACCCATATCATCCAAGCTGCTACGAGTTATCTGGTAGTCTATTAAGACATAAGCGCCACTGCATAGGAAGCACTATGTTGTATCTTATCCCATTTATCAACATATATAGACCAATATGATAGTTTCAGTATGTCTACGCATGAATGGAATTTAGAACAACGAGATCACAGGCTAAATTCCAAACTGGGTAGAGCATTTGATGGGTCGAAGTTCTTTTATAGGAATATGAGTTAGGTCCGTTTCGTGGATTTCGGTGGCCTGTGCCATGATTACTCGGAGGCCTAATAAAAAATATTAACACATAGATTCTTGCTTGTTAAACTTGGCTGTATCTTAACGTATTTATGCGTGTATTCATATTATTTCTTATCAGATTCTTTAATGTTTTCTTTAAACGCTCTAAATGTTAACATGCGTGGTTTTTCAATCTATGTGACATGATTTCTAAAACAAATCAAAATAATAATTACAAATATAATAATTATAATTACGATGCTAGCTTATAATATTAAGTACCTAATACGAAGTATAAAATACATGATATTACGTTTGATCAAAATAAATAATCCAATTAATAAATAATTAAATAATTAACAATTTAACTTGAAACAAAAACCACCAAAAAGCAAAAAAAAATTAGCAAAAATTTAAAATAATAAGTTGTCTATCAATGACAAAACTCATTGTAATGTGATAATTTACTCGGATTTGAACCTTGCCCTATTATTGGATCATAAAAAAAATATTATCAAACACTAGAGTATAAAATCATTTGTATCAAATTTAGTATATTAGTACTTCTCTTATGGATAGTAATAAAAGTATAAAAGTATACAAATACCCATAATGAACGATTCCAAAAATTTGTGGCCCTACTAGAATTGTGGCGTTGTTCCACCACACGTGTCATACTTGTCAAAAGCCGGTCTTGCTATGAGTTGGTCATTACAAGACCATACTATTTATCTAACCGTATGTTTATCGGTATAACATTTAATGAATGTGAGACCTAAAATTGTAAGGCCTTCTCGAGAGGCCTCATCCTTATTATGATTACTGTTAGACATTAATCCATCATTTATAATGATAAAACCCTGTAACTTGGAGGAATTTGGTGAATTGGGTGTTAGAGATATCTTAGGCTTTTGATCTAAGATACTATTAGAGATAAGTGTGTCTATTCCCTATACAAGTATAATTCTATTTACACACAACAAAACCCTGCGTACCTTACACCGACAAACCAACTTTGACCCTATTTATCCTCTAATACTTCCTGCAGTTCGAGTGACGAAATCGCGTAAGCTTGGACTTGATTAGTAAACTAGAAAAGAAAAAAAACTTCAACGTAATGAAAAATATAAATTTGGTCGATTGGTAACAAAACCGTACTAACGATCGAACTAAATCGACAAGTAACAAAGTTGTACAAATGATCTACTAAATAACAAAAAAAACCATTGTAACTTATAATAATAAAACTAGTAAACAATAAAAAATTCAAGCACCCCGAAAAATGACTCAACCAAGACGAGGCGTAGTGGGAAGCTGAAGCAAAGCAAGAAACAAAAGCATCAAGTGAGAATATAGCAAAAACCAGGATATAAAATTGTCAGCGAATATCTCTAACTTAACACTAGACGATCCATACATTGCCTAGTATAGAAGCCAATTTTGTTGGTCATCTTTATTTGTTTTGCTTTATACGAAGATTAAATCGGTTAACAAACTCCCACGATACAACATCTTGTTCGGATTATAATGTTGGAATAAAGGAGCACAAGAAGCAACCGCAAACCAACCTCAGTGGGTAAATTTGTGGTTTAGTTTATGAGGAATTTTGAGTGGTAAATTTTTTAAGGTTATAGGGATAGTTTTTTAAAGGATTAATATTTGATAATTGAGAGGGTTAAGGTTTGTTCTCTAATATCATGTTAAACATTATATAAACCCGTTGGTGTTATGTATTATTAATCTATCATTTATAATGGTAAAACTCTAGTTACCTTAAATCTACAAAAAACCAGCTTAAGCATGTTTATCTTCTAATAAGTGTGTGGTGTTGATCAATGGGCGACGAGTATGGCTCAAGAGAGTGGTAGATACTAAATAACTGGGTTTAACGTATGAGTCTACAAGGCACATACAAACTAATTTACAAAATATTACTAAATAAATTTCATTGCATTTATGTCTCACATAATATTGAACCCGCAACATGTTGGTAACATGTTGGTAGCAATTCATACACCATGTGGTAGTGCTAGCCTACAAGACCCTTTGTCATATACATGTAAAGTTAACTAACATGTTACACATAAACTCACAATCATCTAGTTTTTTTAATGGAGGAATTTTATTAAAAAAAAGTTAGCAAGAAGCTAGGCCAAGCAACAACCATATAAATAGTGTTTAGCAGGTCATTTAACCATGCAACCTAATTTACATCAAGTATCTTACATCTACTAGTCAGCCAAAGCTAAGAATGTGACACAATATTGTTGGAAATCAAGTTCTTAAGAGGCTTCTTCAAAGAGAAAAAAGTCGTGTTCCTGTAGATCCAAATGTGCCACCACATGGAGATGAAGGAAGCTTCTAACGCTAGCTTTTGAAGGTTGTTGAACTTGAGATTGTTGAACCACGTCTTCCAGGTGGTCGGATCACAAAAAAAGGCATTTGAATGTTCCACCATAAACATAACAATTGCAACAGTTGCTTATACATCGAGCAACCAAAAAACAAGTGATTCATAGTTTCCACTTAGTTCGCACAGATGGGGCATAAAGTTCAAGTAATATCCAAGCCTCTATTGGAAAGATCATACCTTGTAGCGAGCTTGTCAAAAAACATACGCTAAATAAAAACATTATAAGGATAAGCTTGGACCAACGCGTTGATGGGGAGCAAGTAACTAGCAAATGAGAATCGATTTCTTCTCGAGCCGACTTAAGAGAAATTTTATAAATTCTAGTTACTTATCATGTGATGTACGTAAAGCTATATATACAAACATCGATGAATTCACACCTAATGAACACCTGCGCTTTTAAAGTTGTATCTAAATTGGCATGAAAATTTAAAGGAGTTAAGTTATTTTGCATTCTTGTTTCTCTCTACATATTGAAGGACAAATCTAGACCCTTCATAATTTTTGATCAAAAAGACAAAATTTAAGATTAAAATAAATATGAAAGGACTATATGTAAATTTTACTAAAACTCACCCTAACCACACCTTCGTTGTTTGTAAATTATCACATTTTATCCAAACTAAAAAAGTTATTTTAGATCTTTGTTTTTTAATTACATAGCGACCATTCCTATTCATCAATTACCTATGATTTTAAAAAATACGAAGGGATCATTTTTGCCAAAATATCTAAAAGTTATAAAACGACAAAGGGACTAAAGTTCTAAATATGACAAAAAATGGTTAAAATGGGTACATAAATCTATTAACGGGGAATAGAAGTCAAATTCGAGACATCTGTAAGAATTAATTCACAATAATCAAGATAAAATGAGTTAATTATAGTTCATCATGTTTACGAAATTACCAAATAAGTAAAATAAACTTACTGCGTTGAATTTTTTGAAAACTGTACTTTTTTATCAATTTGTTTATTTCTTTCTTGTTAGAGTGAAGTTATCTTCTATATTGATTTTGATTGTATAACATATATAACAATAGCTAATAAGTTGTATAGAAGTGAAATGTGAATTGGAATGATATCAAGTAAACTATGTAATTTTTTGAATGGCGGATTTCTCATTAGATACTTGCATGCAACGAGTTAAAAGAAAGAATGACAAAGAGTTACAAGAGCTCCGAACAAGACACCATAGTATACTTCCTAGGAGGTTCATAGTCCTATTAAACAAACCCTAATCTGAAATCTCAATAACACCATTTGAACAACCTCATCAAAACATGATCCGATTTGAGAGGGAATGTTTTCAATCTCATCTTAGGGATAAGGTTAGGTAGAAATTTGGGATAATCAAGATTTCACCAAGATGTAGCCATCCGCCACAAAGAAGAAGCAACCGAACAGTCTAGAGATGTTAGGATGATTCCTAAGTATCGTCACAGATTAGGAAACGTATTGAGTTATGATCAAAACCCCTATAATCCAAGCTGCTATGAGTTATCTGGTAGTCTATTAAGACATAAGCGCCAAGTATTTATGTTGGCTTGCATAAGAAGCACTATGTGATACACAGGCTTTCGTCGAACATCTGTTGCTTCCAGGAATCGTTTAAAACTCGCCATAAGTTTATGTTTATGTATTTGGTATTTTCGTATGAAGAAGAAAAGTAACATAAAAGAAACACAGGAATAGATAAATACAAGTATATTCCTAAGAATTGAATTGTATAGAATCATTGTTACATACCCTTTTTATACATAATGAATTGCTGCCCTTTTTTACACTTATACCGATTATATAAAAGTAAACAACACAACCTAAATTAACCGTTTATAACCCTAACAACCTACTTGACTCGGCCCATAACATAAATATATTTTACAGACTTTATTTTACATAAAATACACATAAGTACCCTTATAATTTACTATCTATAACATTAAGTTTCAACAATCATTCCCCTAATGTTATAGATATCTAATTTATCATATTTCCTTCATGTGATGACCACGAAGTCATCATCTGATGTGTTTCCTCCATCCGTTTTACTATCGTTCTTTAACATCACACCAAGCTGAGGTTTACTTCCTTGGATGTTCTTAGTGCGTTCACCCGTGTTATCTTTTGAAACTGGCAGCCCTCTTGACCCAATGTCTTCATGTGGTATATTCCACAACCAACCTTCCTGGTCGCTCCAATTCTTACAAGTCCATCCTTGTACCAGGCTCCTAATGTTGTCTCGTAGTAACACTTCACCAAATCAACGGTTCGCTTATAACATTCCTTCAAATCTTCATCATGACCCTTGGTTAATCCATGTATCAGTGTGATATCCTTCCATTTATTTCCAAATGAAACACCTAGATATCCTCCTATATTGTCCACCATTTTATAAAGACCCAATAAGTCGATCTTTACGTTTTCTATGACCGGTGGTAACGGTTCTAACACATCCCTTCCAAGATATACTTAGTGAAACCATCTAAGCATATCTTTGAAGCCTTTGCTAAATACACTCCAATTCTCTTACACCAAATTATCATCCTTTATTAAATCTAAAAAAGATTCACATCTTTGAAAGGAGTTTACCTTGATCGCATATAACGTTCCATTTACACTGATGTAATCATCAGCCACATAGTCTTGAACCATGTTTCCATTCCATTTGAGTTCTTCTAATCCCTTGATGAAAGGACAAGCGTCCTTGGGATTTATTGTCTCGAAATATTTATCAAGGAACATGTTGTGTTTTGCGATCATTTACCTTGTTTCAACTTCACACCCTTCTCCTTTTCCATGATCTTTTTCATTATTGTACACCATCTTTTCTTCTCCAAACATATAATAAGTTATGCATTTGTTGTGTCCATATGTAATCACAAAACCTTGTGCCATCAATTGATCAATACTCAGAAAATTTAAGGTTGTTTCAGGTGTGTACAACACAGAAGGGATTATTATCTTCCCATCCCTTGTTTCCACCATTGCTTCTCCGACACCATAAGATAAAATAAACTTGTCTCATTTTCTTTGGTTCGTTTTATCGAAACCTATTCTACAGTCTCTTGAACAATGTCTTAGTTGGACACATGTGTCGTTTTTATGTGTTGCTTACGCACCATACGTTGTTCCAATGTGCAAAGTTTGTCCCTTCAACCATATAATATGAAATTTTTTGGGATACTTCAATTTTTCTTGAATTTTCACTGTTGTGTGTTTCTTCGATTCATAATCTATGGCCGGAACTATAGCCGTTGTACTGTTTTTATCTAGGCGCACTTCTAAAAAACGTGGCCTCGTTTTTTACAAAGCGATGACGCATTTATCTTCTTTTCTTTTGATTGCTACACGCACGTTCGAGGCGTTGTATGCTTCAATTTCTTTCACTTTTTTCCTTAGAATCTCTCTACTTTCATGAGATATTTGTTTCCTTTTATTGTACCTTGGTGACGTCTTGTTTTGCGGTATTAAACCTACGCATATATTCATTTTCAGATAATTTTTGCACTCGATTGTAAATGGGTTTTACCCAAGAATATGAGCGCTGGACTGATTGATTGGTTCCTTGCCTCTGATGTCACTGATACATATGCTTTCGTCGAACATCTATTGCTTCCAGAAATCATTTCAAACTCACCATAAACTGGGTAAGTGGTGTTTAGCATAAAAGAAACGTAGGAATAGATAAATGCACCTATATTGCTATGAATTGAATTGTACAAAATCATTTTTTGAGACGCTTTTTATACGTAATGAATCGCTGCCCTTTTTGACAGTTATACTGATTATATAAAAGTAAACGACACAACCTAAATTAACCGTTTATAACCCTAACAACCTACTTAGCCCAGCCCATAACATAAATATACTTTACAGACTTTATTATACATAAAATACACTTAAGTACCCTTATAATTTACTATCTATAACATTAAGTTCCAACAATATGTTCAATCTTATCCCATTTATCAACATATACAGACCAATATGATAGTTTCAATATGTCTAGACATGAATGAAATTTAGAACAACGAAATGCCTAGGCTAAATTCCAAACTGGGTAGAGCATTTGATGGGTCAAAGTTCTTTAATAGGACTATGAGTCAGGATCGTCTCGTTAATTCTGGTGGCCTGTGCTATGATTACTCGGAGGCCTAATAAAAAATATTAACATATAGATTCTTGCATGTTAAACTTGGCTATATCATAACGTATTGTATGCTTATATTCATATTCTTTCTTACAGATTCTTTAATGTGTCTTTTTTTAAACGCTCTAATGTTAAGATGCGTGCTTTCTCAATCTATGTGACATGATTCCTAAAAAAAGTGGAAATAATAATAACAAGTATAATAATTATAATTAGGATGCTACCTTATAATATGAAGTACCTAATACGGAGTATAAAGTACATGGTATTACCTTAGATCAAAATAAATAATCCAATTAATAAATAATTAAATACTTAACAATTTCACTTCATAAACCAACAAAAAACAATTTTATTAACAAAAAGTCAAAATAATAAGTTGTTTATCAATGGTAAAACTCATTGTAATGTGATGTACTGGGAGTTGGACCTTTCCCTATTGGACCATAAGAAAATATATTATCAGAGACTAGAGTATCAAATAGATAGTATCAAATTTAGTATATTAGTACTTCTCTTATGGATAATAATAAAAGTATAAAACTATACAAATACACATAAAGAACGATTCTAAAAATTGGTGGCCCTAATAGAACCGCACGTGTCGTACTTGTTAAAAGCCGGTCTTGATATGAGTTGGTCATTACAAGACCTTACTATTTATCTAACCGTATGTTTATGGGTTTTACATATAATGAATGTGAGACCTAAAATTGTAAGGCCTTCTCGAGAGGCCTCATCCATATTATGAGTAGTGTTAGACATTAATTCACCATTTATAATGCTAAAACCCTATGTACCTTGGTGGAATTTGGTTAATTGGGTGTTAGAGATATCAAAGGCTTTTTATCTGAGATACTATAAGAGATAAGTGTCTCAATTCCCTATACAAGTATAATTCTATTTACATACAAAAAAACCCTACGTACCTTAAACCAACAAACCAAGTTTGACCCTATTTATCCTCTAATACTTCCTACAGTTCGAGTGACGAAATCGCGTAAGCTTGGACTCGATCAGTAAACTAGAAAAGAAGAAAACCGTGATACCCAGAAACCGAGGTCACTTATTTTACCCTAAATTACGAATATTTTTGAAATTTTTAAGAATTTTCGTTTGTTATATATTTATTCGTTAAGTTGAAACCGACGTTTAAGGCCGTAATTCTTAACGATTGACGATTTAAGAAAGACGATGACGACTACGATCCCGATGGATGCCCAATTTTTATGTTTTATTGTCGCTTTATCGATATTATAATTTTTCGATAATTTTATTTTTGGTTTGTATTAAGTCGAGCCGAGTGCGTTTTATTTTATTCCAGGTGCGTTTAAATCGCTTTAAAAGTATTTTGGAGTGTTCGGGACGGCCCCCGACTCCCGCAAATTTTCAAAGTCGACTAATCAGTCATTTCCCGCTAACTAGTATTGTCGTTTAAATATGAGGCCAAAAGAATGACCAAATTGCTCCAAAGGTCCCTTAAAACTTCACAAAATGGGGAAAGAACACACACACATAAAAACACATTTCAAAAAAAAAATCCCACCCTCTTCTCTCTCTCTTTTGGCCGTCGTCCTTCACCACCACCACCACCATCACCACAAATTTATTTATTGTTTTTGATTAATTCCAAGTTTATACCGCCTTTTTAAATCCATTAGTAAGTGTTTTTACATACTTTAATTCAACATGCATAAACATGATTCTTCAAGAATTAAAAGATTTTTCAAAAGTTTGATTTGATGTAATTAAACTTAATGCATGTTTAATTTGTGTTTAGATTATGTTAAATCATCATTTGAATTAACCAAAATTGGTTTGGTTTGGGTGTTTTGATCATCAACACCCCACGGCCAAATGGGGGTGTTTGGTGGATCATGGTATTTGATGTATTTGTTTATGAGGTTATGTTTAGGATTGTGTTTTAGGTATTTTTGAATGGGTTAAACACATTGCATGTATGATTTGGTAAATGGGTTTTTGATAGGATTTGATGTTCTTAAAGATAAGGACTTATTAAGGTGAGTAGGAGTGGTCATGAGTGGTTAAGTTAGGGCTAGGTGACGTTAAAATGGTTTGGAATCGAGTATTAAGGTGATTTTGAAGTGGTAAAATTTAGGCAGATTGTTTGAGGCCATTTTTGAAAACCTTAAGTCTAAATACAGGTCATAAACATAGGATATAGTTTTAGATCTTTGTCTTAGCTTCGATTTGGTATAAGAAAGAGCTTACGACTCCAAACGAGTCAAAAGTTATGATATTTTGAAAGTTCGTGTACCGGGAGATGAGAAATCAACATAATCCGAACTTGTGTTTGGTTTTAGGTCAAATCCCGAGGACCATAGATAGAGTTTGGTAAATGATTGAAAGTTGATTTTTGGTTTCAAACCTGTATTTATGAGTCTATTTTTGGACTTAGGAGTCAAAGTAGCTAATGGTGTCTTTTAAATGGGTCAAACAAGTCCAACATGGTCAAAGTGCAAAATCAGTCCTAAAAGTGTATGTTTAGAAATGTAATGAGTAATGGGTCATAAAAGTGAAAACTTTTTATGAGATTTAATATGAGTTTTCTACAGGTCATAAGGTATTTATACAAATTTTCTTGAATTTTATATAAGTGCTTACGTCATAGAAAACAGCCCATACTTTTGGTAAGTATCGGCGAAATCGTAAAATGGGTAGTAACTTTAGTAACGTACATAAATCATATAAGTCTAGTAACAACTACTTGTTTGGTTTTGGCGTGAGTTAGTAATTATGACAATTGACTAATATGTATGTATTTTACAGTACTTAAAGTTATATAAATGAGTTGACTCATTACGCGTTGTTTGTTAGGTGTTGAATTTCTCGGGCAATATCATCGTTAGTGCTCATCATCCCTTGCGTTGACTACTTCTCTATATAAGGTGTGAATTTATAGCCTCTCTCTATATTGTTTTTAAATGGTTTTACACGCGAGGGGGAATTCATGCTATGTTAAAAGAAACGAACATATGTCATGAATGATTGTTGGACCCAAAAGTTGCCTAAATTGTGTTGAGTACCTAGTTGCATAAGACCCTATATTCATGAACTATTAACTATTGTTTAATCCTTGTGTGGATTGAAAATAGCCGCTTATACAATTGATAGTACTATGGGGTTGACGACCCTATCCGAGACGAGGGCTAGTACGTTGAGTACCCCCTGCGGACGGATAACTTGTGATAAGAAATAAGGTATAATTGCAACTAATGTCTTTAGAAGGGGCACTGGTTTCATCTTAATCATGCCGGTAAATATACGCGGGTGATTGAGTTAACGGATTAGTGTCATGAGTTTAAACACAATTGTAATAACCTTGAATAATAGATTGTTTGATCGACAATCTATGAATGATCGTGATTGATTTTATATACTTATGTTCAAAATATGATTATAAAACCTATGAATTCCACTCAACATTATTTGTTGACCCCTTTAAGCATGTGTTTCAGGTAATCGATGAGATGGTAGCAAGGAGCATGCTAGGATGGATGTTGTTGTGGCTTGGAGGTCTACCTAGTCTTTCCTCCCTTTTCATAACTTAAAAACTTTTTATGTCATGTTATGTAAACTTGTAATGTATTTTAGGTTGAGATTCACTGGGGACCAAACGCGACTCTGTGTTGTATTATCTTTGGGGTTTTGGAAAGCGGTAGACAATGTAGTCTAAACAATGTTAATTAATGTCTAAATTCCTAGTTTTGCTGCGCATATCATTTGTGGGGGTGTTAGAGATTGGCAATCAGAGCTATGAGTTATAGAGAACTAGGTCGTTTGAAAAATCCTAAACTATAACTTTTGGTGTCGTAAGAAATTGTCCAAGCACACAACTATCCTGTATGGCTCCGGTAAGGTTTACTTTTAGTATTGATTGTATAGATGTATCCCTTTTAAATTGAAGTGAATGTATGAGTATTTATTACGTAAATACTGAACTACTATATGTAAACATTGAAATTGTACGTGGAGTACTCGATACCGTAATTCTTGTATTGCATATGTATGAGCATCATATTATCGCATTTTGGGCATGTGTACCACCTTTGCATTGCATTTGCATGCATATATCTATAAATATTGAATGATGACTTTACGTACCCTCCAAAATTTTATGTTATTGCAGAGATGGACGAGGTACCGCCTTACGGAAATGGAGACGAATTTGTCGTGGGATACGAAGGGGGACCGTTTCCTCCGAACCCGCCAAATGACGACAATGGATGGATAGCTCAAGAAGAAGCAATAGAGACGGAAAACGACAGTGATGAAAGTGATGTAGACAACTTCAGCGTTAGTGACGATGGCGGAGAGGATTCTGAGGAGGAGGATCCAGTGGATGACGGAATTCCAGCAAATGCCGTTGGTCAGACCGAGCCCGATTTGGTTCAATCCCCAAATTCACCAAAAAGATACGAAGTGCCTCCAACAGGCCGTTATGATCAGCAACCTATTCGACCCCCATGGCTATTTGTAAGGATTATCTGAGGACTGTACCGGGGTTTGTTCAGGTAAGTAATGAGTTTGGTGCGGAATCCAGTGTTGCAGCTAGATCGCGTTCTCTTCATGAAAATATTGTGAAGGTTTACTTTCCAAGGCCAAGGAATTATTGGGAATCTGAAGATCGTTTGAGAAGGATGGATAGGCTATTGTACGAACGTTATGTGGTGGAGACTAGAGTGATCAAAAGGTTTGACGAGAATGAAAGAGCACATCAGAAGTTATTGGCAAGGACTACAAGGGTTGAGTTCGGTGGAGCATTGAATAAGAGTGACATTAATAGTTTGAGATCCATGATAGAAAATTTGAGTGCAAGTCTTGAGCGGGTTAAGGAAGACCAGGCTAGGTTGGTTAGGATGTAGAGTTAGGAGCATTGTGTAAGATCATCCCTACCGCAAGATTGGAGATTTGTGGATGACTCTGAGTTGGAGGCTAATGATTTAATGGTTCAACCACCCACCAGGGGTAAGTGTGTCACTTTAGGGAATCAGGTAGCATCGGAGTTTGGGTCTACTTCTAGAACGAAGAGGGTGACTGAATGTGAGCCGAGTGATAAAGGGAAGAGAAAGATGGATGAGGAAGAGGACAGTGACGAAGAGACCGAAGAGGATGAAGAAGAACCACCGTCCAAGAACTCATGTGGATCACCACGTGGCTAGTTACATGTATTTTTATTTTTATCTTTTGATCGTTGTAATGGAACTATTTTAGACTCCTGTATGATGGTATTGTGATGAAAACTTGACAACTTTAAGTTTGTTGGTGTATGGTTTTAGTGGCATTACTTGTCACAGATTTTGGTTGATCTATCAATGCAATCCATGTTTACCTTTCATAATCTATGATAAGTCTTAAATTTGCTCTTTTGTGATGTGATTGATGAATATTAGTAACCTTGTCATTGATGTGTGGTTGTACTTATATTATGTCTTGAAAGAGAAATCCTTCTTAATCTTGATGTGTATACTTACCTTGTTTTTTATTTTCCCTGTCATTGCAGAGAGGTGTAATTGAGACTTCACATGCCTCCAAATTTGACAGCTACCCGTGTGAACACTATGATTCAAGAGGCAATCGCCAATGCTCTTGAGGCAGATCGTTCGAACCGAAACCAGGCTCAAGGTGGAAATTTGGAAAGACAACAAGCACCTAGGGAGTGTTCTTACGTCGGTTTTGTGAAATGTGGTCCCACACAGTTTCGTGGTACCGGTGGATCTTTGGAACTCCGTAGATGGTTGGAGAAGATTGAAAGCCTTTTCGAAATCATTGGGTGCTCTAAGGCAAACAAAGTTAAATTTGCAGCTGCTACTTTCCTCGATGATGCTTTAAGCTGGTGGAACAACCAGGTGGCTACTGTCGGATTAGTGGTAGCAAATGGAAGAACTTGGGCTGCAACCAAGGCACTTTTGACTAAGAAGTTTTGTCCCGAGGAAGAGCTGGGTCAGTTAGAGGACGAGTTGAGGCACTTGTCTTGGAAGAACAATGACATCACTGCTTATACAAGGAGGTTTAATGAGTTAAGCCTATTGTGTCCTGATGCTTTCGTCGATGATCGAAAGAAGATGAAACAATACATCAAGGGTCTTTCGAGCAACATTAAGGGTGAGACTACTTTGTCAAAGCCCGGATCATTTGATGAGGCCGTTCAAATGGCTCACGCACTGATGGATGTTAAGTTGCAAGACAAGAAAGACTACATTGCTGAAGGAAACAAAAGGAAATGGGAAGCTGCCCAGGTGAATCAATCGCAAGGTCATAATCATGGGGGTAATCGCAACAACAATCAAGGACAAAATCGTAACCAGCAGTTCAACCAAAGAAGGAATGATGGGATGAGAGCTGCTACTGCCCCCAGAGGAGTTAAGGTCAATCCTCACTGTGGTCGTTGTAACTTGTACCATATTGGGAATTGTCCTCCTGCATGTAGCAAGTGTGGAAAGGCGGGTCATAAAGTTGCAGATTGTCAATCTAGAGGTGTGGCTACAGGGGCAAATGCCACGAGAGTAATGGTTTGTTTTGGATGTGAAGAAAAGGGGCACAAGCAAGGAAACTGCCCGAAAGCTGGGAATAGGAAGGGAGGAAATAATGTTGCTGTTGTCTACCGAGTAGGTACCGCTGATAAACCGCAAGGCCCGAATGTGGTGACCGGTACGTTTCTACTTGACGCTCGTTATGCTAGTGTATTATTTGATTCTGGATCCGACAAATGCTTTGTAGACGTAAAATTTAGTCGCCTTATCAATAGAGAACCGGTGATGCTAACGACTAACTATAATATGGAATTAGCCGATGGAAAGATTGTTAGTACTAATTCTATACTAAGAGGGTGTACCTTGAAGTTAGGGAATTATGCCTTTGATATCGACTTAATGCCTACAGAGCTAGGATCTTTCGACGTGATTATTGGGATGGATTGGTTAATGGCGCATAGTGCAGTGATTGTTTGTGGAGAAAGGTTAGTCCAAATCCCGTTGAGGAATAGGGTTTTGACTGTAAAGGGTAATGAATGTACTTCTCGTCTGAAAGTGATTTCCTGCTTGAAGATGATGAGGTATATGGAAGAAGGATGCGATGTATTTTTGGCGCAGATTTCTAGTGATGGTGATGTAGAGACAAAGTTGGAAGAGGTGCATGTGATTCGAGAGTATCCAGAAGTTTTTCCTGATGAGTTGCCGGGTTTATCGCCCTCTCGTGAAGTGGAATTTCGAATCGATTTGATGCCAGGAGCTGCACCAGTTGCTCGTGCACCTTATCGATTGGCACCGTCAGAACTGAATGAGTTATCTGATCATGAAAGAATTGATGGATAAGGGGTTTATTCGACCGAGTTCATCACCATGGGGAGTGCATGTATTGTTTTTAAAGAAGAAAGATGGGTCGTTTAGAATGTGTATCGACTATCGAGAGCTTAACAAATTGACGGTTAAGAATCGGTATCCATTGCCCAGGATTGACGATTTATTTGATTAGTTGCAAGGTTCCTGTGTGTACTCGAAGATTGACTTGAGATCAGGGTATCATCAACTGCGAGTTAGAGAGGAGGATATTCCTATAACTGCTTTTCGTACGTGATATGGACATTTTGAATTCCGAGTGATGCCTTTTGGGTTAAAAAATGCGCCTGCAGTGTTCATGGATCTTATGAATTGAGTGTGCAAGCCGTATTTGGATAAGTTTGTCATTGTATTCATTGATGATATTCTTATTTACTCCAAGAGCAAAGAAGACCATGAGAAGCACTTGAGGATGATATTGGAGCTATTGAAGAAAGAGAAGCTGTATGAGAAATTCTCCAAGTGTGAATTTTGGTTGGAATCTGTACAAATTCTTGGGCATGTGATTGATAGCGAAGGAGTTCGCGTGGATCCTGCCAAGGTAGAGGCAATTAAGGAATGGTCGGCACCAACAACGCCAACTGAAGTTCGACAATTTCTTGGTTTGGCTGGTTATTATCGGAGATTCATCGAAGGGTTTTCGTTGATTGCAAAGCCGTTGACCAAGCTTACTAAGAAGAATCGGGTGTTTGAATGGGGAAATGATGAAGAAATCTCTTTCAAAACACTTAAGGACAAAATGTGTTCTGCTCCGATTTTGTCATTGCCAGAAGGAATCGAAGACTTCATGGTTTATTGTGACGCGTCTCATAAGGGTTATGGAGCTATGCAACGTGAGAAGGTGATCGCTTATGCGTCGAGACAATTGAGGAAGCATGAGGAAAACTACATTACGCATGATTTGGAATTGGGAGCTGTAGTTTTTGCGCTAAAGTTGTGGAGACACTATTTGTATGGGACTAAGTGTGTTGTATTCACTGACCACAAGAGTTTGCAGCACATTTTAGACCAAAAGGAGTTGAATATGAGACAAAGAAGATGGGTGGAACTACTAAGTGACTATGACTGTAAAACCCGTAAAAATAAGGTCATAAATTAATTATATTTTTCAATTATTTTGAAGTATTTTATAACGTTAAATACTATTATGCTTAACGGTTTAAGTTGAAACCGATATTAAATATTATATTTTAATATTTTGACGAGCAACGAGGACTACTAGTGATCGCGATACCGACGGATGCCAAAAATTTTATATCTTATTATCGATAGTTTCGATATTTAATACTTTCGACGATATCGTTTCAATTACGTATCGAGTCGTTATGTTATTATTTTTCGTGTGCGTTTAAACTTTTAAAAAGTACAATCTAACATTTTCAGGTAGTGAAATATTTTCTCGTATAATATTTTGAAACTTATTTTTGTGTTGGTTGACGAACTCACAATTTACGGATTTAAATTTGGGCTTACGTGCATAATTTAGCGTCCTTTACGACTAAACCGGAAACCTTAGGATTACGTATTTACGTTTTTGAACTCCGTTTTTGATGAGACAATTTTTATTGGATTCGTTTTGTGACGTTGATTCATAATTTATAAAAACGTTTTTCGTGAAACGACCCGAGGGCACGCAAATCGAGAAAACTAGAATCGAGGAATACCCGTAAACTAGTGAGATGGGACAAAATACATTGTCCCACCCCACTAGCTAACATGGGATGGCACATGACAACACATCTAAGGATGTGGCATCATGTTAGCTAAGTACTTACAAGTGTAAGACTAAGCTTACACTTTAAGCTTTCCATTCAATCAAAACCATTAGCTACTACACACACCACCATTTCATACATGCAAACTACCTCAAACTCTCTCAAAACCCCACCCTTTTTCCATCCACTCCAAAGCACAAAACACCCCTTTTGATCTTTTCTAGCCATGAAATACATGTTATCTAGCTCTATCATGGAGTTATCTTGAAGCCTTGAACATTTGGTGGCCATATTAACAACATAGGAGGTGATTTGCTTGTGTCCTAGGGCTGATTTCTCAACTATTGTTCTTGGTGTTTGATGATCTTGGAGTTACTTTTGGTGTTCATCAAGTTCTTGTCTTCCAAAAACAAGAAATACACTTGGTTGGTAAAGAAGATCATCCTCTCAATTTTCTCTTGTTATTTTTGTAAAGAACAAATGTATTTTCTTTCTTTTTGTATATGTATATGATGTATATATGATGATAAAAATGTTGTGTGGGGATCAAGTGTTGATAGATATGCTTAAAAAGGTTAATAACTATAAGAAATGAGGCTAAAATCATGCTTATTTAGTTGTCTGTATAAAAAAGTATATAACTAAAACTTGAACTGATAAAATTGCATGGTATGATCCATTTACAGTAAGTACAAGATGTTATACACATGTGAGAGTTGGCCATGCAATGGAATCAATATAATGAGTGAGATATGATCAAAACAAGTTGGGTGTTCTAATCTGAATAAGCAGTTTTGTAGGGACTATTAAGGCTAGATAAACTTAAAATGAGAAGTAGCTATAACTGAGTTAAATGTAGAACATAATATGAAGATCATGCCACCCAAAAATGAGCTTCTAATTCATTGTAGAACTCTAGATATGATAAAAATGGTGAACATGAAAATAAAAATCAGATTTTGAGAATTAATGTTTATTATTATTATATAAGCACTCAAATTTTATTGTATAAAATGTAAAATAAAAACCCACTAACTTATGAAACTTATTTACATAAATATGTAAATGGTTAATTAAATGGATAAATTATATAAATGGCAGTGGAATAATACTTATAAGTAATAAAAACTATAAACTTGATTTTTACGACTTTTTCGGCTATTACCGTAAAATTAACGTTTTTCGCCAAATAAAACTTAGACGATCAAACCCGTCTAATGTAAAGTTTTTAAAAGTCATATACTGATATATAAGTAACTAATACAAGTAAAAACCGATAAAACCCGAACTATAGGACATACGGACATTAACGAGCTAACTAAGCATATTGGACTAATAATTGGAATAAATAAGTTAAACACTTATAAAAAGAACTTATTGGGCTTAATCCATTTGGGCCCAACATGGAAAGTATAGATACTGATAATATAGGTATAAAATGGATTAAAACAAGTTAAAGAACTTATACTAAGCTTAATGGACTTAAAATAGGTAAATAGATAAAACTAGCAAACTAGTAAAAAGTTACCAAAATGTAAACACTAAAATGAGTAAACAAGGATATATAAACCCACTTGATCATCATCATATGTACAAAATCATCATATGTATATTGTTATTTTGATAAAAGTCATTAGACAAGAGTCTAAGACCGATTATTACTTATATAGGTTTCCGTGACCGAAGCACGCCCGTAGCCGATAATACGCCTTTCATTATCAACGTGAGTCTATAGCCTCACTTTATACTAGTTATTAAATGATTTTAAACCCGCGAGGGGGAATACATGTTTTATAAATTTAGAACACAAGATTTTTATGGTATGCTTTGTCCCTCTATGAATGGACCCGTGGTTGCCTTTAAATTGCATTAAGTGATTGCCTTTGTTAAAACCTCAATTATGGACCGTTAATTAACCTATGATGGGTTAACCGCTAGTACAATTAATAGATCTATGGGGGAAGCCGCCCCGGTTCAGTTTTTGTGGACTTGTCATAGAAGCTTAGGCCCGACCTCCACACTGTTTGAACATATTGTATTGAGAAGTCATGTATACGGCAATGTACCAATAATCTGGAGGTAACGACAATTAATAAATCTCTCGTCTTATTAGACTGATATGGGAGTGTCTAAGGGCTCGGTTCCATGAGCTTATTGCAATTTATGCTATATACAATTATCATTGTTGATGCAAATTATTATTTAATGCTTATAAGCATGCCACAAACTTATAATATTTGCTTGTGTTTAAATTAATTTCATAAACCTATAGATTCACTCGGCATTTTTGCTGATTGTTTTACTCACATGTATTTCAGGTAATCAAGAAGTGGAAGCTTGGAGGTCACGGGGAATGAAGTTGTGCACTGCTTTTGTTGTTCAAACTCTTTGATTTATTTATCGTTCCATTTTTAAAACAAACCAATATGTTGTTTTAACTTATCTTTTGGTAACGATTACTTGGGACTACGCTACTCTGACAAATGTTTTGGGAACGATAAATCTAAAACGTCTCTTTTCGAGTCGTTCTTTATAAATTATGTGTTGTTGTATCATTGTTTAGCACCCAAAGATGTATTCCGCTGCGTGTAAATTTGGGGGTGTTAAAGATTGGTACCAGAGCCATGAGTTATAGAGAACTAGGTCTTTTTCTAAAAACCTAAACTATAACTGTCGGTTTTATTTTTTTCAAAGAGTCGGTGCACATGATTTCGCGTGACTTCAGGTTCAAGCTACTTCTGGGATTACAACTTTAGTATACATTATTATGTATGCCTTATTGCTAAGTATTTCTAAATAAATACTATAATCCTTTATCGATATATATTTATGTCGTTAAACTTTTCGATAAAAGTTTATCATTTATTAATGATTAACTTAAATAAATACAATGAATTTTCAAGATCTTTATGTATTTATTTTTGAACTATTTAAATTGCTTTTATTGCAAATTTTTTATTATGACCTTACATACCTTCATCTGCGCGCGTTACTTTTATTGCTTAACCCTTTGGGATATCTATATAGATATTCAAATCGTCTTCCGGCTATTTATGCTTGGACGTCTTTTAACGTAATTTCTAGACCATTGTGTAGCTCAATGTGTCCTTGGAATAGACTAACCGCTAATTATTGACATTTATATGTATCGACTCCGAAGTGTATTGTTCACTTATATCTCGGTAACGTCATCGTCATTTTATAAATCATCGTCTAGATTATGGCGCTAGATTGGAATACAATTTTACTTCTATAAAATTGTATCATTTGTTTTTCATTAATCTTCACGCTCCCGGAGTGTAGCATGTTAATGTTCCATTCTTTTCTTGTTATGTTTTGTGTTTTTGACAATCGTGGCACCAAGGAGATTTGCCTACATTGCCCCTTGAAACTTAAATTACGAACGTCAATTACCGTTTTACTTCCTAAATTTCGTGTTGAATACCTTGAAGCATTTTCTGTCATTCATTATGCTATATTTTTATTTGATGCTCATTATGAGATTTATTTTCATTGTTGTAAAATCCACAAGACATGTGTGTATATATTTTGAGTCGTTAAGAAGTGTCGAAAAATACATTTTTTGTAGAAACTGCAGGGGCAATATAACAGGTCAAAACATAAAAGTAAAACCTTCGTTTTTAAAATAAAACAGTCAAACCTGCACAGAACTTGCAGGGGTATTTTGGTCATTTTATATTGGGTTTCAGGTCTCGGGTAAAACTAGAAAGTCGTCTGAAACATCGTTTTGCATTAAAATGCTTTAGACTCTGAGTCTTGGAGATGTCGTTTATCGGGTCAATTAATCGGCTCATATTTAAAAGTTAAATCTGATAGAAAATTCGAAACATGGGTTTTAAATGTTTCTAAGCTGTTTTGATTTCATTTGAGATCGTAAAATTTTAACAAATATTATCTTACAACTAACGAATACTAGTTGCATGTGAAAATATTTAAAAATAGAAACAGTACAGGATTAGCAATTACCGGATTAATGGTGTAATTTAAAAACGAATAATATATTTTCTTAAAAGCATGTTGTGTCGAGTATCTTACATAGAATACACATTTGGATTGTTTTATTCTTTTTATATATATGACTCAATTGTCATTCGATGTTATTTTATTTTCGTTTTCTTCTAACCTTCCACTGACTTGGGTTGAGTTTTGAAGTTATGTCTTCATATTCTTCGTCAATATTTTATCGCGTGTCTCATGGCGTTTTCGTCTAAATCTTAAAACCTTTTGAAACATTAACAACTTGTAACCATTTCATTGATTGTTTTATGAGCTACTATTTGCCACTTTTTGCAAAACTTTGACTACTTTATACGTTGTCATAATGTCATATTATAAATAAATCTGATATTGTTTTACGATTATTTTCACCAATTGTTTTTACTTTGGTCTTATAAAATACTTTTCGTAACATTAAAAGTTGCTTATTAAGTATCTCACAAATTACTTGTATCCTTTAAATTTATAAACTATTTTTAAATTCCATTTTACAAATGGCATGGTTTATATATAAACATAAGAAACGTAATACTTTTCGACGAAACTGAGCACTGCATTGCTATTCCTAAATTATACATGGCCTGATCACCTATGTCTAATTTAGAAGGAGCCATGCTAGGCTGAATAGTAGTCACCTTAAAAATCTTGATAATAATCAACTTTTTACTTGTATTTATGATAAAGATAAATAAAATGAAATAAAATGAAATGTAGTTTTAAAAACCTTTATATTTCATGCAAGTAGCGCAATTTCTATGCATCCGCATATATTTTCTTACCTTTTCTTGAACGAATTACGCGCTTACGAATACGTTTTTACTCGACAATCGCTTTTTCACTTGTTACTTCATTTTGTCTTGTAACTGATTTCTTTTGACCGTTCGTCTAATTATGGACTATTAATAAATGACCTAAAAGTCTCGATATTTTATCCTTCTGTCTCGTCCAATCTTCCTTATGCGACTGGGTAGATCTTTGGAATGTCTCCGCACGTGAATAATGAATTATCACTAGAGTGATTTCCGTATATCCGGGATGACGTCCGTCACTCTCGTTTGTCTCGAAATCCACCCTTGTGAACCGTGCTTTGACTTCTCCCTTTAAACACTAACATCGTTCGTTTGATTTGTTTTACTTACAAGTGATTATTAGGAATTTCCTTTTATTAAATTTTTTGTATGGATCTTATTTCCGATCGTGTAACGACCACCGCTAAGTTAACGAGCTGATATTGGTGAACCATCGACCGCACCAACCAAATTTGACAACTTGTTTAATCTATTATTTCTTATCGTCATACCATCAATGCCTTGATTTTATTATTCTCTTTAAGAATTCATACGACATTTGCTTCGTTCTCTTTTGTACCATTGATTTCGTATTACTTGTTGACTATTATTTTCATTCGTATTCGTTTGTTATCTTGTCACATTTCGAAACCCGAATATATTCCATGTTTATATTGAAATAATAAACACCTTTAAGTATTTCTACAACATATTATAAAATTTTTATGTTTATACATTTTCCAATGATTTTCAATTATCGAAATAACCATTACAAGTAAAAGGTCAAATTTATACATCATATTTTGTATAACTAAAACTAATGTCTAACATGAAATTATACTATATCTTTTGAACTAAGTGATTTATCATACTTTACTTTTAATGTAATGAAATTACCAGTTTAATTTTTATTCCTAATAGTGATTTAATTTAGAAATTATATTTTCTAATTGTAACCATCAATATGAGTTTAAATAATAAATTCATGTCTTTCTTTCAAAGTTTCTTAAGACGACCAAATAAATTTTGAAACTATTTTACTTCTATTTTTGATGTATCATCTTTATCAAGAAAGTACCTCAACTGAGTTTTAAGGTAATACCAAATCCGGGACGGATAATTGTGACAAATGTTATTTTAATTATAATGTATAATTTATTCTTCGCTCTCATTTTTATAGTATTGTGATTTATTATGTTTTACAGTTACGTGAGTCGAGATCCCTCGTCGATCGTCAACCTTAAATCATTTTACCACATCTTGTCCGTTTATGCGTTTATTAAATTCATTTTTATCTCGTTCTGTTCCTCGTATTGAAGATCACTATTTTATTCTAAGTTTAAAATGAATCTCAGGAAGCAGTGTATAAGAAGAAACGATAAGTGTCACCAGGATTTATGTGTGTACTCGTGGAATGATTGAGGACCGAATCTCTTAATGAATGGAGTTAATAAATTCGTTACGACCTCGAGGAGTATGTTTAAGCCGACACCGCAAGTGGAAAGACTCTTGAGATATTATCAAGGGTTCATTCAAGGTTTTCTCGATGATTAACGGTGGAGATCTATACTCGATGTTTGTGTTCGACCTTTTATTTTATGTACTTATATGGTGTGTGATCTAGTCAAATGATCGTAAGTTGTGAGAACTTGAGACGGCATCATCCGATGACGTCCAATCATGTAGAACACATATTATGTAATATCTTTTTGACTTTCAACGACGATGTTTATTGAGACTTTAATGCGCATTGGCGAAAGTGAGGCGAGTTGAGCGCCGGGACGTCGCTCCCTTAAGGTGGTGAGGATGTAAAACCCGTAAAAATAAGGTCATAAATTAATTATATTTTTCAATTATTTTGAAGTATTTTATAACGTTAAATACTATTATGCTTAACGGTTTAAGTTGAAACCGATATTAAATATTATATTTTAATATTTTGACGAGCAACGAGGACTACTAGTGATCGCGATACCGACGGATGCCAAAAATTTTATATCTTATTATCGATAGTTTCGATATTTAATACTTTCGACGATATCGTTTCAATTACGTATCGAGTCGTTATGTTATTATTTTTCGTGTGCGTTTAAACTTTTAAAAAGTACAATCTAACATTTTCAGGTAGTGAAATATTTTCTCGTATAATATTTTGAAACTTATTTTTGTGTTGGTTG
Organism: Glebionis coronaria; assembly: GCA_025667525.1. Classification (NCBI taxonomy): domain Eukaryota; kingdom Viridiplantae; phylum Streptophyta; class Magnoliopsida; order Asterales; family Asteraceae; genus Glebionis; species Glebionis coronaria. The sequence goes on from CM046881.1 coordinate 570,799,045, forward strand.
ACGAACTCATAATTTACGGATTTAAATTTGGGCTTACGTGCATAATTTAGCGTCCTTTACGACTAAACCGGAAACCTTAGGATTACGTATTTACGTTTTTGAACTCCGTTTTTGATGAGACAATTTTTACTGGATTCGTTTTGTGACGTTGATTCATAATTTATAAAAACGTTTTTCGTGAAACCACCCGAGGGTACGCAAATCGAGAAAACTAGAATCGAGGAATACCCGTAAACTAGTGAGATGGGACAAAATACATTGTCCCACCCCACTAGCTAACATGGGATGGCACGTGACAACACATCTAAGGATGTGACATCATGTTAGCTAAGTACTTACAAGTGTAAGACTAAGCTTACACTTTAAGCTTTCCATTCAATCAAAACCATTAGCTACTACACACACCACCATTTCATACATGCAAACTACCTCAAACTCTCTCAAAACCCCACCCTTTTTCCATCCACTCCAAAGCACAAAACACCCCTTTTGATCTTTTCTAGCCATGAAATACATGTTATCTAGCTCTATCATGGAGTTATCTTGAAGCCTTGATCATTTGGTGGCCATATTAACAACATAGGAGGTGATTTGCTTGTGTCCTAGGGCTGATTTCTCAACTATTGTTCTTGGTGTTTGATGATCTTGGAGTTACTTTTGGTGTTCATCAAGTTCTTGTCTTCCAAAAACAAGAAATACACTTGGTTGGTAAAGAAGATCATCCTCTCAATTTTCTCTTGTTATTTTTGTAAAGAACAAATGTATTTTCTTTCTTTTTGTATATGTATATGATGTATATATGATGATAAAAATATTGTGTGGGGATCAAGTGTTGATAGATATGCTTAAAAAGGTTAATAACTATAAGAAATGAGGCTAAAATCATGCTTATTTAGTTGGCTGTATAAAAACAGTATATAACTAAAACTTGAACTGATAAAATTGCATGGTATGATCCATTTACAGTAAGTACAAGATGTTATACACATGTGAGAGTTGGCCATGCAATGGAATCAATATAATGAGTGAGATATGATCAAAACAAGTTGGGTGTTCTAATCTGAATAAGCAGTTTTGTAGGGACTATTAAGGCTAGATAAACTTAAAATGAGCAGTAGCTATAACTGAGTTAAATGTAGAACATAATATGAAGATCATGCCACCCAAAAATGAGCTTCTAATTCATTGTAGAACTCTAGATATGATAAAAATGGTGAACATGAAAATAAAAATCAGATTTTGAGAATTAATGTTTATTATTATTATATAAGCACTCAAATTTTATTGTATAAAATGTAAAATAAAAACCCACTAACTTATGAAACTTATTTACATAAATATGTAAATGGTTAATTAAATGGATAAATTATATAAATGGTAGTGGAATAATACTTATAAGTAATAAAAACTATAAACTTGATTTTTACGACTTTTTCGGCTATTACCGTAAAATTAACGTTTTTCGCCAAATAAAACTTAGACGATCAAACCCGTCTAATGTAAAGTTTTTAAAAGTCATATACTGATATATAAGTAACTAATACAAGTAAAAACCGATAAAACCCGAACTATAGGACATACGGACATTAACGAGCTAACTAAGCATATTGGACTAATAATTGGAATAAATAAGTTAAACACTTATAAAAAGAACTTATTGGGCTTAACCCATTTGGGCCCAACATGGAAAGTATATATACTGATAATATAGGTATAAAATGGATTAAAACAAGTTAAAGAACTTATACTAAGCTTAATGGACTTAAAATAGGTAAATAGATAAAACTAGCAAACTAGTAAAAAGTTACCAAAACGTAAACACTAAAATGAGTAAACAAGGATATATAAACCCACTTGATCATCATCATATGTACAAAATCATCATATGTATATTGTTATTTTGATAAAAGTCATTAGACAAGAGTCTAAGACCGATTATTATTTATATAGGTTTCTGTGACCGAAGCACGCCCGTAGCCGATAATCCGCCTTTCATTATCAACGTGAGTCTATAGCCTCACTTTATACTAGTTATTAAATGATTTTAAACCCGCGAGGGGGAATACATGTTTTATAAACTTAGAACACAAGATTTTTATGGTATGCTTTGTCCCTCTATGAATGGACCCGTGGTTGCCTTTAAATTGCATTAAGTGATTGCCTTTGTTAAAACCTCAATTATGGACCGTTAATTAACCTATGATGGGTTAACCGCTAATACAATTAATAGATCTATGGGGGAAGCCGCCCCGGTTCAGTTTTTGTGGACTTGTCATAGAAGCTTAGGCCCGACCTCCACACTGTTTGAACATATTGTATTGAGAAGTCAGGTATACGGCAATGTACCAATAATCTGGAGGTAACGACAATTAATAAATCTCTCGTCTTATTAGACTGATATGGAAGTGTCTAAGGGCTCGGTTCCATGAGCTTATTGCAATTTATGCTATATACAATTATCATTGTTGATGCAAATTATTATTTAATGCTTATAAGCATGCCACAAACTTATAATCTTTGCTTGTGTTTAAATTAATTTCATAAACCTATAGATTCACTCGGCATTTTTGCTGATTGTTTTACTCACATGTATTTCAGGTAATCAAGAAGTGGAAGCTTGGAGGTCACAGGGAATGAAGTTGTGCACTGCTTTTGTTGTTCAAACTCTTTGATTTATTTATCGTTCCATTTTTAAAACAAACCAATATGTTGTTTTAACTTATCTTTTGGTAACGATTACTTGGGACTACGCTACTCTGACAAATGTTTTGGGAACGATAAATCTAAAACGTCTCTTTTCGAGTCGTTCTTTATAAATTATGGGTTGTTGTATCATTGTTTAGCACCCAAAGATGTATTCCGCTGCGTGTAAATTTGGGGGTGTTAAAATGACTGCGAGATTCGCTACCATCCTAGCAAGGCGAACGTTGTGGCGGATGCACTTAGTAGGAAGGATAGAGAGAAACCTTTGAGAGTCAGAGCGTTAGTGATGACTGAGGGTGTTGATTTGACCGGAACAATATTGAAGGCTCAAGAGAAGGGATTGATGAAAGAAAATATTGGCGCTGAGAATCTGGGAAGACTGCAGAAACCTCTTTTTGTGGTAAAGTCAGACGAGCTGAGATATTTTTGGAATCGGATTTGGTTACCGCTATGTCCATCCGAGGAAGGAATGCCTGGAGTAAGGGATTTGGTTATGAATGAGTCTCATAAGTCGAAGTACTTGATACATCCTGGAGCGGATAAGATGTATCATGATCTGAAGAAAGTCTACTGGTGGCCGAATATGAAGGCCGAGATTGCTCGTTACGTCAGTAAGTGTTTGACTTGCGCGAAGGTTAAAGCTGAACATAAGAGACCGTCTGGGTTGTTGGTACAACCAGAGATCCCAGAATGGAAATGGGAAAAGATCGCTATGGATTTCGTGACGGGTTTACCTAGGACTCCTAGTGGTTGTGATATGATTTGGGTAATAGTGGATAGATTAACGAAATCTGCTCACTTTTTACCTATGAGGAAGACGGATAGCATGGAGAAACTTGCCAGTGTGTATGTGAAGGAAATTGTTTGTCGACATGGTGTACCTTTATCGATCATTTTGGATCGCGATAGCAGGTTTACTTCGGAATTTTGGAAATCTCTTCAACGTGCGATGGGCACCGAATTGAGTTTGAGCACGGCCTATCACCCTGAAACTGATGTCCAAAGCGAACGAACTATTCAGACGTTAGAGGACATGCTCCGAGCATGCGTGATTGATTTCGGAGGAAGTTGGGAACGCCACTTGCCTTTAGTGGAGTTTTCACATAACAATAGTTATCCTGCGAGCATTGAGGCTGCACCATTTGAAGCGTTGTATGGAAGGAAGTGTAGATCTCCTGTGTGTTGGAGTGAAGTGGGAGAGAGTCGGTTGACTGGGCCCGAGATGGTTTTGGAGGCGACAGAGAAGATAGTGCAAATTAAGAACCGTTTACTTGTTGCGAGAAGTCGACAGAAGAGTTATGCCGATAATAGGAGGAAACTGTTGGAATCTGAGGTCGGAGACATGGTCATGCTTAAGGTTTCGCCATGGAAGGGTGTGATACGTTTTGGGAAGAAAGGAAAGCTGAGTCCAAGGTATATTGGACCATTCAAGATCGTTAAACGAATTGGACCGGTAGCGTATAAGTTAGAATTGCCGAATGAGCTTAGTTCTATTCACGACACGTTTCATGTATCGAATTTGAAGAAAAGTTTGGCGGACAAGGAATTGGTGATTCCTTTGGACGAGATTCAGCTTGACGATAAAATGCATTTCGTGGAGGAACCAGTGGAGATTATGGACCGAGAGGTTAAGAGATTGAAGCACAGTAGAATTCCCATTGTGAAGGTACGATGGAATTCTAGGAGTTGACCGGAATACACTTGGGAACGTGAGGACTTCTTCAAGGAGAGATATCCTCATCTGTTCCAGCGGCACGAAATGTGAGTATAAGAAGAGGCGAGCGTCGGGACGTCGCTCTCTTTAAGGAGGGGTGGACGTGATACCCAGAAACCGAGGTCACCTATTTTACCCTAAATTATGAATATTTTTGAAATTTTTAAGAAATTTCGTTTATTATATATTTAATCGTTTAAGTTGAAACCGACGTTTAAGGCCGTAATCTTAACGAATGACGATTTAAGAAAGACGATGACGACTACGATCCCGACGGATGCCCAATTTTTATGTTTTATTGTCGCTTTATCGATATTATAATTTTTCGAGAATTTTATTTTTGGTTTGTATTAAGTCGAGCCGGGTGCGTTTTATTTTATTCTAGGTGCGTTTAAATCGCTTTAAAAGTATTATGGAGTGTTCGGGACGACCCCCGACTCCCGCAAATTTTCAAAGTCGACTAAAAAGTCATTTCCCGCTAACTAGTATTGTCGTTTAAATATGAGGCCAAAAGAATGACCAAATTGCACCAAAGGTCCCTCAAAACTTCACAAAATAGGGAAAGAACACACACACACAAAAACACATTTAAAAAAAAAACCCACCCTCTTCTCTCTCTCTTTTGGCAGTCGGCCTTCACCACCACCACCACCACAATTTTTTTTCTTTCTTGTTTTTGATTAATTCCAAGTTTAGACCACCTTTTTAAATCCATTAGTAAGTGTTTTTACATACTTTAATTCAACATGCATAAACATGATTTTTCAAGAATTAAAAGATTTTTCAAAAGTTTGATTTGATGTAATTAAACTTAATACATGTTTAATTTGTGTTTAGATTATGTTAAATCATCATTTAAATTAACCAAAATTGGTTTGGTTTGGGTGTTTGATCACCGACACCCCACGGCCAAATGGGGGTGTTTGGTGGATCATGGTGTTTGATGTGTTTGTTTATGGGGTTGTGTTTAGGATTGTGTTTTAGGTATTTTTGAATGGGTTAAACACATTGCATGTATGATTTGGTAAATAGGTTTTTGAGAGTATTTGATGTTCTAAAGATAAGGACTGATTAAGGTGATTAGAAGTGATCATGATTGGTTAAGTTAGGGCTAGGTGACGTTAAAATGGTTTGGAATCGAGTGTTAAGGTGATTTTGAAGTGGTAAAATTTTGGCAGATTGTTTGAGGCCATTTTTGAAACTCTTAAGTCTAAATACAGGTCATAAACATAGGATTTAGTTTTAGAGCTTTGTCTTAGCTTCGATTTGGTATAAGAAAGAGCTTACGACTCCAAACGAGTCAAAAGTTATGATATTTTGAAAGTTCGTGTACCGGGAGATGAGAAATCAACATAATCCGAAATTGTGTTTGGTTTTAGGTCAAATCCCAGGGACCATAGATAGAGTTTGGTAAATGATTGAAAGTTGATTTTTGGTTTCAAACCTGCATTTGTGAGTCTATTTTTAGACTTAGGAGTTAAAGTAGCTAATGGTGTCTTTTAAATGGGTCAAACAAGTCCAACATGGTCAAAGTGCAAAATCAGTCCTAAAAGTGTATGTTTAGAAATGTAATGAGTAATGGGTCATAAAAATGAAAACATTTTATGGAATTTAAAATGAGTTTTCTACAGGTCATAAGGTATTTTTACAAATTTTATTGTATTTTATATAAGTGCTTAAGTCATGGAAAACAGCCCATACTTTTGGTAAGTATCGGCGAAATCGTAAAATGGGTAGTAATTTTAATAACGTAGATAAATCGTATAAGTCTAGTAACAACTACTTGTTTGGTTTTGGCGTGAGTTAGTAATTATGACAATTGACTAATATGTATGTATTATACAGTACTTAAAGTTATATAAATGAGTTGACTCATTACGCGTTGTTTGTTAGGTGTTGAATTTCCCGGGCATCCTCATCGTCAGTGATCGTCATCCGTTGCGTCGACTACTTCTATATAAAAGGTGTGAATTTATAGCCTCGCTTTATATTGTTTTTAAATGGTTTTACCCGCGAGGGGGAATGCATGCTATTTTAAAAGAAACGAACATATGTCATGAATGATTGTTGGACCCGAAAGTTGCCTAAATTATGTTGAGTACCTAGTTGCATAAGACCCTATATTCATGAACTATTAACTATTGTTTAATCCTTGTGTGGATTGAAAATAGCCGCTTATACAATTGATAGTACTATGGGGTTGACGACCCTATCCGAGACGAGGGCTAGTACGTTGAGTACCCCCTGCGGACGGATAACTTGTGATAAGAAATAAGGTATAATTGCAACTAATGCCTTTAGAAGGGGCACTAGTTTCATCTTAATCATGCCGGTAAATATACGCGGGTGATTGAGTTAACGGATTAGTGTCATGAGCTTAAACACAATTGTAATAACCTTGAATAATAGATTGTTTGATCGACAATTCTATGAATGATCGTGATTGATTTTATATACTTATGTTCAAAATATGATTATAAAACCTATGAATTCCACTCAACATTATTTGTTGACCCCTTTAAGCATGTGTTTCAGGTAATCGATGAGATGGTAACAAGGAGCATGCTAGGATGGATGTTGTTGTGGCTTGGCGGTCTACTTAGTCTTTCCTCCCTTTTCATAACTTAAAAACTTTTTATGTCATGTTATGTAAACTTGTAATGTATTTTGGGTTGAGATTCAGTGGGGACCAAACGCGACTCGGTGTTGTATTATCTTTGGGGTTTTGGAAAGCCGTAGACAATGTAGTCTAAACAATTTTAATTAATGTCTAAATTCCTACGTCTCTTTGAGTCGTTCGAAGTAGCTTGTGTGTGATGATAACTGCCTACCACCCAAATGTTGTAGTTCCGCTGCGCATAGCATTTGTGGGGGTGTTAGAAAAACTTCAACGTAATGAAAATATAAATTTGGTCAATTGGTAACAAAATCGTACTAACGATGAAATTAAATCGACAAGTTACAAAGCCGTACAAACGATCTACTAAATAACAAAAAAACCATTGTAACTTATAATTATAAAATTAGGTATTTAGGGCCGTTTCGTGGATTTCGGTGGCCTATGCCATGATTACTCGGAGTCCTAATAAAAAATATTAACATATAGATTCTTGCTTGTTAAACTTGGCTGTATCTTAACGTATTTATGCGTATATTCATATTATTTCTTATCGGATTCTTTAATGTTTTCTTTAAACGCTCTAAATGTTAAGATGCGTGCTTTTTCAATCTATGTGACATGATTTCTAAAACAAATCAAAATAATAATTACAAATATAATAATTAGAATTACGATGCTAGCTTATAATATTAAGTACCTAATACGAAGTATAAAATACATGATATTACGTTTGATCAGAATAAATAATCCAATTAATAAATAATTAACAATTTAACTTAAAACATAAACCACCAAAAAGCAAAAAGAAAATTAACAAAAATTTAAAATAATAAGTTGTCTAACAATGGCAAAACTCATTGTAATGTGATAATTTATTGGCATTTGAACCTTGCCATATTATTGGATCATAAAAAATATATATTATCAAACACTAGAGTATAAAATCATTTGTATCAAATTTAGTATATTAGTACTTCTCTTATGGATAGTAATAAAAGTATAAAAATATACAAATACACATAATGAACGATTCCAAAAATTGGTGGCCCTACTAGAATTGTGGCGTTGTGCCACCACACATGTCATACTTTTCAAAAGCCGGTCTTGCTATGAGTTCGTCATTACAAGACCATACTATTTATCTAAGCGTATGTTTATCGGTTTAACATTTAATTTATGTGAGACGTAAAATTGTAAGGCCTTCTCGAGAGGCCTCATCCTTATTATGATTACTGTTAGACATTAATCCATCATTTATAATGATAAAGTCCTGTAACTTGGGGGAATTTGGTGAATTGGGTGTTAGAGATATCTTAGGCTTTTGATATAAGATACTATTAGAGATAAGTGTGTCTATTCCCTATACAAGTATAATTCTATTTACACACAAAAAAAACTTGCGTACCTTAAACCGACAAACCAACTTTGACCCTATTTATCCTCTAATACTTCATGCAGTTCGAGTGACGAAATCGCGTATGCTTGGACTTGATTAGTAAACTAGAAAAGAAAAAAAAACTTCAACGTAATGAAAATATAAATTTGGTCGATTGGTAACAAAACCGTACTAACGATCGAATTAAATCGACAAGTAACAAAGCCGTACCAATGATCTACTAAATAACAAAAAAAACATTGTAACTTATAATAATAAAACTAGTAAACAATAAAAAATTCAAGCAACCCGAAAAATGACTCAACCAAGCCGAGGCGTAGTGGGAAGCTGAAGCAAAGCAAGAAAAACAAGCATCAAGTGAGAATATAGCGAAAACCAGGATATAAAATTGTCAGCGAATATCTCTAACTTAACACTAGACGATCCATACATTGCCTAGTATAGAAGCCAATTTGGTTGGTCATCTTTATTTGTTTTGCTTTATACGAAGATTAAGTCGGTTAACCCACTCCCACGATACAACATCTTGTTCGGATTATAATGTTGAAATAAAGGGTACAAGAAGCAACCGCAAACCAACCTCAATGGGTAAATTTGTGGTTTAGTTTATGAGAAATTGGGAGTGGTAAATTTTTAAGGTTATAGGGATAGTTTTTTAAAGGATAATATTTGATAATTGAGAGGGTTAAGGTTTGTTCTCTAATATCATGTTAAACATTACATAAACCCGTTGGTGTTATGTATTATTAATCTATCATTTATAATGGTAAAACTCTAATTACCTTAAATCTACAAACAACCAGCTTAAGCATGTTTATCTTCTAATAAGTGTGTGGTGTTGATCAATAGGAGACGAGTATGGCTCAAGAGAGTGATAGATACTAAATAACTGGGTTTAACGTATGAGTCTACAAGGCACATACAAACTAATTTACAAAATATTACTGAATAAATTACATTGCATTTATGTCTCACATAATATTGAACCCGCAACATGTTGGTAACATGTTGGTAGCAATTCATACACCATGTGGTAGTGCTTGCCTACAAGACCCTTTTTCATATACATGTAAAGTTAACAAACATGGTACACATAAACTCACAATCATCTAGTTTTTTTAATGGAGGAATTTTATTAAAAAAAGTTAGCAAGAAGCTAGGCCAAGCAACAACCATATAAATAGTGTTTAGCAGGTCATTTAACCATGCAACCTAATTTACATCAAGTATCTTACATCTACTAGTCAGCCAAAGCTAAGAATGTGACACAATATTGTTGGAAATCAAGTTCTTAAGAGGCTTCTTCAAAGAGAAAAAAGTCGTTATTGATCCCTTTGATTGGATCTATATTTTGTTAAGAACTAGTATAGTAGTTTGTAATCAAACTAAAACACTTTGAGAACTCTTACTCAAACTAAATAAGTTATGCGGAATCTAACTTATAAAGCACAAAAGAACAGAATTACTTTTAACTATTAGATTCACTTATTAATCGACTTGAGTGAGGTACATGAATGACATTGTGCCTATGTTCCTTTTATAGAGTAAGGAACCCTAGAAACCTTAGAATATTCTTTAAAGATAACTATATCACAGACGATATATTATCAATATTCTAACTATTTAAGTATATCACATAAGATATACTCTAACTATAACTATGACATATCTTATACAAAGATATATTCGTCCTAATCAATATAGCAGTACTTACTTTATAAGTAGCAGTACTCACTATGTACCACGTTAACACTAACGGTACTTGAAAGATAACTAACAGTACTTGAATAATACTAATGGTACTTGACACTTAACAAATAATTCCCAACAATCATCCCCTAAACAAGAATGATAACTTGTTGTCTTCTTGTTTCTCTTGTACTGGATGTATTTAGAATACATGTCTTCAGTTTTTCCTTCATCCTTGGATTGAACTTGGTAATTTGTATTTGTATCCAACTGAATGTAACCAAACACTTCAATGTAGATCTTCTTCTAATAAGATAATCTTCAAACAACATGAACATCAGTTTTGTCTTCAAACTATGATCTTCTTGTGTCTTGTAAACATTCATTTATCTTTGTAGCATCAGTAATTGTCTTCTTGAGTTAAATCTATGAACTCTGAATCATAAACATCAGTCTTGATTGGATAAGACAAAACCTTCCAAGTATTTTCTTCTTGAATACTTCTTTGCTTGCAATCTTCATACCTGAAATAAAAAAATTAACAACAAAAACCAATCTGTATTGGCTTCATGATTTTTAGCAAATCACCAGCTATCAACGTATTTGATATATTCTTTGCCAGTTAGCCGTACACTCTGGAATAGCCAATACTTTATTTATAAAGAATAAGGTGTATTGATAACCTTACAATTTTTGGTAAATTGTCAACCATCAACGGATTTGATGAAGTCTTTACCTAGTACCATTTGTCTAGGACTAGCCAACTCTTTGTCTCGAAACAAGGTGAGTCAGAACCATATAGTTTTTAGCAAACTACCAGCTTTCAATGGATTTGAGAAGTCTTTACCACAAACCGTTTGCTTATGGACTAGCCAGTTCTTATGTGTGTTAGACATGGTGAACTGAGAACCATTTGTGAAGTGTGACTGAAAGTCCAACACTTAAGGCTCTTTCAGAGCTTCTTCCTCATCTTTCAAATCCTTGATTTGTTGTTTAACCATTCTGATCAACTCTAAAGCATCAACAGATTCTTCTGTATCTTCCAATTGTTGTTCCAACATTCTTTCCAACAATCTTCTTTTGAATGGATAACTCTTCTCTTGTAGCATATAGTAGGTGGCATCATCTATATCATAAATATGCAATCCACATAACCTATAATATCTCCAGTAACTAGGAACCTGATTCTCTAATACCATCATCATTTCTTGATCACATTTGTGTGGTTCATACATGAAGAGCATTTCCCTATACAATAGTGATACTTCAGTTTTACATGCACTGGCTTCTTGAACTAACCTGAAATGATCCTGAATATCTTGTCTGTCAAGAATGTGAAGAATATCTTCCAAAAGTCTGAATATTCTTGTTGTGCCATCAGTTCTTTGAATTCCATGAGCTTCCAGTTCTTTATCCATAGAGTATATCTATCTAGCAATAGATGATCTCATTCCAAAAATCTCTGTATCAATACATTGATCTTCAAATTTTAATATCTTTAAGTACTTCTTCAAGCTTTCATCATCATCACTATCTTCTGCTGTTGACTTAGCCCTCTTGGCTTTCTGCTTTCTCTTTGTTGATCTTTTTCTTTTAACACCCTTGGATATTCCCTCAAATTCTGTTGAACCCTCTTCTAAGTTTGTATGTACCGTTTCTTCAGTATGTACTGTTGACTGTGCATGTACTGCTTGTACATTTTTAGTCTGAGCAATATCTTGAGCTTTATCTCCTTCATTCATTCTTTGAGCAGTCTCTTCCTCCTTTGAACTTACCTTCTCCTTTCTATTCTTCCTCACATAAGTGGTCTTGATAGTTGGAGATGAATTTGTAGGTTCAGCAGTACTTGGCTCAATTCTAGGAGTGCTTCCAAATTGTCTTTGTTGTTGCAGATGTCTTCTATGTCTTTCAACAACCATTATATCTGCTTCAGATCCAATCTCAACAAAATTCAATTCAGTTCTCTTATGTTGCTCATACAAAGTCCTGATTTCTTCAAAATTCTTCTTGACCAGCTGAATATGAGTGAAACCCTTAACTTTCTTGAGAAAGTTCATCATTTGATTCCTAATCTGCATAGTAGTTGGAGGCTTAATCTTTTCTCTTCTTCTCTTTTCAGCAAAGAACCTTTGTTGCTCCCTTACCAGATCATCAATCAACTTTGATTTCTCTTCTTCATCATAAGCATCTCTCTCTTCAGCTATCAATGAGTCTTCAAGAAGCTTACTTGCATGTAACTCAGCTTGAATCCTATCATGCTCTTTTATGTTCCATTCTTGCTGTATTCTCTTAGCTTCTAGCAAATGCTGCTTTGCTGCAAGTTCTTCTTGTAAGTCTTCTTCACGAATCTAAGCTTGCACTCTAAGAGCATATTCCTCATCATGGTCTAACTGATTAAATCTATACATGACTTTGCTAATATCATCATCTGAATCACTTTCATTTTCATATTCTGATAGTATTTGCTTCTTCCCCTTATCCTTTGGATTAATCTTAGGTAGCTTCTCAGCTTGGGAGGTCTTTCCTCATCAACTTGCTATTGAATAACTATACCTTTAGTAGGGTGTGAAGCTTGAACTTTCTTACCTTTAGTTTGATCCTTTTTGGCAAGAACTTCTTGTTGTGTCTTCTTCTCTACCTCTGCTTGTTTTGCTTTCTCAACTGAATTCTTCTTTCTTAAATCAAGCAGTAATTGGTCTAAAGTCTCATCCTCTCCAAAAGGAGTTTGACTTTCTAGTGAAGGATGATCACCAGCGGTACTTGCAATCGGCTTAGTTGGCTTAGCAGTACTTGGGTCTTCAACAATGTCAGCAGTACTTGCGGTCGGCTTATTTGGCTTAGCAGTACTTGGATCTTCAAAAATGTTGACTTCACCAGTATTAGACACACTTGTTTCTTCAATCACGTGTGTATCTCCAGATACCCTTTCTTCCACTGAAGCTATCCTTTCAACTTGCACCTCTTCAGTCTTGTCTGATCCATTGCTCATTCTTAATCTGGACAGTACTTGCAAAGACTATTTCCTGTGAAACAATATTTGTCTTTGTGGTAGTGGAGTTGAAGATATAGGAAATTGAATATTAATTTCATCTGACTTCTCATAGAAAGTACTCCAATTCACTTAAAGTGGTGATTGAGGTGTTGGTGCTGGCTGACTTACCATCATTTCTTCAACTTGTGGCTCCTCATGAGTAGGTTGTGGTTCTTCCTGTTGAAACTCCATGTTTGTAGGTTCATCCACACCAGTCTCTAAACCAGTTCCATCTTCATAAGTCCCAATGACATCATCATCCAACTCAAAATTGATGTCATTTCCAGAGATCCTTATTTGATTATCAGAAGAAGGTGGTTGTTCTTCATAATTCCTCCCCTGTTTGGTTGTATTCAGTTGATTTTTCTTGTGGTTTCTGAATCTTTGCTTTTTGAGTGCAGCCTTCTGAATAGATCTATGTTGCCTCATCCAAGGTGATACTTTGTTCCTCAACTTGATTAGGCTAGCTTCTAATTCAGCAATTTTCTTGTCTTGAACAAGTTTTTCTTTTTGCAACACATGTACCTGTTGGGACAAACTAGTACACAAAGCCGTCAAATTTTCAACATCCACCATCTCTGGTGCTTGTGCTGGTGGTGAACCACTAGCAGCAATAGAAGCAACAAGTGTATGGATCATCTCATCAGTATTTGGTGGAGCACCAACATTGTGAGAAGAAGATTGTGAATCTTCTAGGGAATTGGAACTCTGGTGAGAAGGAGTTTGCTGAGAAGCACTAGCATTGCTAGGTTCCTCACCTTCTTGATTGGCAGGTTGGGCTAACATATGAGCAAACAATGGTGTAACTATTCCTGTAAAGGCATTGCCTTGTTTGGTCAAGAAAGAGAAAGTTCTCTTTATGAATGTAGGAACATCCCATGTATCAGTTAACTCTGGTAGGTTAGGTATTTGGTCACTAACTAAAGTCTGAATGAATCTAGGATACATCAAAAACTTTTTAGTTCCTTCCAAATTCCTAGTCATGCCTTCAAAAATTAATCTTGAAAAATTAAAAACCCTGTTATTTGCTAGACAAATACCAGCTGATGCCAATGCAACATGAATTTGATCAAAAGATGTACTTTTAGAGCTTAAACAGTGAATAATAGCATGAAAAAGCAATTTCCATTGAGGTAAAAATAAAGCATTAAAGAAAGTAAGACTTTCCCTACCACCCTCATAGCCCATGGCTGCAAGGCCATCATGAATCTCTGTGTTATTAAGCATACTAAGTCCATTTTCATCATTTAATATCAAACTTGCCCTTAGCAGTACCTCAGTTACATATATATTTCTATGATTCACCCTAGCCTTAATGCAAGGTTGATCAAACTGAGTACCTAACACAACAGTGTTCCAAAGTTATTCAACAATGGAAATAGAGACAATGAGACTTACAGTTAGTGCAAAACAAATATGACTTCGAGATAAGAAACTAAGAATCTCATGGAATCTAAGAGAGTCATCATTCACAGCAAGATTCACAACCAAATTATGCTTAGAGATCACTTGTAAAGCAGCCATTAGTATTTTTGATGATCGAAAAATTAGAGAGAAGGTTATAGAATCAAGAGATAAAAATAAAAGATTAGATGAATCAATTGTGCAATCGGAGTAAGTATTTAAGTAAATAACAAACCCAAGCGTGAAGAAATCGCCAAATTTACAAAAGAGACCCTTAACGGTACAACGGACATGTAGCGGTACATGGAACATATGCGGTACTTGAACTTGTGCTAGTGGTACTTCGAGTTATAACGGTACCTCACAATTTTGACCAGTTAATGCTTTCCACTATCATTATAACCTCTTTTATCTTTTTCTATCAACCTGTAATCACATCAAAAACACAAAAACATAGACTATACAATAAAAATTAGTATAAAAATTGTACAGCTATTACCTCCCCTCAACATATGCAACAGTCTATTGGTTGAGCATACCAATATGTGTCACCAAGAATTCAAATCTCTTTGCATCAAATGCCTTGGTCAACAAATCAGCTACATTGTTGTATGTATGAATCTTCAAGACTTGAATAAGCTTATTGTCATAAGCATCTCTTATAAAGTGATGTCTTATTTCAATATGCTTGGTCTTGGAGTGAAACACTGGATTCTTGACAATGCATATAGTACTTTCATTATCAATGTAAATCTTGGTGTTCATGAAGTTAAACCCATGATCTAACAATTGATTTGAATCCAAAGTACTTGTCCACAGGAATGAGCAGCAGCTACATATTCAGCTTCAGTTGTAGAAGTAGCAACAATGGTTTGCTTCTTACAGTACCATGATATGAGTCTTCTGCCTAGGAATTGACAACCTCCTGTTGTGGATTTCCTATCATTATTAGCTCCAGCATAATCACTATCTAAGTAAGCTTCCAATTCAAAGGTGGAATCTCTAGGATACCATAATCCTAAATTAGGTTGACTTTTAAGATACTTAAAAATCTTTTTCACAGCATGTAGATGTGACACCTTTGGATTGACTTGGAACCTTGAACAGGCACACACATCAATCATAATATCTGGTCTTGAAGTAGTAAGATACATCAATGAACCAATCATTGATCTGTATAGATGAATATCAACACTTTCTCCATGTTCATCTTTTGATAAAGACTTCTTAGCTTCAAAAGATGTGCTTGCACTCCTTGTATCCATACATGAAAAATTCTTCAAGATTTCAGCAACATACTTATCTTGGCTGATAAATATTCTATCTTTCCTTTGTTTGACTTACAGTCCTAAAAAGAAAGCTAGTTCTCCCATAGAACTCATCTAAAATCTTCCTTTCATCAAAGCCTCAAACTCTTCACACCATGACTTCTTGGTAAAACCAAAAATGATGTCATCGACATAGACTTGAACTAGAATAATGTCCTTAGCATTCTTCTTGATGAACAGAGTTTGTCAATGGTCCATCTCCTATATCCATGCTCTAACAAAAAATTGGATAAAGTTACATACCAGGCCCTAGGAGCTTGATGCAGACCATAAAGTGCTTTGATAACCTTGTAGACTCTGTTGGGGAACTTAAGATCTACAAAACCTTGAGGTTGTGAGACATATACCTCCTCTGAAATAGTACCATAAAGAAAGGCACTTTTCACATCCATTTGATAGACTATAAAACCCATATATGATGCAAAGTCCAAAAATAACCTAATGGCTTCTATCCTTGCCACTGGTGCAAAAACTTCATCATAGTCTATCCCTTCTTCCTGTCTATAGCCTTGAGCAACAAGTCTTTCCTTGTTCCTCACAATAACTCCTCTTTCATCCTTCTTCTTCCTGAAAACCCATCTAGTACCAATTACTCTCTTACCCGAGGGAAGATCCACAAGAATCCAAACCTTTTGTAGCTCAAATTGTGTTCATTCTTCTTGCATGACATCTACCCAACTTTGTTCATCAAGAGCTTGAGAAATGTTTTTGGGATCTACTTGTGATAAGAAACAGGCAAACAAACAATGCTGAGTATCTTTATGATTAGTTCTCTGTTGTTGTTTGACATAACTCACAAGCGCATGAGTTTCAGTATTGGTTTGAAGTTGTCTTCTGGTTTGTACAGCAGACTTGGGATCTACAATGATCTGTGTAGTAGGATGGTTGTTGTTGACTCTATAAGTGGGAATAGAACTGACTGGAATTTCTGTTTCCAAATTGTTGAAACCAGTTACTGCACCCTGCTCATCATAGGAAGCTTTAGAGAAGATTCCTTCAGCTAGACTAGCATATACGTCTTCATCATCCATAGCTTGTAAAGTCTCTTCTAATGAATCAACAGACTTAGCAGATTTTAACTTAGCAGTACTTGTAGATGAAGTACCGCTAGGTGTAGTATGTACTGCTGAGTGTTGTGACTCAAAAGATTCTTCTCCTGAATACTTATTAGCAGATGTAGCATTATTTTCTTGATCTTGATGCCTCTGAAGCTCTTGGGAGGCTTGATCATCTTTTGATGGCATAGTATGCTTCTTGGGAGTAGCAGACATGGGAGTAACAGTAGGCATATTAGGCACATAGATATGAACATCATCATCTGATGAAGAAACTTCTTCTTGAGTACCTGCATTAGTTGCACTAGACTCCTCACTTGCATTGTTAGTTTGACAATCCTTTGGCACAGAATAGTAATCCATGGAGTTAGTTAGATAATCTAAATCAAACATCCAAGCATAACCTATTCCTGGGACATTGGGTTTATTTTCTAAGAAATTAACATGGTCATTTTCTTCTACCTTTTTAGATGCCAAATTATAAACCATATATGCTTTACTTTGCAATGAATATCCTACAAGATATCATGGATCAGACTTTCCATCAAACTTTCCCAAATGATCAAGAGTATTTGGTATAGACACATGACACCCAAAAGGTCTTAAATGACTTATGGTAGGCTTAACACCAGTCAAAAGTTCATAAGGTGTTTTGTTTTGAGGCTTGGTCGCTAAGACTCTATTTAACAAATAACATGCAGTGTTGATTGCTTCTGCCCAAAAGGTATTTGGCAAAAGAGAATCAACCAGCATAGTTCTAGCAGCCTCAATTAGTGTCCTATTCTTCCTTTCAGCCACTCCATTTTGTTGTGGAGTCCTAGGATTACTAAATTGTCTCTTAATGCCTTTAGACTTACAGAATTCATCAAATTCAGCATTCTTGAATTCTATCTCATTATCTGTCCTAATGATTAAAACTTGTTTAGTGAAATGCTTTTCAACTAAAGTGATAAAATCCTTAAGTAATTCATTGGTTTCACTCTTAAGAGCTTTAAATAAAACCCAACTGAATCTGCTATAATCATCAATTATGACTAGACAAAAGGTCTTATGACTAATGCTTCTTAAAGAAACTGGACCAAACAAATCCATATGCAAGAGTTGCAAAGGTTTTGTCACAGTATTGATAGTCTTGGTCTTACAAGAGGCTCTATGTTGTTTACCTTTTTGACAAGCAGCACATGTGAAATCATTTTGAAAAGATTTGTTAGGTAGCCCTCTAACCAAATTCCTATTTACTAATTTGTTAAGATTCTTGAAATTCACATGACCTAACCTTCTATGCCATAAATTAGACTCATCATAAGAAGCCTTAGCTAGCAAACATGTAATACCACCTGTGGGAGTAATAGTATGAAGATTAAAGGTGTACATATTTTCTTGCCTGGGTACTTTGAGTAGTAATTGAGATTCTTTAGGCATCTCAAAGTCTTTAGACAGCACCAAGCAGTCTTTGTCTGTGAACATCACCTTGTTCTTCTTATCACACATTTGTGATACAGAAAAGAGATTGAACTCATTCAATACTTTCACAAAGAACACATCTTCAAATTCCAACTTCCCTATATTGATTTTCCCTTTGCCAGTAATTCTACCTTTGCTACCTCCAAAGGCTACTAGTCCTCCTCTGAATTCTTCAAATTCAGCATGAAAATCTTTGTTTCCTGTCATGTGTCTTGAGCATCCACTATCTACTATACCTTTGTCTTTCAGTTCATCAATTAGATGCCCCTGCACATAAACAAAACTTATTAGTTTTTAACAGGGACCCAAGCCACATTTGGCTCGGATCTTGTGGGACTTACACATTTAAGAGTCTGTTCAGAAGCATTCCCAGTTATACTGCTTTTACTCTTATACTTCATGGTTTCAGTTATATAGTCAAAGACATAGGGTGACTCTATGTGCTAAGACTTCTTTGCCTTAAGTACTACTTTATCAGTACTTTCTTTAACACATGGTTTTTCTCTTTTAGGAACCCACATTTGCACTGGTTTGTTATTAAACTTACTTCTAGATGTTTTGGCTTTTTCAACAACATTCTTAGAAGTCTTAGAGAACTTTGGTTTAACATAATTTGAACCAACAGTAATTAAGTTTGGTCTAGCATTACTTGCAGGTCTAGACTTGCCGGTACATGGTTTACCAGACTTCAAAGGTACTAGACCTTATTTCATAAGTATTGCTCTAGGAACAAAACTTTTGGTAGAGTTATTTTTATCCTGTTTAGCTACCCTTGAGTGATCAAACTTAGGTTTGTCATTCTTAAGTTTCTGATTCCTATTAACCTGTGAATTTTTCCCATTACTGTTTTTCATGACCTTTTGTGCAGCCTTTTGTTTCATAATTTTATCTTCATGCAAAGTACAATCTTTGATAAAATGACTTAGACTACCACAAACATAACATCATTTTCTTCTCAAAGAAGACCCAAAAGGTTGTTTTGACTTAACTTTCTCAAAACCTAACCCACCCCTCTTGGTTTTATTATGTTTTACATCATTTTCCAATATCTTGCTAGGAGTGTTTACCTACTTGGGAGCATAACTAGTCTTAGATTCTTCAGAAACAGAATTGTTCATTAAAGGTGCATAAACAATGTTCTTGGTCACAACAGTCTTATCATGGGATAAAGTACTAGAGTTTGAGGTATTTTTAACCTTTGGTTCTTCTAACTCTATACTTGTATCATTACTAGGGGGTATGAAAGTTCTTGATAGTGGTGGAGGAACTGCCTTCAGTCCTTCAACATATCTATCATTCTCAGGTGTATTATCTGACTCATTAGAACTATCAAAAATCCCCTTTGATAAGTCCTTGTCAGTTAAAGTTATCCCAGGTTGGTCCTCAATATATCCTAGGCCCAACTTATCATAATACCCCATTTGTAAATTAATCAGTTTTCCCAATCCTTTAGAGGAATTTTACCAATGATTAATCACTTCCCTTTCATTATAAAGACTGGATTTTAAAGCTTCATTTTCTATTGACACTTTCAAAAGTTGTCTTTCAAAGGCTTTAATTTCCACATCTTTTTCCCTTATTTGAAGAGCTAAAATTCTTATTTTCTCTTCATAGTTTTGTTGAGCCTTTTTATACAAAACTATATTTTCTTCTAACTTAGCAACACCCTGTTTAAAAGCATTTAGTTCTACAGTGCATGTGTTGACTTTTTGATACCGTTCCTCTAGTTCTACTTTTAAGCTATTAACTTTAAGAACATAGTCTTTAGAACAAGGATGTACCTCAGTATCTTCATGTGAGAGAGCCATTAAACCAAGCTCTTCTTCTTCTTCATCTTCAGCCCAGTTCACCACTCCATCTACAGTTACCAATGCTTTGGTTCCTTTAGGACTCCTGCTGTTTCCTTTTGGAAAGCTTTCAGTTATTCTTAGACTGGTTCTATAGCTGTTCTTGGACTTTTGACTGCTACTTTTAGCTTTGTCTCTAGTGTATTCTCTTGCAAAGTGTCTATTCCTTCCACAGTTATAGCATTCAACTTTGGACTTGTCATATCCTAATGGCTCATTAGGATCAACAGTCATCTTTCTTCCAGTCTTCTTGAAGAACCTGTTAGATCTTACTGACATCATAGCAGCTTGCCATTTAAAATCCATCTCTTCAACATCAGCATCATCCATTTGGAACAAGTCATTGAGTGCTAATCATGGCATGTTGTCTTGTCTAGAAAAAAATGAGAAGGCATCATTGTCACTAAACAACGGTGAAGATCTTCCATGTGGATTTTGAGAGACTATAGGGCTACCTTCAGTTACCTCTTGAAAGTCCCCCAACGGTATTTGTGAAGTATGTACCGCTGCTTGATCCACTAGCGGTATTATGAAAATAAGTACCGCTGTTTCCTTCTGACACAAAAGCCAAGTTAGACTTTGTTGTAGTCGTTGCCTTGGTCACCTCAATGCCTTTCGCATCCATCTTGTATGCTCTAAGATTGTTGTAGAGATGATCAAAAGGAATTGTTTCCAGATCATCTCTTGTGATGAAGTGCATAGCCATTGCTTTCCACTCTTGTGGAACACTCCTTAAGAATTTTTTATTAGCTTCTTCATTAGGAATTACTTGTCCATAAACTGCCAATTGAATAAGCAGCTTACTGAATCTTCCATAGCCACCATGTATTCCCTCTATACTGAAAATTGAGAAGTTATCAAATTCTTGCTTAAGAACAATCTTCTTCATCTTCTTAGATTTGTCATTACCTCCAAATCTAAGTTTTATGGCATCCCACATAGCCTTGGCATCCTTATAATGATGAAAGCTGGGTAAGATGTCTTCTGAAAGAGCCATAGCCAAAGCAGTTCTGGCTTTTCTCTCTCTGATTTCTGCTTGTACTTCCTCAGCATTCACAACAGGTAGAGCATAGCATGTACCATCAGGCAACCAGTGTAGCTTATTAGGTGTATTCCCATTCTTGATAACTTGCCACACAGTATGATTTGTGTGATTCAAGTAATGTTCCATCTGCATAGCTCATGTCTCATAATTGTCACCTTTGAGCACTGGGAGTTTGACAGCAGAAAGAGTATGAGAAGGTGTTGTAGTTGTAGAAGTAGCTACAACATTCACGGCTTGAACACCTTGTACTGGTGCAGGATGCACAACTTGTGGTTGTCCCTATGGTATTGGATCAGGGTTTTGAACATCATCCAAGTGATCATCATCACCATGTTGAGACATTGAGTTTTTTGTGTGAGCAGAGTGTATGGGGTTGTGTTCTTCTTTTTCAGAGTTTCTCAACAAGCTTTGATACCACTTGTTGATCCCTTTGATTGGATCTATATTCTGTTAAGAACTAGTATACTAGTTTGTAATCAAACTAAAACACTTTGAGAACTCTTACTTAAACTAAATAATTTATGCGGAATCTAACTTATAAAGCACATGAGAACATAATTACTTTTAACTATTCCATTATCTTATTAATCGACTTGAATGAGGTACATGAATGACATTGTACCTATGTTCCTTTTATAGAGTAAGGAACCCTAGAAACCTTAGAATATTCTATAAAGATAACTATATCACAGACGATATATTATCAATATTCTAACTATTTAAGTATATCACATAAGAGATACTCTAACTATAACTATGACATATCTTATACAAAGATATATTCGTCCTAATCAATATAGCAGTACTTACTTTATAAGTAGCAGTACTTGAAAGATAACTAACAGTACTTGAATAATACTAACGGTACTTGACAATTAACAAATAATTCCCAACAGTCGTGTTCCTGTAGATCCAAATATGCCACTACATGGAGATGAAGGAAGCTTCTAATGCTAGCTTTTGAAGGTTGTTGAACTTGAGATTGTTGAACCACGTCTTACAGGTGGTCGGATCGCTAAAAAGATGCATTTGAATGTTCCACCGTCGACATAGCAATTGCAACAGATCCTTATACATCGAGCAACCAAAAAACAAGTGATTCATAGTTTCTTCTTAGTTCCCACATATGGGGCATAAAGTTCAAGTAATATCCAATCCTCTATTGGAAAGATCATACCTTGTAGCGAGCTTGTCAAGAAACATACTCCAAATAAAAACATTATAAGGATAAGCTTGGACCAACGCGTTGATGAGGAGCAAGTAAGTAGCAAATGAGAATCGATTTCTTCTCGAGCCGACTTAAGAGAAATTTTATAAATTCTAGTTACTTATCATGTGATGCACGTAAAGCTATATATACAAACATCAATGAATTCACACCTAATGAACTCCTGCGCTTTTAAAGTTGTATCTAGATTGGCATGACAATTTAAAGGAATTAAGTTATTTTGCATTCTTGTTTCTCTCTACATATTGAAGGACAAATCTAGACCCTCCATAATTTTTTATCAAAAAGACAAAATTTAAGATTAAAATAAATATGAAAGGATTATATGAAAATTTTACTAAACCTCACCCTAACCACACCCTCATTGTTTGTAAATTATCACATTTTATCCAAATTAAAAAAGTTATTTTAGATCTTTGTTTTTTATTTACATAGGGACCATTCCTATTCATCAAGTACCTATGATTTTAAAAAATATGAAGGGATCATTTTTGCCAAAATATCTAAAAGTTATAAAACGGCAAAGGGACTAAAGTTGTAAATATGAGAAAAAATGGTTAAAATGGGTACATAAATCTATTAACGGGAAATAGAAGTCGAATTCGAGACATCTGTAAGAGAATTAATTCACAATAATCAAGGTACAATGAGTTAAATTATAGTTCATCATGTTTAAGAAATTACCAAATAAGTAAACATAAACTTACCGCGTTGAATTTTTTGAAAACTGTACTTTTATTTCAATTTGTTTATTTCTTTCTTGTTAGAGTGAATTTATCTTCTATATTGATTTTGATTGTATAACCTATATAAAAATAGCTAATAAATTGTATAGAAGTGAAATGTGAATTGGAATGATATCAAGTAAACTGTGTAATTTTTTGAATGGCGGATTTCTTATTAGAGACTTGCATGCAACGAGTTAAAAGAAAGAATGACAAAGAGTTACAAGGGCTCCGAACAAGCCACCATAGTATACTTCCTAGGAGGTTGATAGTCCTATTAAACAAACCTTAATCTGAAATCTCAATAGCACCATTTGAACAACCTCATCAAAACATGATCTGATTTGAGAGGGAATGTTTGCAATGTCATCTTAGGGATAAGGTTAGGTAGAAATTTTGGATAATCAAGATTTCACCAAGATGTAGCCATCCACCACAAAGAAGAAGCAACCGAATAGTCTAGAGATGTTAGGATGATTCCTAAGTATCGTCACGGATAGGAAACGTATTGAGTTAAGATCAAAACCCCTATCATCCAAGCTACTATGAGTTATCTGGTAGTCTATTAAGACATAAGCGCCAAGTATTTATGTTGGCTTGCATAAGAAGCACTATGTGATACACAGGCTTTCGTCGAACATCTATTGCTTCCAGGAATCGTTTAAAACTCGCCATAAGTTTATGTTTACTTATTTGGTAATTTCGTATGAAGAAGAAAAGTAACATAAAAGAAACACAGGAATAGATAAATACAAGTATATTCCTAAGAATTGAATTGTATAGAATCATTGTTACAGGCCCTTTTTATACATAATGAATTGTTGCCATTTTTTTACAGTTATACCGATTATATAAAAGTAAACAACACAACCTAAATTAACCGTTTATAACCCTAACAACCTACTTGACCCGGCCCATAACATAAATATATTTTACAGACTTTATTTTACATAAAATACACTTAAGTACCCTTATAATTTACTATCTATAACATTAAGTTTCAACAATCACTCCCCTAATGTTATAGATATCTAATTTAGCAGATTTCCTTCATGTGATGACCACGAAGTCATCATCTGATGTGTTTCCTCCATCCATTTTACTGTGGTTCTTTAACATTACACCAAGCTGAGTTTCACTTCCTTGAATGTTCTTAGTGCTTTTCACCCGTGTTATCTTTTACAACTAGCAGCCCTCTTGACCCAATGTCTTCATGTGGGTCTATTCCACAACCAACATTCCTTGTCTCTCCAATCCTTACAAGTCCATCCTTATACCGGGCTCTTAATGTTGTCACGTAGTAACACTTCACCAAATCAATGGTTCGCTTATAACATTCCTTAAAATCTTCATCATGTCCCTTGGTTAATCCATGTATCAGTGTGATATCCTTCTATTTATTTCCAAATGAAACACCTAGATATCCTCCTATATTGTCCACCGTTTTAATAAGACCCAATAAGTCGATCTTTACATTTTCTATGACCGGTGGTAATGGTTCTAACACATCCTTTCCAAGATATACTTAGTGAAACCATCTAAGCATATCTTCGAAGCCTTTGCTAAATACACTCTAGTTCTCTTACACCTTTATTAAATCTAAAAATGATTCAAATCTTTGAAAGGAGTTTACCTTGATCGCATATAATGTTCCATTTACACTGATGTAATCGTCATCCACATAGTCTTGAACCATGTTTCCATTCCATTTGAGTTCTTCTAATCCCTTGATGAAAGGACAAGCGTCCTTGGGATTTATTGACTCGAATTATTTATCAAGGAACATGTTGTGTTTTGTGATCATTTACCTTGTGTCAACTTCACACCCTTCTCCTTTTTCCATGATCTTTTTCATTATTGTACACCATCTTTTCTTCTCTAAACATATAATAAATTATGCATTTGTTGTGTCCATATGTAATCACAAAACCTTGTGCCATCAATTGATCAATACTCAGAATATTTAAGGTTGTTTCGGGTGTGTACAACACGCAAGGGATTATTATCTTCCCATCCTTTGTTTCCACCATTGCTTCTCCGACACCATAAGATAAATAAACTTTTCTCATTTTCTTTGGTTTGTTTTATCGAAACCTATTCTATAGTCTCTTGAACAATGTCTTAGTTGGACACATGTGTCGTTTGTATGTGTTGCTTACGTACCATACATTGTCCCAATGTGCAAAGTTTGTCCCTTCAACCATATAGTTTGTTGTCATATGAACTTTTTTGGGATACTTCAATTTTTCTTGAATTTGCACTATCGTGGGTTTCTTCGATTCGTAATCTATGAACTATAGCCGTTGTACTATTTTTATCTAGGCGCAGTTCCAAAAAACGTGGCCTTGTTTTATGCAAAGCGATGACGCATTTATCTTCTTTTCCTTTGATTGCTACACGCACGTTCAAGGCGTTGTATGCTTCAATTTCTTTCACTTTTTCCCTTAGGATCTCTATACTTTCATGAGATATTTGTTTCCTTTTATTGTACCTTGGCGACATCTTTTTTTGCGGTATTAAACCTACGCATATATTCATCTTCAGAGAATTTTTGCACTCGATTGTAAATGGGTTTTACCCAAGAATTTGAGCGCTGGACTGATACAAATGCTTTCGTCGAACATCTGTTGCTTCCAAGAATTGTTTAAAACTCGCAATAAAATGGGTAAGGGGTGTTTAGCTGTTTTGTATGAAAGAAGAAAAATAACATAAAAGAAACGCAGGGATAGATAAATGCACCTATATTGTTATGAATTGAATTGTACAGAATCATTGTTTGAGACGCTTTTTATACATAATGAATCGCTGTCCTTTTTGACAGTTATACTGATTATATAAAAGTAAACGACACAACCTAAATTAACCGTTTATAACCCTAACAACCTATTTAGCCCAGCCCATAACATAAATATACTTTACAGGCTTTATTATACATAAAATACACTTAAGTACCCTTATAATTTACTATCGATAACATTAAGTTCCAATACTATGTTCCATCTTATCCCATTTATCAACATATATAGACCAATATGATAGTTTCAATATGTCTACACATGAATGAAATTTAGAACAACGAAATGCCTAGGCTAAATTCCAAACTGGGTAGAGCATTTGATGGGTCAAAGTTCTTTAATAGGACTATGAGTCAGGGTCGTCTCGTGGATTCCTGTGGCTTGTGCTATGATTACTTGGAGGCCTAATAAAAAATATTAACATATAGATTCTTGCATGTTAAACTTGGCTATATCATAACGTATTTATGCTTATATTCATATTCTTTCTTACAGGATTCTGTAATGTGTCTTTTTTAAACGCTCTAATGTTAAGATGCGTGCTTTCTCAATCTATATGACATGATTCCTAAAAAAGTTGAAATAATAATAACAAATATAATAATTAGAATTAAGATGCTACCTTATAATATGAACTACCTAATACGAAGTATAAAAAAGTACATGGTATTACCTTAGATCAAAATAAATAACCCAATTAATAAATAATTAAATACTTAACAATTTTACTTCATAAACCACCAAAAACAATTTTATTAACAAAAAGTCAAAATAATTAGTTGTTTATCAATGGCAAAATTCATTGTAATGTGATAATGTACTGGGATTTGGACCTTGCCCTATTATTGAACCGTAAGAAAATATATTATCAGAGACTAGAGTATCAATAGATAGTATGAAATTCAGTATATTAGTACTTCTCTTATGGATAATAATAAAAGTATAAAACTATACAAATACACATAAAGAACGATTCCAAAATTGGTGGCCCTAATAGAATTGTGGCGTTGTGCCACCGCACGTGTCGTACTTGTTAAAAGCCGGTATTGGTATGAGTTGGTCATTACAAGACCATACTATTTATCTAACCGTATGTTTATGGGTTTTACATATAATGAATATGAGACCTAAAATTGTAAGGCCTTCTCGAGAGACCTCATCCTTATTATGAGTACTGTTAGACATTAATCCTCCATTTATAATGCTAAAACCCTATGTACCTTGGTGAAATTTGGTTAATTGGATGTTAGAGATATCAAAGGCTTTTTATCTGAGATACTCTAAGAGAAAAGTGTCTCCATTCCTTATACAAGTATAATTCTATTTACACACAAAAAACCCTACGTACCTTAAACCGACAAACCAAGTTTGACCCTATTTATCCTCTAATACTTCCTACAGTTCGAGTGACGAAATCGCGTAAGCTTGGACTCGATCAGTAAACTAGAAAAGAAAAAAAAAACCTTCAACGTAATGAAAATATAAATTTAGTCAATTGGTAACAAAATCGTACTAACGATCAAATTAAATCGACAAGTTACAAAGCCGTACAAACGATCTACTAAATAACAAAAAAACCATTGTAACTTATAATAATAAAACTAGTAAACAATAAAAAATTCAAAAACGCGAAAATGACTCAACCAAGTCGAGGCGTAGTGGGACGCTGAAGCAAAGCAAGAAAAACAAGCATCAAGTTAGAATATAGTGAAAACTAGGATATAAATTTGTCAGCGAATATCTCTAACTTAACACTAAACGATCCATACATTGCTTAGTATAGAAGTCAATTTTGTTGCTTATCTTTATTTTTTTTGCTTTATATGAAGATTAAATCGATTAACCAACCCCACGATACAACATCTTGTTCAGATTATAATGTTGGAATAAAGGGGCACAAGAAGCAACCGCAAACCAACCTCAATGGGTAAATTTGTGGTTTAGTTTATGAAGATATTTGGAGTGGTAAAAATTTTAGGGTTATAGGGATAGTCTTTTAAAGGATTAATATTTGATAATTGAGAGGGTTAAGGTTTGTTCTCTAAACCATGTTAAACATTATATAAACACGTTGGTGTTATGTATTATTAATCTATCGTTTATAACGGTAAAACTCTAGTTACCTTAAACCGACAAACCAACTTGAGCATGTTTATCTTCTAACAAGTACGTGGCGTTAATTGATGGGTGATGAGTATTATGGATCAAGAGAGTGGTAGATACTAAATAACTGGGTATAATCTATGAGTCTACAAGGCACATACAAACAAATTTACAAAATGTTACCATATCAATTACATTTCATTTATGTCTCATATAATATTAAACCCTCAACATGTTGGTAGCAATTCATACACCACGTGGTAGTGCTTGCCTACAAGACCCTTCGTCATATACATGTAAAGTTTTACAAACTTGGTACACATAAACTCACAATCGTCTAGTTTTTTTAATGGAGGAATTATATTTTAAAAAAAGTTAGCAATAAGCTAGGCTAAGCAACAACCATATAAATAGTGTTTAGCGGGTCATTTAATCATGCAAACCAATTTACATTAAGTATCTTACATCTACTAGTCAGCCAAAGCTAAGTATGTGACATAATGTTGTTAGAAATCATGTTTTGAAGAGGCTTCTTCTAAGAGAAAAAAGTCATGTTCCTGTAGATCCGAATGTGCCACCACATGGAGATGAAGGAAGCTTCTAACGCTAGCTTTTAAAGGTTGTTAAACTTGAGATTGTTGAACCACGTCTCCTAGGTGGTCGGATCGCTAAAAGAGGTGTTTGAATGTTCCACCGTCGATATAGCAATTGCAACAGATCCTTATACATCAAGCAACCAAAAAACAAGTGATTCCTAGTTTCCACTTAGTTTGCACAGATGGGGAAGAAAGTGCAAGTAATATCTAAGACTCTATTGGAAAGATCAAATCTTGTAGAGAGCTTGTTAAGAAACATATGTCAAACAAAAATATTAAGCCTAATATGGATAACCTTGGACCAACGCGTTGATGAGGAGCAAGTAACTAGGAAATGAGAACCGATTTCTTCTCGAGCCGAATTAAGAGAAATTTTATAACTTCTAGTTACTTATCATGTGATGCACGTAAAGCTATATATACAAACATCGATGAATACACACCTAATGAACTCCTGCGCTTTTAATATTTTATCTAAATTGGCTAGAGAATTTTAAGAAGTTAAGTTATTCTGCATTCTTGTTTCTCTCTACATGTTAAAGGACAAATCTAGACCCTCCATCATAGTTGATCAAAAAGACAAGATTTAAGATTAAAAAATTATGAAAGGACTAAATATGTAAATTTTACTAAAACTCACCCTAACCACACCCTCATTGTTTGTAAATTATCACATTTTATCCAAACTACAAGTTATTTTAGATCCTTGTTTTTAATTATATAGGAACCTGTCCTAGTCATCATTTACCCACGATTTTAAAAAATACGGAAGGATCATTTTTGCCAAAATGTCTAAAAGTTATGAAAAAACGACAAAGGGACTAAAGCTGTAAATATTTCAAAAAATGGTTATCATAGAAATAATAGAAAGAATGAGATATCACTATTGATAAAACAACGAATATCACTAGTGATAAAGTAATGACACTGATATTTCATTGATTTATCACTAGTGATATTTCATTGCTTTCACTAGTTAAATATCACTAGTGGTAAATCAGTATTTCGTCATATTTATAACTTTATTCCCTTCGCCATTTTTTTACAACTTTTGAATATTTAGACAAAAATAATTCTTCCGTCTTTTTTTTAATCTTAGGTTAATCTCCATAATTAGATTAAAAACAAATGAAAAATGTGAATTGGTCCTTTAGAATGTAATAAAAAGTAAGAATGCAAAATAATTCTTCTTAATATGACATTTTAACTTTTACTTTGGTAAATATTACATTTAATGGTTTAGCTAGATTGGGGATATATATGGAATATATATATTATTTTTTTTCTTTGTTGCATATCAGTTATTTTACATAATTTACGAATACTTGTTGTAAATGTGATAACAACCTACATATATTTTTAAAAACTGTCCATTGCTTTGTTATGAAATTTCTTGGTGCAAACTTTTTTGTTTCATAGTTGTTTTATTAATACAGCGTGTGTAGAACACGGGTTTTAAACATAAATTACATAAATAAACTCAACTAGGGTATCCAATAAACATAAATAAAGACCACTATGTAGCATTTTTAAATTACTAACGCAAGTCTAAATTTGCCAATTCAGGATTCTTTAGTTATATTTTTTGGTTAACGAACCAACTTTAGTTTTATAATTTTTTTACTTCATCGAAATCTTAACTTTTTCTATTATCAACTTGTAATTTGCGTTATTAATCAACACGGTTTCTGCAATTAGTTACCAAATCAAACTTTACTACTGTATTTATTTTATACTATTGCTCATGGGATTATAATATCAACCAAGTAGGCTCTGAATATTTACGTATCAGCTTCCTCTTATACTGAAGTAATCCACATATATTTCATAGTACAACGACGTACAAGTGTATGCTTTTCCATTGAATTTCAAGAAAATCGTATGTTTTCTTCACTGATTTCTAATAAAAATGATTGTTGATGTAAGAAAATAAGTGTACACAAATTGATTTACGTTTAACATGCAAAAATCACGAATCGGTAGTCGGCCAATCGATATCTTGGTAATTAGTTATGGCGGATTAATCAGTGATTAATCGAAATAATATTTCCGCCAAATTTTTGATTTTGGGTATTTTTTATAAGACTTAGATATCTGTGGTAAGATTTGCCTTATTCCAACAACATGTAATAGACATAAACACAAAATAAGTTTATGACGTGTTTATTGTGTTTCATGCAAAACTTGCAAGTCTCCAACAAGTTTGACCACCCGTTGATCACTATTTACCACCGTTAATCATCGTTAATCATCATTCACCGATTTGCACATATCAACAAGGTTGGTGGCTGATTACGTTTAGACGATGCTTAATCGGTGTTGTAGATCTTTTTGCAACACTCATGTAACAAAATATATTAGAGCAGTGATAGCCTGAGCAGTTTGATAGAGTGGGCCGAAACTATTTAAAAAAAACATATTTAGTTCACTTTTTAGTAGCACCAATGAAATTAAACATCAAACTTAATACATTAGGAACTATTTTTTCTACAAATTGACAAAAATTGGAGTTTTCACGGAAGATTATAATAACTTAAAGATAAAAAAAATGTATCAAACTTAGGAGAGTCAAAGAAACAAAATTCGAACATAGATATCTAGAAACAGATTAGCAATAAGCAACTAAAAAAATATATATCTTGGAAAGAAAAAAGACAAAGATGCCCTAATTTGCTGTTGGTATTGTTTTAACTTGTTGAATGGGGCCAATTTACTATCTAACATAACTTTCTTGAGGTTTCATTGAATTGAAAATGGGTTGTGATGAATGAAGATGATATGCTGCAGTTTGGGCAGAATGCTGAGCTCCAAGCATTTCTTTTGTTCCAACACGAGTTAATGTCATGAGCAAATTCGGTCTATCAACAGGAACACTCTAGAAAAAAACCAGAGGTCTTAGGCTATAAACTATAAGTCTCCGTACGGAAACAGACAGCCGGTAAATGCTTTCGTTTTGGGACTGGTATTGTACATAAGTCTAATGTCTTCACTACAAGAAAAACCACCTATAGTGACAGAACCGAATTCGTCACTGACAATATAGAAATTCGTCACTAAGTCACTTAGTGACCAAAATAAAAGTCGTCACCAGTCGTCACTATAGCTGCGTCACTAATTTGTTAGTGACCGATTATATTTCGTCACTGATCTGTGACGAAAATAGTGGTCACGGTCTAACCCTGTTAGTGACCAGCAAATGGGTCACAGATAGCAAAGTGACGAAAAAATCGTCACTGCTATACACTATGAATGACCAAAAAGTCGTCACAAATCGTCTAATAATGACGAAAAAATAGTCACTACAAACGTCAGCTAGTGACGAAAAAATGGTCACACAACAAGTTATATACCAACCACTTAAAACCCATCAGAGACCAAACTAATGGTCACTACAATGAACATGCTATCCTACTATATTTTCAAATAGGTTCACATTTACCAGAATGATTGATTTCAACATGCTATCCTACAAAAGATTGATTTCAACTAAAATAAAAAACCTTCAATCGGTTTGTCAAACGACTTATTAGTCCAACCACTTACTGTTTTTACATGTAAAATGGCGACGATGAACGAAAACTTTGAATAATTTTTGCATCCTTCGTAAAGATCTTGATTAGAGTCGCCTAATAATCTACGTAGACTCTCTAAATCTTTATCTAGGGTAGATGAAGATTTGTCACTAGTTTTCCAATCATTACCCCATTTACTTTGACCTATGTTATCAAACATCTCGTCAAAGTCATCGTCAGCATCATCATCATTCATATTCTCATGACCCTCATCGCCTTCCTCCTCTTCCTCGTCGGCTGATGATACATACTCGTCATTGTTAGAAGACTCCCCATGCCGTGTCCAATTTTCATGACTAGCAGAGAATCCCTTTTGCATAAGATGTGAATAGATGGTGCGTTTATTATGGTCACGAAAATTGTTGCAGACTTTGCAAGGGCATGGAATTTCTAATGACTCGTGTTTGTGACGATAAGATAATCTAAGAAATTCCTCGACTCTCAACTTATATCTAGGGTCATTTATCCGTGGTGCAGTCGACTTATCCATATGCTCTAATAATAAAAAGAGTTCCTGAAAACAACTAAATAGATTGAGCAAATAGTGTTTTTCCAAAACTTCAGCTAATTCCGTACATAAACCGCAAGCTCTTATGTTAAACTACATAATGTTCTATCAATATAATACATACCGTATAAATCAATGATAAATGTATTATATACTAATTGTTTAGCCAATTTCCCCAGATGGTCAAGTTTCTTAACTATTTCCTAGGTCTCCACTAACATACTAATTGTTTACTAGGATATAAAACTAATCATTTACTTGCAGGTCTCGTTTTGAGGAATCCTATTGCTGCATATAGATTTAGACTACTTTTAGTTTAGTTAGTGAAAAACTACATAGTTTTCTATCAATATAATAAATACTGTATAAAACAATAACCATAAAACAAGTATACGTATTAAAAATGACATGTTAATGTAATTCGACACTCAACATATATAATCATACAACTGAGCTGATCTATTTTGCATAAGATAACTGATTTAAGTTATAGCTGCTACAGCAAATGCAGCAATCGATCCGTTTAAATTAGCATCTACACTTTACAGTTTAATCTTTCTCCACATTTACATACGGTTTAATACTCTCAACTTATTTCAATTGTTTGCCTTTTAAACTAAACTAACTGAGCATAATCAGTAAGATCATCAAATCGATACGAAATTTAAACGAAAACAAAAAACTTACAAAAATTTTGAGCAAACCGTAAACCTTCAATCCGTAAACCTTCAAACCGTAAACCTCTGTAAACCTTCAAACCGTAAACCTTCAAACTAAAAAACTTTCAATCCGCAAACCTACAAACCATTCCCATCTGTTCAGCATTCAATTTGAACTAACTATAACCAGCTTACGAAAATGAAAACTTACGAAAACTTAATTAAGCATTCAATAAGTTAATTGAAAACGAAAACTTAAGGTATTGAACATCTAAGTGCATAATATTAGCGTTCTCTAATATTATGCTCATTCTTCTATGTTTCTGTACTTTCAAAGTTTATTTGCAAGTAACCTGCATTATTTACAGGCAATCAATTTGAAGTGTGCGTCTTTTTATCGGTTTGACATGTTTCCTTTTATATCTTTGTATTAATCATTTTATCGGGAATGAGAATTTGAATTTTGACGTGAACCCCCTGACTTAGATTTTCCCTTTATAATATCTGAGGATATATATCTCAGCTCCTAATATGATTGTTGTATGTGCCTGACTCCTGGTCACTAGCTCAAATTGCTTCAAGCTCAGTTATCATAAGCACACTAGTCGACGTCAAACCTTACTTGCCTGCTTTAGATCCTTAAAAACTTTGGAAGATGACGCTAAATTACTCGCTGGGCAATTTCAGTCCACCCCGGGATGATTATCACGCTAAAGGCCAAAAAGATACAATATACATGATCGCCAAAATATACGGTATTCATGATACATTTTCAGTCTTTGGGGATCCCTACAGTTGCTAAGAACTGATAACAAACATAGACCTTAGATTTGACTGCTTTAACCACCTGCACGTTCTAAAGAAAGACTGCCATCAGTTTAAAGTTACAGTTGGGACGATGACTCTTTGTATGTTGTTTTCCTGGATCGGTGTCTTTGGGATTGATAAGTGTTCTCTATTGTGACATTATATTTTTAAAATGATAATATCATATTTGATTAATCAAGATGATCATTAGTAATAAAACAGGTCGTAGAAAATAATTGATTTCTAACTCAGAACACCATCATACTATATCTAACATCAACAATGTAATCACTTATTTGCATTTCCATAACAACATGACAGCAGAGTAGATGTATTCAACTCGTGAAACACATGTATACAACAGTCTCCTAGAACAGAGTCAAAACATTGTTAGAACCCGGTTTGCAGTTCAGAAGGGCTTGCTAACCAATTCACGAGAGACTCTATTGTAAAAATCCCTAAAAATGTTATCCCGTACATCATGCAGTATTAGCCTATGCTCACAAAATATTTGACTAAATAGATAAAGCATCAGAAAGTAGAACAAGTGTTCAGTTGGACATGAATTTCTAACGAAAAAAGAACAAAAAAACTAGATTTAGCCATACTGATCCAAATTATACACATTTATGATAGTCTCGTACACCCAAATCCCCAAAAACCATCAGCATCTGTCAGGAAATACAAAATAATTTATAGACTAGAAAATTGTACCTGTTAACATAAACTACAAGTTCAAACCTTTGCGATCTCAAAACTCAAAAAAGCATCAAGACAGGCATACTGCACTTGCCCCGGAGTCAACCATTGACTATCCCATCGACTCATCGAAATCGCTTTCGGTTTACCAGTATCCCTTTTCAATACCTTAAGTATTCTTTTAATTATACTAGTTGCATTTAGATTTAACCAAAAAGCAATGACTCCAGTTAGAGACCAGCCAAGAAACAAATTAACACCGCCAACTTGTTTACACAGGCATATAAAGAAAAACGTTAAACATTCACACTAAATAAGTAATCAGCATCAAAGATAGATATAATTAAGGTCATTAAAATGTAAGATGTCATGCTAAGGTAATATGCGGGCCGGTCAAAATATCGGAAACCATAGTAACTAGAAGAAAAAAAATGATCCTTGTTTAAGCTCATATTTGGGCATATGAGCTTATTTGAGACATGCTTGAGTTAGCAGAATCTGTTTTTAGTACTGGCGAAATCAGTAACGTTGGCTCTTGGCCCAAAGACTATTATATACATTGTTATACTTGTTATATATAATAGTGATAATCACTTAAGTCCAATTCGGGCGACTTTTAACTTGTTTGATCAGTTTTCTTTTTTTAAGTTTTAATTTCCGTAGTCTTTCATGATGTGACATGTCATTGGATTGGTATTAACTTTCATTTTGTTGTTTTTCCAGTGTTTACAAGGTGTTTGATCTGGAAAAATTATACGCTGTCAAAACTCGTTAACTACTCAACCGCTTCATTCACCAACACAAATTCTACGCTAGTTATTACCACATCAATAAACACACATTCAAATAAACTTACGTGTTGTTTGTTTAAGCGTATTCTTGGGCTTACGAGCTAATGTGGTTTCGGCTTATGTTTCATAAGCTAATTTTATTCAGCTTAAATTAATACTTATATAAAGAGGTGTTTGTTTCAGCTTATACACGGGCTTATTAGCTTATTTGATTTCGGCTTAATTTTATAACCCCAAATATTCAGCTTATTTTGACACTTTTACGCTAATATAAGTTTATCATATGATAAAAAAACTTGTATAAGCCTGAGAGTCTCAAAATAAGCCGGAAAATCGGGGCTGGGCTTCAAAAGTATAAACTAAAAAACAAATAAGCTCATAGTCCACATATAAGCTTAAACAAACACCCCTAAGTTACAAGCTTATATAATCTCCTAAATAAGCTGATAAAATAAGCAATCAAATAATCAATTAAATAAGCAATTAAATAAGCAATCAAACACAAAGATTAGAAACAACCTTTAATAAAATTAGGGCAAAAGGTTTAATACTAGCAACACGTGTTTGATATTCTCAACTTATTTCAACTGTCTGCCTATTTTAAACTAAAATAAATCGCACATAATCAAATTTTACATACTCATACTTATTCACGTACAAGCTATCGGATAACAAAATCATATACTCATACTTACTCACCTACAAGCTGTAGGATAACAGAATCACATATCGTACATACAAACTCATTTAGAAACTATAGTAATTTTATCAAATCACATAAGCAAAACTTATAATCAGTAATTTCAATATTTCATCAAATTGATATGAAATTTAAGCGAAAGCGAAAACTTACAAAAACTTTTTCCGAGCAAACCGTAAACCTTCGATCCGTAAACCTTCAAACTAAAAAACCTTCAATCGGTAAACGTTCAAACTAATTCCATCCGTACAACATACAGTTTGAACCTATAACTGAAACCTATAACTGCTATCAGCTAAATATCAAACTAATTCCATCCGTACAGCTGCTATTAGCTAATCGATGCCATTCCGCAATCAAATGAGGAACCTATAACTGAAATGATGAGTAAACGGAGATGGTTTTTTTTTTATTTTTCTTATATTGAATAGATGAACAAAAGAAGAGCATATCTGGTGGGTTTTTTGATTTCTTACATGATGAAATGAATATGACGAGATGAATTAAAGAGATGAATGAAAGAGATTTTTTTTATCGAAATGAATGGACTCGGTTTTTAGGGAATGTTTGTTATATTGAGAATGGAGTGAATGGCCTCTTTTTTTGGGCTCATTCTTTTAAAAGGAATGAATGGGCTTTGTCTTTTCAATTAAACTGGACTTCTTTTTTGGACTCTTAAATCCAAATTTTTTTTCAAGTGATATTATTTCTTTTAGTGAACAGAAAATATGTCATTTTTATTCGTTGTCTAAATATCAAGTATGTAATTTAGTGACTACCTAGTGACCATTTATAAGTTTCGTTACTGAATTTATACTAGTGACGAAAAATAGTGACCATAAATTTATATCGTCACTGATTAGTGACGAAATTAAAAAGTGGTCACTCAATTTTGGTCACTAAAGCCCTTTTTTCTTGTAGTGCTTGAAACATGTGGATACAAATTACAAGTGTCGTTTTAGTGATCATCTTCAGTAGCATGGTCTGTTATGTATACCAGAAGTCCATAATAAGAATATATACTAACTGAATTTCCTATTCACCATTGTCACATCTGAGCGCGCTAGTGCACAAAGTGGTTCTAAATTCCAACTGAATAGTGTCGAAAGAATCGGCTTAGAAGCAAAAGGCAAGAGTTTATAAAAGAAAAGTTGAAACAAAAATTACATGGATATCTAGAAACAAAATTCGAAAAACAGCTGTAGTATACATAATACAATATATATTTTGGAAAGAAAAATAGACACAGATGCCCTAGTTTCCTGCTGGTATTGTATTAACTTTCCTGATGTTTGATGGTTTATTTCACATCATAAATGGGGCCACAGTGTTTCTTTTTTCTTTTATTTCAGCACTACTTAAAGTACTCACTAGAAGAAAGAACCTTGAAGGGCCCTAAGGAAGCTTGGTTCATGAATATGGAAACGGAATTAAACAAAGTCTCCTGCATGCATTATTTTAGTGTAATCAACTTCTCTACTTAATACAAGCCATCTTTAACATTTGTTTCACCTATAAATACTACATCAAATCATACAAACACATCACATCATAACACACCACAAACAATCTACACTAAAAAGTAAAAAAAAAAACCTTTTGATCATCCATAGTGAAGAAGATGAACATGGTTAGCTTCTTAGCTCTCTTTGTTTTCCTCGTATTTACTGTTTCCAGTGCATCTTCATACTCGTATTTGTCAACAAAATACTATGATCGAGTGTGCCCTCAAGCTCTCCCGACCATCAAACGTGTGGTAGAGGATGAACTGGCACAAGCACGCGGCATGGGTGCTTCTTTGTTACGTCTTCATTTTCATGATTGTTTTGTTAACGTGAGTAACTTATTATCTTATTTATAATAATTTATGTTTAGGGTCTTATGTTGTAAAATCTAGTATTATTGAACCCTTGTTTTTAATGCGTTAATTAACTTTGTTTTACGTAGGGATGTGATGCTTCCATTCTTTTGGACAAAACATCTACATTCGACAGCGAGAAAGATGCAGATCCTAACATGAATTCTGTTACCGGATTTGAGGTTATTGATAGAATCAAGTCTGAAGTTGACAAGATATGTGGCCGTCCTGTAGTGTCGTGTGCTGATATCTTAGCTATTGCTGCTCGTGATTCTGTCTTCGTGGTAAGTTAATACTTAAACATGTTATTGAAAAACAATACACTTATATTCGCCTCTTAGTGGAAGAGAGATATTTGTGTAAGTGTGGAACACCATGTTCAAATTGATTTGAGCTCACAACTTTTCCCATTAAGAGACACAAAAAGAAAAAAAAACACCCACTTAGTATAAAATCTCACATTTGTTATTAATTTTAACTTGTGTTATTTATGATAGCTTGGTGGTCCATATTGGAAAGTCCCACTCGGAAGAAGAGACTCAATAACCGCGAGCCGAGCCACCGCTAATGCTAATCTCCCATCATCACTCATGGATTTGCCAGCACTTATAAAAAACTTTAAAGACCAAGGGCTTGATGAAGGGGACCTAGTCGTTCTATCGGGCGCACATACCCTAGGGTTTGCTAAATGTGATGCCTTTAGGGATCACATTTACAACGACACCAATATTGATGCAGCCTTTGCGGGTCACCTTCGGACCATTTGTCCACGAGTTGGAGGTGACTCAAATGACGTACCATTTGACCCTACGCCAAGCTCTTTCGACACCAAATACTTTGAAAATTTAATGAAGAAAAGCGGGGTTTTGAGATCTGATCAAGTACTTTTTAATAATGGTAAAACTGGTAAGCTTGTTTTGGAATATAAGGATCAAACAAAATTCTTTAAGGATTTTGCAAAATCTATGATCAGAATGGGTAAAATCAATATATTAACCGGGAATAGAGGTCAAGTTCGTCACAATTGCAGGAGAGTTAACCCGCAGTAATCTAGATATTTTGACTTAAAGTTTGACATGGTTATAAACATGTGAAATAAATCTTATAATTTGTAAACATGTTAAACTCATGGATGTGATTTTTCGAATATTGTATTGTTATTTTGCAAAAGTTTGATTGTATATCTGTTTGTTGTTGAATAAGATTTATTAATTAGTTTTGTTTCTTATTGTTTTTGTTAAGCTTAAGTTATTATAAAAGTAAAGTAACGTAACTCACAATAGTCAATACGGTCTTTCAGTGTAGGTCTCAATACCATCTTCCGAATGTATGGGGGAGATTAAGACGTACACACTATTACCCTTACATAAAATAAAGACTTGGTTCAATCAAAGGTAGAAAAGAACCTCTGCGTTGCAATGAGTGGGAATTTAAATCACTTGATCCAACCTTGCTATGTTAAGTTGTTTCATTATTGCTGATTGTTATCTCAATACTTCCTATCTGGAAAAAAAATGCTGACATTTTGTGTTTTAGTGTGTTGCAAATGGTACGACATTCATTTCCTTTATGTAAAAAATGCTGACATTTTAGGTTACTATCTTAGCTTTTAATTCATAAGGTTTTATTAAACAGTTTAGGGAAATGGCAACATATTTTGTATTGAATAATGTGTTGCCATTTCCCTATAATGACAAACTTATAACGGGAAGTATGTTGGTATATATTCGTCTCACATATATAGATAATCAATCTTAGCTACGTATCAAACAATGGTTATCGGATATCACTTGTAATTGTGTGATCACTTTCCTAAGTAAAATATTCGACTCTAATGCCTGAGTATCACAAATACTTACTGTAACCCTGTCATTGTTGTGTGTTTTTGTTTCTGTGTATCTCTTCATGCAGCTGTACATCTCATATTTATATGAGATGTTACTCAACCTAGTCAATAGTATTAAGAAGAATTAATGGCCCATTAATTTCCTCTTAATATGCTCCATAATACTAGGAAATTGGTTAAATGACCAATTAAATGTGGTCATCATTGAAGTTAAACTGCCACTTGAATGGGTTAAAGACCTTTACACAAGTCCATGTTCAGCACCAGCGTCGGTACTAACATCCTTAGTACCGATGTGCACACAACTAGCGGAACTAACAAGTACCGTTAGTGTAAAACTAATTAACGGCTAGTATAAAACTAGGTACCGCTGAACATACTACAAGAAAAAACGCTTATAGGGACAACAGAAGTAGTCTCTAAAAGTGACCGATGTAGTATCTAAAAATCGTTAGGGACTACACGTAGTCTCAATAAGTGACGTGCCTAATACCTAGACGCTAGAGGTTCATAGAGACTACTGGATTTTTTTAGAGACTACAACATTGACTTCGACTTTTTGACATTTGACTTTTATTGACCCAAGAAAACTAAGGCGTCAAACCTTTTGAGACTACAGTTAGTCCCAATAGTATCTTTAGGGACTACTATTTGCCACTACAAGTAGTGCCTAAATAACTTTGACTTTGTTGACCAAAATTTTAGAGACTCTATGCAGAGACTACAAGTAGTGGCTAAAGCTTCTTTGACTTTGTTGACCAAAACTATTAGGGACTATATTTAAGGACTACGAGTAGTCTCAAATATTTTTACCATATATTTGTTGGCGCTTTTAGAGACAACAGTTAGTCCCTAAAGGCAACAACATATAGTCCCTAAAGGTTGCAGCAGCTTTCACCATGTCGTTTCAACCCATTTTGGAACCAACTTTTACAGAATTCCAGATTGTCAATAGATTCCAATTCAACGCAAATAATAACTTAAACATACCATCACATTGGATTCAAGTTCAACGACTACATATTGTTCAACGAAAACAACATAAACTTAAATTGTTTAACGACTTAAACATAAAGTGTTCAAAAGCATAAACCGTTTCATAATCTAACCTAACAACGAAAACGTCCTCGACCTACTCACGTCCAGGTTAGGTAGCATTTTCCGGGTCGCTAAAAGCGTCTTCCTCAGGATCAAGGAAATCTTTTGGGCCAAGCATGGGGTGGTGGCACATGT
The DNA here is from genome assembly GCA_025667525.1 of Glebionis coronaria. Lineage (NCBI taxonomy): Eukaryota > Viridiplantae > Streptophyta > Magnoliopsida > Asterales > Asteraceae > Glebionis > Glebionis coronaria. The sequence goes on from CM046881.1 coordinate 570,840,461, forward strand.
GAATGCTGATAAATTTGTGTGAACCGTTGGTGACTATCATATCCTATAAAGTCACAAAACAATCAAGGAAGTTAGTTTCACAATAATGAAAAACAACTTAGCTAACCCATTTTAACACAAACGTATACTAATAAGTAACTCTTTTGTTTATGTTTCATTTTTCACTCATTTTGACCCATTTCACCCGTTTTAGCCTAAACGTGTACATGTTTCGGCTAAAATTAGCGATATGGGTCAAAACGGGTGACATGGCTCACATAAACAAACAGCCTGCCAAAAGAAGACCCTAAACCAACTTTCTTATAGAGTTTTCTACATTTTTTGTCTCTCAAAACAATGCCTCGAAAGGCCATTCCAAATAACCCCTAAACAAGATTTTATAAAGATTTATCTACATTTTATGTTATCAAACCATCATAATTTTTTCTCAAACAACCCTATATAATCATTTCTGCCCTAAAATCTCGTAAGATATTGTCTTAAAATCGTTTTTCTCTAAACAGCCCTATAAAGTCATTTATGTCTTAAAAACATTGAAGATATGGTCCTAAAACTATTCTGTCCAAACAGCCCTACGATATTAGTTCAATCCATTATTTTTGCTTACAAATAATTACTTACATATCGTGGCCCATCCTTCATATTCCTTTTCCTAAAATCCTCGAGAAGGTCCGGAAATGTGCCACTCTTCTCTCACTGAAAAAGAAAATAAATAAGTAAATTAACAGTGAAACAACTTAAGTGTAAAAGTAAACACTAAAAATGGTTTCTCGATGCATAACCCAAGAAAAAAGTAGCGCATAATTTTTTTTTGGTTGGTACTTCTTTTGGATGCACAATCATCATTTAAATGAGTAGCAGTAGCAAAAACTATCATCTAATATTAAACATACTATGTATAAAGTCAAATATGTGACACAAGATACTTGAATATATATAGAACAATTTGTAAGTTAGCTTAGCTCCATCTATTCTTACTTTAGTTAAAATTGCTCGGAAAACTTTTCTTATTAAGTTCGTTCCAAATAATCTTATAAATTCCCCTGTTAAACTAATGGCACCACACCCACCACAATTACTTGTTACAATAAGCTTATTTTTACGAGAATACGTACTTACTGCATAGTAAGAGATAACGTATATTTTACCTGTCTGTATGTCGGTCATGTATCCTTGTTGTTGGCAATAAACTTATATAAAGACATTCTGTAACTGGATTGAAAAGGTGCACTGATATTGTCTTTATATTATTATTATTATTGCATATTATACAGTACACTAGATAATCAATGTGTTTTTGAACTTTTCTGTCCACTACGTCCATGTTTATGTATCGTTATTGTATTATTGCTTTTATCATAGACGAGACAATATATCGGGGGCTTTAACCAGCACTAGCGATAAATCAAGTGGTGCAAAATCTACAAGCACACTATCAACTCCCCTGGTAAAGGCTCCCAAAAACAGGTCATCATATTGACCCGCTTGCTATCCATTAAAAGCTATCACTATTACGTTATATACGTCCCAACAGTGAAATTTACAAATTCAACTTTCATTGATAATTCTATTTTGAGTATGTGAAAACGAAAACTCCAAGTGCAATTTTGTTTACTTCTAATTTTCATACTCAAAATTCAGAAAGAAGTCAAACAAAACAAAAAAAATGATGAATACCTAACCTTTTACGAATAAGAAGAACCTTTTATGGAGTCAAATGAAAACCGAAATTCTACATGACTTTGTACAATATCAGCACTAGAAATATATAAAACTTGGGCGATAATATTCAAGTACTTGGACAATATAGTTTGTCATAGAACATATTTACAAAGAAAAACTATGTTTATCGCTCAACTACTTTTACTGCCTTGCTACATCTCTCAGTGAACCTGGACATAGTGTTCCATATAGAACTTTTTTTTTGTAATTTTGTGTGAAGATCAGTTATTCTTATGTACCTATTCATATGACATGTAAGCTTTTTGTCTTCTGTTAGTGGAATACAACAAATATGACATGAAACTTCTATAAATGTAAGATCGTGGATTATACATATGCAATTATCTCAGATTAAATGTAAGATCTAACAACATCATTTAAACAAACAAACATCTAAATCACTAATGAAACAAGTAGAATATTATATTATTAAGAAGATAAACTACACAAACATACATATTCTATGAATCTATACAAACATACAAATCCCACACTTATAATAAAAAAAAGTTAAAATTTTTAAAAAAGGATCTAAAAAGTTACCAGAACAAAGCAAACAGCAATCTGTGATAAAAAAAAACCAAATAAATAAATGAGATAATCAAATAAACGAAGTTAATGTATATAAAAAAAGTTAATGATGAAGATATAAATTACAAGGAGTGTCAGCAGGTTCATGAGATTGGTATGCCATAAGTTCCTATAGTTTTGACGGACCTGCATCTTGTCCAAATGTTCTCAATTAAATTAACAAATCATTCAAAAAAATGGCAAAAAAGACCTTTAATTCAAAGATAAATCATGAATTTGACATATGGGGTTTCAATAAAATTAACAAATCAATCCAAAAAATAGCAAAATGACATTTAATTTAAAATTAAATCATAAATTTGACATATGGGTTTTCAATTAAACTACCGAAGGAAAAATTGGGTTCAAGTATAATACCTTTTTTTATTCTATGGATCTTCGGTGATAAGAACCATCTATGTACATGTGTATATGTGAGAAAGTAAAGTGTTGGTAGTAGGTACTAGACAAGAAATATGTATGAAATTATACCTCTTTTGTACAAAACTATTGAAACTACATGTAATATATTGAGACTAAATTTAGTTTCTATAAGTATTTGGGGGCAAATAAAAATGATAGGCGGGATTGTTTGATTTTTCATGAAAAAATGGAGCGAAAATTATAGAGACTAATCTTTATATATAGAGACTACGCATGTAGTGGCTATAAAAAATTTCAAAAAAAAAACTTAAACTCTTATTCATTTTGAAATAAATTATAAAATTAAAATTAGCGGTGTTATTAGAATATCGGGTCGGGTTTAGGGATAGAAACGAGTCTAGCCCGTGAGAGTATGTTAGCCAAGCTCGGGCTTGGTTCGGGTCGGGTTTTAAGCTCGAGCTCGATTTATTTTGAGCCATATTATTTAAGCTCGAGCTCGGCTCATGATATGTTGGCTAGGCTCAGGCTCGCCTCGGGCTTGGCTCGAGCTCGACTCGTTTATACGATTTGACAATGCAAGTTTAAAGCTTGGCTCGAGCTCGGCTCATAATATATCTAAATGAGGCTCGTTATTATACGAAAACATTGTTCGAGTTTTTTTGCCATAACTCTATGGTTTAAAACACAGTTCGATTTATCTAACAAGTGGCATGACATTATGGCTTGAAACATCGTTTAGCAGCTTCCGTCGAGTACACGCTTTTCCTTGGAAAAATTTTCTTGTAATGTCAAAACATTCTTCTTCAATTCCCACTTTTCTTGTAGTGACAACCGTAACAAGTTATCTTGCAGTGTCGTCTAGGGTGAACCTCTTTTTGTGGTCGCTAAATATTTTTTGGCCACCCGAGACGGTTTTTGGTGTAGGTAATGTGATGATGTATCATAACATATCGACTCATCGTTTAAACATATAACGTACAACCATAATATATCGACTCATCCATTGAATGTATAACGTACAACATAATATATCTACTAATTCGTTGAACATCTAAGGTACAACCATAACATATCGACTCGTTGCTTAAACATTTAAGGCGCAACGATAACATATCGCGTCATCTGTTTAACGTCTAACGTACGCCTATTATATTCCGACTCATTTGTTGATCATCTAACGTACAACCATAATATATCGCCTCATCGTTAAACGTCTAACGTACAAATATAACATACCGACTCGTTCGTTGAACATCTAATGTTCAACCATAACATATCGAATCATCTTTTAAACATCTAACATACAATCATAACATTTAGACTCATCGTTTAAACATCTAACGTACAACCATGAATGTTAACTAATCGTGATGAATATTAACGATTACTCATCATGATGAATGTTAACTAAATCGTTATGAATGTTAACTAATCGTGATGAATGTTAACTAATCGTTATGAACGTTAACTAATCGTGATAAGGTGAGTTCATAGCCCCTTTTACTTGCACAACGTTTCTAAATGCGAGGTGAGATTTTACATGGTGGAACACAACCATAGCATCTAACGTACAACCATACCATATCGACTCATCCATTGAACGTCTAATGTACAACCATAACATAAAGAATCATTCGTTGAACATCTAATGTACAACCATAGCATATCCATCGTTTAAACATCTAAAGTACACCATAACATATCGGCTCATCGTTCAAACATCTAACGTACAATTATAACATACCGAATCATCCATTGAACATCTAACGTACAACCATAACATACCGACTCATCCATTGAACATCTAACGTACAAGCATAACATACCGACTCATTCATTGAACATCTAACGTACAACCATAACATACCGACTCATCGTTTAAACATCTAACGTACAACCATAACATACCAGCTCATCCATTGAACATCTAACGTACAACCTTAGCATACTGACTCGTCGTTTATACGTCTAACGTACAATCATAACGTATTGACTCATCCATTGAATATCTAACATACTACCATAACGTACCGACTTAGTTGTTGAACATCCAATGTACAACCATAGCATATTCATCGTTTAAACATCTAAAGTGTAGTGCAACCATAACATACCGACTCATCCATTGAACACTTAACGTATAACCATAACACACCGAATCATCCAATGAATATCTAACATACAACCATAACATACCTACTCAGTCATTGAACATATAATGTACAGCCATAGCATATTCATCATTCAAAACATATAAAGCACAACCATAACATATCGGCTCATCATATAAAAATCTAGCGAACAACCATAACATACCGACTCATCCATTGAACATCTAACGTACAACCATAACATACTGACTCATCCATTGAACATCTAACGTACAACCATTTCATACCAACTCATCGTTTAAACATCTAACGTATAACCATAACATACATACTCATCCATTGAACATCTAACGTACAACCATAACATACTGATTCCTCGTTTAAACGTCTAACGTACAACCATAACATACCAACTCATCCATTGAACATCTAATGTAGAACCATAACATACTGACTCAGTCGTTGAACATCTAATGTACAACCATAGCATATTCATTATTTAAACATCTAAAGTACAACCATATCATACCGACTCATCCACTAAACTTCTAACATATAACCATAACATACCGACTCGTTCGTTGAACATTTAACATACAACCATAACATACCGACTCAATCATTGAACATCTAATATACAACCATAGCATATTCATCGTTTAAACATCTAAACTCTAAAGTACAACCATAACATATCGGCTCATCATTTAAACATCTAGCGTACAACAATAACATACCGACTCATCCATTGAACGTCTACCAACACAATCGTTTCCCTCTTTTTTTTACTTATTCGTTGTAGTTTAATACTTTCGATTTAGTTAAATTTACTATTAATTTATCAATAATTGTAATAATATTTAAGTATAAAAATGTCCAATATTTATGGTTAATTTTAATAATTCTTAATCAATAAAAATATAAAATAAATTTTAGGGACTAAGTAATACTTTTAGGGACTATGTGTAGTGGCTAAAGATTGGGCGGAAAATTTTCCCGCTATCACGAAATTACTATTTTTGACTTTGACTAAAAAATAATTCGTCTCCAAATTTATAGGTAATACATGTAGTCCCTAAAACACTTTTAGGGACTACGTGTAGTGGCTAAAGATTTGGAGGCAATTTTCCCGCTATCATGAAATTACTGTTTTTTATTTTAACTAAAAAGATTTCGTCTCCAAAGTTATAGGCACTACATGTGGTCCCTATAAGTTATAGTCAAAGTCAAAATTTTGGCAATATCAAGTTTTGCTTTCTACTAAAACTTTAGAGACTACACATAGTCTCTATATATCACGAAGTAGTCCCTAAAGATTTTGGTTAAACATGAGGGTAAGGAAAATAGTATTTTTGGCATTTTGTGGAGTTTTAGACACTACATCCGTAGTCTCTAAAAAACAGCCGTCCCTAAAAATTGTTTTTCTTGTAGTGATAACTTAACTTCTATTAGATTCAGAGTGTTTAGGGATCAATGGTGTATACTCCATACCTCCAAACCCATTACCAGGTGTGAACATAACCCATAATTGAACTTTATTTCCAACAATCCTCCCCAATATAGTACAATTCCTCTTCCATGAAAATTAACATTAACAAAACCAGTGCATAAATGGAAATATCATGAGGATTGAATTTCCAACTTAGTACATTACTTTAAATATTCGAGAATCGGAGTGTTCTAAGAATTGAATCCTTCAACTACTTTGAATACCTGAAGATAAAATACACACATGTTTTTAAAAACATAACAGCTCCCAACACTACTAGTCATTAGGGCTGAGCACGGCAGACCCAAAACTGACACGAACCGGAAAACAGGACCGGACCGGACCGAACCGAACCGGACCGAACAATTTCGGTCCGGTCCTCGGTCTGGGGTTTTGGACGAATTCGGTCGTCGGTTCGATCGGTCTGGTCTGGTCCGGTTCGGTCTTACCAAAATTTTGTGAATTATGCCTAATTGGACCGGACAGGACTGAGGACCGAACCGGACCGGACTAACCCGGACCGGACCAGACTATTTTGGTCCGGGGTTTCGGACTATTTCGATCCTTGGTCCGGTCCGATCCTGGCCGGTCCGGTCCGGTCCCGGACCGATGCTCAGCCCTACTAGTCATGTGTTCATATCCAAATTCATAAATATTGTAAGAGTCGAATCATACTCCCTGAGGCGGAGAAACCTCAACATTTATGTAAGTGGTTCCTCTTTTGTCATGCTCTTGCTTAAGCATTTTTCAAAGAATTTATCCATTAAGAAGTTTACAACTTCATCCTCCTTTTTAGCAAGCACAAACACATCCTTGGGATGATATATAAAACATATGCTTCAGTCACATGAATGTTCAGCTTTCCACATTGAACTCAACTCCCAAGTTTTCTCAAGAGGGAGTTAGGTGTCTTATCATTTAGTGACTAGATTGGACTTTACACCCATCCCATTAGCATCCTTTAAAACCAAGTCTCTAGCTAATCCTTTCGTCAAGTGATCAAATAAATTTTGTTAAGACCTCACAAACTCTATAGAGATTACCCCATTCATGATCAACTCAGGAATCATGTTATGCCTCACACCTAAGTGTCTAGACATACCATTGTACATTTGGATATAAGCCTTAGCCAATGTAGCTGCACTATCACAACGTATAGATATAGGTGTCATAGGTTTGACCTAAAATAGAATCTCAAGAAGCAAGTTTCTTAACCATCCACCTTCTTTACTAGCAGATGCTAGAGCCACAAACTCAAATTCCATTATTGGACCAGTAATGCAAGTTTGCTTCTTAGATGCCCTAGAAATTGCACTACCAGCAAGAAGGTATACCCAGCCACTAGTGGATGAATTATCCTCAGTATTTCTGATCCAACTTGCATTAGTGTCACCTTCCAATATTGAAGGATATATAATATAAGAAATACTATAATCCATAGTTCCTTTGAAATGCTTCAGTACCCTCTGAATAGCTTGCCAATACTTAGTAGTAGGATTACTAGTGTACCTACTCAGTTTACCCAATGCAAATGCTATGTCAGGCCTTGTACTACCTCTGTCCCATAATTATTGTCCATGTTTGACTTTTTAAGTCTTTCTTTGTTAACTTTGACTTTAAATATTTTACTTTGTGTTATATAATACTTGAAAAAAATTATATTATTAAAAAATACATTAAAATTTCTATCCATTCATGTATAAGGCATTAAATATTAAATAACACAAACAAAAATATTTAAGGTCAAAGTTGACGAAGAAAGACTCAAAAAGTCAAACATAGACAATAATTATCGGACGGAGGTAGTACTAGTCATGACATACACCCTAGAATACTCAAGTTGGGAGACAGCCTAACCATTATTAGGCATCCGCTTTTCACTTAAATCCATAGGTGTACTCACTAGATCACAATCAAAGTGATTGAATTTCTTCAAGACCTTCTCAATATAATGAGACTAAGAAATTAGAATACCATCACTTTCATGTTTAATCATTATGCCAAGGATAACATAAGCCTCCCCATGTCTTTCATGGAGAACTTAGATGACAAAAATTCTTTTGTCAAGTTAACCTGAACTTGATCAGTGTCAAAGATTAACATGTCCTCAACATGTAGGCAAATGATGACTCCTTTACCAGATTCATCAAATTTGTTGTATACACATTTTCAGCTTGATTAAGTAAATAACCATTAGACAAAACCAACTTATCAAACCTTTGATGCCATTTCTTAGGTGCCTGATTCAGCCCATGAAAGGACTTAATTAGTTTACACACCTTAGCTTCATGATCATGCATGATGAAACCTTGAGGTTGGTTCATATAAACCTCCTCATCCAAATCACCATTCAAGAATGTTGTCTTCACATCCATCTGATGAATAATCAGATTGTGAATTGATACCAAAGCAATCAACATTCTTATTGTAATACGTGCTACTAGAGCATAAGTATCAAAATAGTCAATCCCTGACTTTTGTCTACAGCCTTAAATAAATAACCTTGCCTTGAACTTTTCAATAGTTCCATCTACCTTCAGCTTTCTTTTGAAGATCCATTTGCAACCAAGAGGTATGCAACCTGGAGGTAGATCAGCCAACACCCCAAGTGTTATTGCCCATGATGGAATCCATCTCATCATTAATTCCTTCTTTCTAGAAAGCAACATCTTGGGACTTCATTGCTTCATCAAATGTTTTAGGATCACCCTTAACAATAAATCAATAGGAGTGTTGGTTAGAGACCTCATCCCTTGTATCTTCAATTAAATATAATTAAAAGTAACGCATAAATTTCCTTAGAGTCCTATGCCTTGTGCTTTTCTAAGCTCAAGCTCAGGTTGCTGAACTACAACCTCCTCAGTGACCTTTTTAGGTTTCATTGAATCACAAGTGTCCTTAGCTTCAGTAGGAGTCATAGGGTTTGGTCTATGGACTGATGAGAACCTGTCTCATCAAAGTTAGCATCCCTTGATTCAATGATTGTGTTTTTAGAAACTGAATCATTAGGTTCAATAACATAAAACCTATAATCCTTAAAATGCTCAGCATATCCAACAAAGATGCATTCAATGCCTCTTTCACCCAAGGTTTTCACTTTTAGATCAGGGTGAATTACAATTGCCGTACAACCCCAAACCTTGAGGTAGTTCAAATTTGGTTTCCTTTTAGTACAATGTTCATATGGGGTAATCATGTTTCTTTTATTTGGAACCCAATTTAATAAATAGCAAGATGTTAGCATAGGTTCACCCCATAACCCTTGATTCAGTCTTATGTAGGACAACATAGAATTAACAATCTCTTTCAGTACTCTATTCTTCCTTTCAAATATATCATTTTGTTGTGGGGTATAGGGGCAAACACAGATAACTGAAAAGACTAGAAACCGTTAAGCATCCATTAAACGAGCGGTCTTTTCAACTTTCATATGATTAATGCTGATACCCATAAGCTTAATTTTTTAAGATTTATTTTGAGATCCAAAGCCAAGAAAAAAACTTCAAAACATGGATAACAATTTTATTGCTAGAAACATCCCATTCGCCAACAAAAACAACGCCATCAACATAAAACAAGTCGGATAAAGTCAAGGAATCTTTTATAGAAATACCATTGAATATACACGCGCTCATACCTCTGTTAAAAGAGTGGTGCAAAATTTTCATAATCAAAACGAACGAAAAAAGAAAAAGATTATCTCTTTGTTTTAAGCCTTTATAAAAGCAAATCTCCGATATAGGACTACCATTGGTGAGAATAGAACCCAGGTTTACTTGAGACAACCTTTTATCCAACTACACCATTTGTTTTCAAGACCAAATACTTTGAGGACATCATATAAGTAGTCCCATCTAGCACAATCATATGCCTTTTTTGATCTTAATAATTAAAGCCTTGTGATTTTTTTTGTTTACACCATGAAATGAGCTCAGTTAGGATGAAAGGGCATAAAATTTTTACTTTGAGGAACAAAATCCTATTTAATTTCACTAATAAGTCCGCCAATAACAAGTCTCAATCTATTAGCCATAATCTTTTTAATGATTTTATAAACACTTCCCATTAGACTACTACGGCGGTAGGGTCTGTAACACCCCCTGATGGTTAAATGCAGCGGAATAGTACATGGGATGTTACTTGGGTGGATCGATAGCACACAGTATATAGATCAATGATCATAATAGTCACTTGAAACATATTACATGAATTAATTGTACACACTTAGTATCTTGTTTGTAAAACCACATTTATTAGAAAACTGAAGTAAATATCCTAGCCCAATGGTAGACATGATGCTCCCTAAAATGCTGGAATCTAATACATGAACCTACTTTATTTTCCTGAGAAAACAATAAGAGTAAAATGTGGGGGTCAACACGAAGTTGGTGAAGTCATAGGTTTAGTTAAATAAATAAATTCCTAATATGCCAAACACCACGATCATAGTAGGACAATCACAGTCCAATACCATAGTAGTTCCTACTGCCCTGTAATAGAAGCTAGACAAAAGATGCTCAGTACGCCCATTTGGGTCTATCCTGATGTGGTTCCCTCAGTCCGAAAATGAAATAAACCTGTTGCTTGGCCTAAGCGTTTCGTGATAGCAAGTCACGCAGGTAGGGTGTTGTCAATACCCGAATAGATCTATTCATACATTTCACGCTACACTATTAACTATTACAGTCCACGGGTATGGGGCAAACAATAGGCAATAAATTGTTGTTGTCATCAGTGCGTGTTTTGCATATTTAAATATATATAGTTTTTGTATGTTTTCTCCCCCAGTTATAAAATAGTAAAGATGGGGCCAAGAACTCACCTTAGTGGTAGTGATGTGAGAATCATGTCACTGAATAAACTGGCACAGTATGATCACGAACTGGAGAAATTACCTAAGTAATTTTAAGTGCCTTGGTAAATGCAAAATAATAATGCAGGATAAATGTGTGGATGAAAATGCATGATCACTAATTAATAGGCTATTACGACCGTTTAAGTGTTTACACTTATAGTGAATTGTAAATATATACATTTTTAGTTTCAATATATATATATATATATATATATATATATATATATATATATATATATATATATATATATATATATATATATATATATATATATATATATATATATATATATATATATATATATATATATATATATATATATATATATATATATATATATATATATATATATATTGTTTAGTAAAATGGGTAATAAATTAAATAAATAGATTTTGTATTATTTAATTTATTGTAAGAAAATAAATACAATTTACTTTTCTTAAGGTTTCAAAAATATGGTTAACGGGATTTGTCAGTTTATAGGGTTTCGTGAATAAACTTAGTAATTTGTTTAATCATCCAAACGGCTAAGTTAAATTATCAATAAAATAATTTATTAATATTTTTAGTTAACTTAAATTACACTTGAGTCCTTGTTAGTATAACAATTTACCAAAAATATTCTTTAAGGTTTCGTTCGTTAAGTATATTGCGTCGTTAGTCCTTGTCCGTTTAATTTATTTACAAAAACACCCCTAGGGCTTACAGAACTTTGGGGAAATGACCAAACACCCCTATCTCTTGGAAATAATTAGGTTAGGGTTAGGGTTTGTTTTAAGTTTTCAAAATGACACAATTGGTCCTTGAAGTCTCGGATTATCCAAAAATAATAGTTAGGGCTTGTAATAAGTTTCCCAAAGTGACACTTTTAGTCCTTAAGGTCTCGAAGTATTTAAAAATAAGGCTAGGGCTTGTAACAAGTTTAAATAATGGCAATAATGACACTTGAGGTCTCAGAATATTTAAAAAGGGCAACTAGGGCTTATATTAAGTTTTAATACTTGCACAATTAGTCCTTGTGGTTTCGATTAACTCTCGGTTTAAAACAAACGCACCCTAAACTTTTGGAAGTGACACATTTGGCCCTTGAACTTCTATAAAGTCACGAAATCATATACGCATGTTTTATTAATTTATAAAATCGACCCTAACTTTCACCAATTGACAATAAAGGCACGAAAGTTTCCACAATTAAGATTTGGGCTTGACTGGCCTAATTGGGTCTCGGCTTAGGTTAAATGGGCCTAGTGGGCTTGTTTTAATAACTAATAATTTACCAAGTGGGCTAGTAACTATATTTTACTTGTTGGGCTTATATCTAAATATTACTATGCTAAAAAAATAAGTCATGGGCTTATTTACATTCGGCTTATTTATGGCTTATAAGAGAGCTTATATGACTCGGCTTATTTAACATTTCTAGGGCTTATATGAGCTAGGTTAAATATTTCTAAGTCTCGGCTTATATAGATTTTTAGGGTTTACATGGCTTAGCTTATATAAGGTTTTAGGTTTTGGCTTATATTAGGTTTTAGGGTTTCCATGTCATGGCTTATATAAGGTTTTAGGTCTCGGCTTATATAAGTTTTATAGACTTATATGACTAGCTTATATAGGTCTAGGCTTATATGACTTACGGGCTTATATTTGCTTATATGTTTCGGCTTATATTACATTTTATATACTTTTATGACTTAGTACTTTACTTTCGGGCTTACACTAAGTTCTTCATGCATATTCTTACAAATCTTATGGTTTTGAAGCAAGATTACCCATGGAAACCATATAAGCCGTGGGCTTATATGTTATTAAGGGTTTGTTTACAAGTTTTAAACGTATGCATGTACTCCTAACTCCATTTTTATAACATATACATGCGTGGCAAGTGTAATGAATAAGGAAAAACTTTAGGAGGGTTTCATACTTACTTGTTTCAAGAAAACTTGGTGATGACAATGGTTTAGGATTTCTAGACATCGGGTTCTTCTTATAAGTGACCTAGGATGATCTTGGAATTGACATGAATGCTAAAGATCTTGGATAACAAGCACTAAATGCTTGGTGAAGACCAAGAATGGGTATAGTAAATGCTTTGAGCTCGTCTAGGTGTTTTGTTGAGAGTGTATCCGAATGTAAGGAAAGTAAGTGATGTGCGAGTTTAAATGTTTGATAAATATCTCGATATGAGATCGAGGGGTGTGGTTTGGGGCTTATACACGTCTAAGAGAGAGTGTGTAGCTAGATATGGAAATTTTGGTGTGTACCATGTAAGTACAAGGTTTTAATGAGCCAAGATGTACACTTGACCCCAAAATGCTTATTGTCGTCGCATGTTTAACAACCAAGGGGACCAAGTATGACTTTCATAGTGTTTATGATAAATGGAAAGGTTGTACAAGTAAAATGGATGTATGGTTGTGTTCTAACACACGTCTAGTGTCATAGTGGGAGTGCTAGGTGTCTTACTTACATGATACAAGTATAGCTAAGTTAGTACATCCTTTAAATGCCCAAAATGGTACATGGTGCCTTGGTTTTGAATACATACCAGTGGTATTGGCTAGACAAGGGAAAAAGGAAGTGTTTCTATAGTGTATGGTTTAATGAGATGTGTTGTACAAAGTTTAGAAAGTCAAAAGTGTAATTGTTAAAGGTTTTTGGTATGTAATGTTATGTATATGCATACATTCGGCTAAATAGTGAGTCTAAGGTATTTTTATGTTTAAATCTTATGTCTAAGTATAGTTACTAGGAGTGTAGGTATAGTATTGTGTGAGTAGGTTTAAGTCTAGGTTGATTTTGGTTAAGTTTGGGATCCTTGATGAAAGTATGGTCATATTTAGATGAGGAAATAATTTACTTTATTAAAATGTATGACAACTTAGTTTAAATAAGTTAGAATGGTTAAAGGTAATGTTTAATAATAAAAACAGTTGATGTCGTAACATAATGTCATTCATGATGTGAGAAATATATATATATATATCTACATATTTAAAGCTTTAAAATAATTCTTAAGTAATTATTATTAGTTGTGATCATGAGTTTGGATTTTTATGAACCAATATGATGAATGCTTATGATTATAAGTTCAGGTGACTTAAATGTCCCAAAAGAAGGGATTGTTTACTGTCCCGGATGCTCATATAATAGTCATACAAATGTGGCTGTGTCCTTATGATTAAATGTTCAAAATCATAATGTATGCTATGTGATTAAATGTTTCCATGTTATGATGATTAAAATAATGTATGCTCATGTATGATGTATATGATTGCTCAAAAGATTTCATGCAAAGGTGGATATATATATACAGATATCATGAGCTGACGTATACAATGATGACATAGTCAAAACCTGAAATTTACAGGTTTTACAGCATTAACCCGTTATTTTAGCTTTGTCCTCAAAGCTTAAGATGACGTTACTGTTCAGGTGAACAGATGTGGGTAGTTAGCTCTAAATGAGTCTTCGCGTTCCCATGTGAACTCAGGACCTTTCCTGGAGTTCCATCGTATCTTAACTAACGGGATTTGGCTTCGCTATAGCTTCTTGACTACTCTCTCCATGACTTCCACCGGTTCTTCTATGAATTGAAGTTTTTCATCAAAGTGGACTCCCTCCAATGGCATGGCCAGCGGCTCATCCGCGTAGCATTTCTTCAGGTTTGAGACATGAAATGTAGAGTATACCCGGCTCAACTGTTGGGGCAACTCTAAACGATAAGCGACTTCACCGATTCTGGCAATCACCTTGAAAGGTCCTACGTAACGTGGATTTAGTTTCCCATGTTTCCCAAATCGTACGACGCCCTTCCAAGGTGATACCTTTAGCATAACATGGTCACCTACTACAAACTCCATAGGCTTCTGTTTCCTGTCTGCATAGCTCTTCTGTCTATCCTGGGCAGCCTTAATTCGTTGTTTGATAAGAGTGATCTTCTCAGTCGTCTCTTGGATTAGTTCGGGTCCTGTCAGTTGGAATTCCCCCACCTCTGCCCATCATACGGGTGATCTACACTTGCGGCCATAGAGGGCCTCAAATGGTGCTGCTTTAATACTGGCATGGTAGCTGTTGTTGTAGGTGAATTCAACTAATGGTATATGTTCGACCCATCCTTTCCCAAAGTCGATCACGCATGCTCTTAGCATGTCTTCTAGGGTTTGGATTGTTCGTTCACTCTGACCGTCAGTCTGTGGATGATATGCGGTACTCATGTCCAAGTTTGTTCCTAAGCTCCGTTGTAAGGCTTTCCAAAAGTTTGACGTAAATCTACCATCTCGATTACAAATGATTGAGACTGGTATACCATGCCTAGTCACTATTTCCTTCAAGTACAACTTGGCTAACTTGTTCAGAGAGTCATTTTCTCTGATGGGCAGGAATTGAGCTGATTTTGTGAGTCGATCAACGATTACCCAAATTGTATCGTAACCGTGAGATGAAGTAGGAAGTTTGGTAATGAAGTCCATGGTGATGTTGTCCCATTTCCATTTTGGTATTTCAGTTGGACTAACAAACCAGATGGCCTCTGATGTTCTGTCTTTACTCTGGCACAAGTCAGACACTTCTTCACGTATATGGCAATGTCTGCCTTCATGTTCGGCCACCAATATAATTTCTTCACGTCCTGATACATCTTTTCAGATCCGGGATGTATGGAGTACTTGGACTTATGAGATTCGTGCATGATCACGTTTCTCAAGTCTCCGTAACATGGTAACCAACTTCTTCCGTGTAAACATAACGTTTCGTCTGTTCTAGCTTCCAACTTCTCCTTGCTTAGGTCAGCTCTAAGCATTCCTCCTGTGTCTTTTTTTCCGATGTTTTCAGGCTTCTGTGCTTGGAGTTGAGCCTCTAATATCTTCTTGGTTAGGTCCAAGCTAATGGTCATGACTAGGGCTCGAACTCTCATGGGAGGATCACTTCCTTTTCGACTTAGTGCATCTGCAACTACGTTGGCTTTACCTGGGTGGTATTTGATGTCGCAGTCGTAGTCACTGAGCAATTCTATCCAACGACGTTGCCTCATGTTTAGCTCCTTCTGGTCTAGGATATGTTGCAAACTCTTGTGATCAGTATGCACTGTGCACTTTGTTCCATACAGGTAGTGTCCCCATATTTTCAAAGCAAAAACTACAGATCCAAGCTCTATATCATGAGTAGAGTAATACTGCTCGTGTTTCTTCAATTGTCTTGAAGCATAGGCAATCACTTTTTGTCTCTGCATCAATACAGCTCCTAAGCCTTTGTGTGAGGCGTCACAGTAGACAACGAAGTCTTCGTTGCCTTCTGGTAGGGCTAAAATGGGTGCACTACACAATTTCTGCTTAATAGTTTGGAATACAACCTCTTCTTTTTCTCCCCAATCGAATTTTATGCCTTTCGGAGTAAGTTCGTCATAGATTTAGCTATCTTAGAAAATCCTTCTATGAATCTCTGGTAGTAACCGGCAAGACCTAAGAATTGGCGAATCTCCTTTGGTGAAGTGAGTGATGCCCAATCCTTCACGGATTCGAATTTTGCGGGATCCACTTGAATTCCCTTGTCATCGATCACATGACCGAGGAAATGCACTTTAGGAATCCAAAAATCACACTTTGAGAATTTTGCGTACAACTTCTCTTCCTTAAGTAATTTTAGCACTTGAGTAAGATGTTATCCGTTCTCTTGCTCATTCTTGGAATAGATGAGTATGTCGTCGATAAACACAATCACGAACTTATCCAGATAGGTTCTGCATACTCGATTCATGAGTTCCATGAATATGGTTGGAGCGTTGGTCAGGCCAAATGGCATGACTTGAAATTCATAATGACCGTAACGAGTTCTGAAAGCTGTTTTCGGTATGTCCTCTTCTCTGACCCTCAACTGGTGATACCCAGATCGTAGGTCGATCTTGGAGTATACACTTGATCCTTGTAACTGATCAAATAGGTCATCGATTCGTGGTAGTGGGTAACGATTTTTCATAGTAAACTTATTCAGTTCTCTGTAAGTGATACACACTCGGAAAGATCCGTCTTTCTTTTTTACAAAAAAGTACTGGAGCTCCCCAAGGTGAGTAACTGGGTCTGATAAAACCTTTTTCTGACAGTGCTTGAAGATTTTCAGCGAGTTCTTTCATCTCGGTTGGTGCTAATCGGTATGGTGCTTTAGCTACAGGTGCAGCTCGTGGTATCAAGTCGATTTGAAATTCCACTTGACGAGTCGGAAGCAAACCAGGTAAGTCTTCTGGGAAGACTTTAGGATACTCGTAGAAAATTGGTACGTCCTTGATTTGTTTCTTCTCTGGTTCCTCTTCTTTGTCAGTTTTGGAAATATGTGCTAAAAAGATAGGGCATCCTTTTAGTATATACTTCTGGACTTTAGTGCATGAGATAACACTCAGTCTGGTGTCAGTTCTATCTGAGTTTCCTTCTCCTCGAACAATTAGATTTTCTTGTCCCCATGGTATACGGACTAGCTTTTTGTCGCACACAATGGTTGCGTGATATTTGGCTAACCAGTCCATACCAATGATGACGTCGAAACTACCCAAAATTACAGGTATCAAATGAATGTCGAATGGATGGTTTAGAAGATTTCAGGTACAACCTCTTAAAATAGTGTTAGCTTTAATGATTTTACCATCTGCTAACTCGACTATGTAACAGTCATCTAACGGTGCAGGTGTGATGTCTAGTAAGTTACTAAATTCTATGGATATGAAACTCCTATCGGCTCCCGTATCAAATAAAATATTTGCATAACGATTGTTTAGAAGGAACGTACCGGTAACCACATTGGAGTCTGGGTTGGTCTTGGCGTCTCCTATCACATAGACTCTAGATGGTGCTCCTCCTCTGTTCTCGTTCCTAACTGCTCGCTTTGGGCAATCAGGCTTGATGTGCTCGATTTCTCCGCAACCATAGCAACGAACTTCCCTACAAGCCATGTTACCGCTGCCAGTGTGCTGGCGGTTCCCTGCTGTCCATTTCTGCGGAACTTCTGACTGTTGCCATTGTGGGGCTTGTAGTTGGCGCTAGAGTTTTTCCTGATGGCTGGAACATGGGTGTTGCCATGTCCGGGTCTTCGGCATTCAGTAGTAGAGAAATGATTGAAATTGCACTTGGAGCACTTCGGCTTGTTGCCTGCATATGGTGGTGGTGTTGAGGAAACAACACTACAGATTTGGCCCAAGTTTTGTTCTGTGGTGGCTGGGCCTGATGATGACTGCGGTAGTTTTCCTCAACTTTTCTCTTGTACTCAGACTGCCTAAGCACATGATCACGTCCCCGTTTGTTCATCAGCTCCGTGACAAATTCTATGGCACATTCGATTGTAATGGGTCAGGATGCGAGTACACTGTCATGAACAGAATCAGGAAGTCCACTGACGTACTTTTCTATTTTGTCCTTCACGTCAAGGAACATCCGAGTACACATCAAAGTTAGTTCTTGAAATCTCTGGTTGTAAGCTGTGATGTCATGATTTGAGCATTTGAGGTTCCACAAGTCAATCTCAAGTTTCTTGATTTCACCCCGAGGACAATATTTCGTGGTAAGTCTTTCCTTAAATGCATTCCAGGTCATCCCATAGGATTCATCATGCCCGAGGGTAGCAACTAGGGAGTTCCACCAGGTGAGAGCATGTTCCAAGAAGGTACATGTGGAAAATTTCACCTTGTTTTCCCCGGTGCAATCACTAATGCGGAATATTGTCTTGGTCCTTTCGAACCATTGCATGAGTCCTACTACCCCTTCCTTGCCCTTGAAGTAACTGGGCTTGCACTTCAGGAAGTCGGGATAGGTACATCCTCTGGCAGTTTGATCTCTGGCATTCGAGTTTTGACTGTCGCCCTGGTTTCCGCTGGGGTGTGTTTCCCTGGCGGCTAGGGCATCAGCAATGCCTTGACCAATAAGCAGTCTAAGTTGTGCTTCTGAAATAGTCGCTGAAGGAGCAGCGTCAGGGTTTTGTCGAGTGACTCTTTGTGCCATTGTTCTATCATACACAAAGATGAGATTTATTAGTTGGTCAGTAGGATTATTATATTAAGCTGCATAAAAATGGGTATGCATAGAATTCACAACAAATTGGATAACCTGTCAAGATTTCATAATAATATAAATTCAAACAAACAAGTAAGTGATAATATGTCAGTACTGGTGAACATCAATATAATACAAATAGAACCAATCTAAGACAGATATACAACCATCCTGTCTGAGATAGTGGTACATATGTTTGTAGTACAACAAAAGATAACCTAGCTACTAAGGTTAGGTGCTACGATACAGATACAACTGAAATGAAAATACAAGTACAAAAGACCTAAATCATGCAAGCTGAGATGCAAGTCAATGCTTGTCATGATGTACAAAGGAATCTAGCCAACACTAGTATGGTTGTCTGCAGGTGCGGTTGGTCCAGCTGGTGGTGTGGGTGCACGATCATCCTGCATGCGAATCATCGATCTCCTGGTCTCTCGGGAGAATCTCATGGTCTCAAGCAACTGGTGCTGACGTGCAATATCGATGCTCCGTAGATGATCTGTCTCAGCAATGACTCCCTGATGGCGAAGATTTCCCAGGTCTCTGAAAGTCTGAAAAGTCTCCTCCTGCGTGAGGATAGCAGCCTGGGTCTCGTATGAGTGACCCTCTAGTGAAGCTAGCCAGTAGCGGAGGTAAGCAACCTCATTCAACAACCAATGTATGGTCCCCTGGTTCATACCCAGAGAACTCTGAGTGGTGTGTGACTCACTAGCCACGGCCTAGTAGAGAGAACTATATCTCTCCTGAAGTAAGGCGCGACCCTGATGGTCCGCCTGTAGTAGGGCATGAATAAGTGCGGTATCCTGCGCCTGTCAGGCCACAAGTGCATCGACCTGTGCCTGTAAGGCGCCAAGACTGGGTTGTCCAGCTCCTGATCCCTCTCCTATTTCGAAGGTCGAGTCAGGAATAGAATCACGCCTCCTCTTGCGAGGTGGCAGAGCACTGGTGAGGTAAGGGTGATGTGCAGAAGGTGGTGGCAAAGGTGGTAAGGAAGGCCAAACCTGGTCTGTGACAACCATGGTCTTTGGGGTTCGTCACTTAGACTATAGTTTAAGGTGTTTTGTGTAAATATGTGCTTTTATGTGCTTATGTGTTTATTTTGTGTGTTGGGAGTGAGGTTTGGATATCGTTTATGGGTATATGGTACTCATAAGTAAATCGAGGAACGGTTATTTCATGTTCATGAGCCCACATGGTAGTGACTATGAAATGAGATGGTGTTATTTAGTGGTTTTACGTATACGTATATGTATTATAGAAAATCGTATTTTTACGGTTTAGGGTTTTGCATTTAGGGGTCTCGGAAGAGGTATTTAGTCACGGGAGTATTTTTTGGGATGGTTTTAAGTCATTTAGGACTTAGTTAATTAGTTTATTTCATATTTCAAGAGTTTTTATAAAACTGTACATTTTTACGTCTTTTACGGTATACGCGTAAATTTGACTAGTTTTACGGTTTTGAGGTTTTGGAGGCTTTAAGAGCTGAAATATATTAAGGAAAATTAAGGTAATATTATTAATACAATTATTAATAATAAAAAGAAAAAAAAACGAAATTAAAGGGGTATAGTCGGTTTTGGGATGCAAGAAAGAAAAAGAAAAGGGAAAAAGGGGAACCGGGCTTTTGTATTGGGCCAAGGACTTGTTAGGAAAATATACAAAAACTATTTATTAATAAAAACACATCATAAAAGCCCTGGAGATCATGAGTGATTCAAAATCCATGGAACAAATTAGGGTTCTTCATCAAAAATCTTGTTTTCCAAAAATCTAAGGTAAACTCTTCAAACCCTTTTAATTAAATTGTTTTTAATTCTTTCTTAATCATTATATGATGGATCTAGGTTAGTGTTTATTAGAAAATCTGTAATTTAATGTTATCAAAATGATATAGAAATGATTAGAATAATTAGGGTTAATGATTAAACATGATGAGGATAATTAATTTAGTTAATTATGTTAAATTCGTTTTGAAAAACTGGACATAATTTTTGGGTCATTGTTTTGATCATATCTAGAGTTTTACAAACTTTTAATTTTCGAATCTTATGTCCCTGGAAAGGTAATTGAGTTGGCTTTCAAATGCAAGAAACGAGAACTAAATTGAAGGTCTAGAAGTGGGTATAAAAAACAGGTTACATCAGTCGGGTGTCAAAACAGTTTTTGGATCAGCCTGTTTTCTTTTTATGTTTTGAATTGTTTGGGGTACTTAGCGTTATATTGGAACCTTCAAACGAACATGAGACTTAGATTATATATTAAATAAAAGATCTGGAAGACGTCTAAACAAATGGGTTAGGGTAAGACCCTCTGATTATAACAAACTTTTCATATGTTCAAAATCAGTAAATTCTGGATAGGTAAACGTAAATATATATATATATATATATATATATATATATATATATATATATATATATATATATATATATATATATGGAGGCCTTAACAGTGTCTTCAAGGTTGCGGCCAAAAGGGAGAGTTAGCTAACACATGTAAGGGCATAGGGTTTCTGTTACAGAGGAAGTTGATTTGGTTAAGGGGGTGTTCGACCCATAGTTTAAGGTATGAAAAAGGGGACTGTTTTGGGTTAAATGTTAATGGGGTGAGTTATGAACTAAACTAAGTTAAAGGCTTTATAGAGGGGTGTCATGAGATGAATATGGCATATAAATGGGGTTAAGTTGTAGGGCAAGGTTAGATATCCATCATAGATTGATGAGCCATTTTGGTATGTGGTTCATGTCTTGATTGTATACGTTTGTGTGTTTAGATTTTGCTAGAGTGCGGGTACTTGGAGAAGCTTGTTTAGGTGAGTTTCATAGTCCCATATTTTTATGAGGTATAAAAGATTTGACTTCCAGATTGGATGGAAGAGACACTGTATGGTTTTTTAAATAATGTTGTGAATGTTTTTAAGGTTTGTGATAGACTTGTGTGTACACTTATGTGACTAACTGCTATGCGATTCTTGATTGTTATTATGGTTTGACTTGGTACCAAGGGGATGTTGACAAGGCGGGGCCTTGGGATTGGTTCATAGGTGTATGGGCGCTTATGGGACCATAGTTATTGGTAAGACTGGGAGCCTTGGAAATTTTGGTTATTGGTAAGGCTTGGTGCCTTGGAATTGTGATTGTATGGTTAATCTTGAATGGTAGTTGTTAATGTATAATTATAACACATTGTCCATATGTTCTTTTATTGATGGTTGTTATTCACAGCTTATAAATATTTTGGGGTTGGAGTCTAAACCTATGACTCTCACCAACTTTATGTTGACGTGTTTTAGTTTCTCTTTTAGGTGATAATGTGGTTAAGCGTGAGAATAGGAGTGGCTAGCTGGGAGGCTTAGGATTTCATTGGAGGAACCCCCTTTCCTCTTAGTATTTATTTATGTTTAAATAAGTGATTCTTTGTAGACACCTATATGTTTGTTATTTGTTAATTGTGTGTCTTTGTTAAGAGGTAGACCTGTTACCTACTTACCTAGACACCTGCATTGTTTGAGATATCTTCATGACATTGTGTCACAATTTATGATATTTCTATTTTATTTAGTTATCTCTATAGACACGTTATTGTTGTGATGATATCTATACGTCGCGCCCCATATTCCGCCATGGTGGGGTGTGACAGAATGGTATCAGAGATAATGGTTATAGAGAATTAGGTTGCCTAGTATAGTAGCCTAGTCTATAGCTTAAGGGTCCATGCATGTAGGTGTCATAGGGGTATGTGTGAATTATAGTATATGGAGTGCTTAAGTGTTAATTTCGTTTTGGATATTTATTTACTTTCATACTTACTTATTGAGATATAATATATGTAAGTACATTCATTTATTTTCTATTGATGCGACGTATGAACCGGAAGTGTAGGAATCTATTTAGTGTTACCCATGTCGCGTAGAAGAAGAGGTGCGCTAGGTAATATTAGGATAGTACCGATGTTGAGTCTGTGACTAGTAGTAGATTCGAATTTCCGCCTGAACGGTTATGGTCATTTTTTTTAATGTTGGATATTTTATTGTTATTGATTTGATTTGGCGATTGAGCCTCGAGTTATGAATGAAGTTAGGGTTGACGTATGAGATGTTCTTATTTTACCTATACGGTATATATATAGAGTGTATTTTATGTGGTATATATGTGGTAGATATATGTGTTCCGTGTAATATTAATTTCTTATAAGTGTCATCATAGGAGGGAGTACATGGGTGAAAGGAGACATATATAATTATGGAGGCCTACGTAATTATATACGTGCCACAACACCGATGGACTTCCAAGTATGGTTGCATGAAAAAGGGATTAGTACATGATTGTATATGGTGAGATCTGTATTTTGGGTATTTGTACAATAAGGGTTTATGTAATGGTTTCCTGTTATATGGTTATGGTTTTTGTGTTATATGTTTTGGGTTATAGTCGTGTTATGTGACTATGGGGTCACACGATATGGGTTGGTTTTGGTGATGGGTTTTATGCCTTGTTGTGGCATGGTGAGATGGTGAGATGGTGATTACTCGTATGGAAAAACGAGTGTATGACGCGATCGATTGACTTGACATGTATGATAACGAGTATGTTTTGGGAGATTTAATAGGTATATATATGCGGAGGTATATATACTAGTAGATGTTATGTTATGATATACGGTCGTTCAATAGTTATTAAAACTTGAACGTACCTAGTGTTCTCTCGTGTTTAAATAGTTTATTAGTGCTGGAGTTTGATGGAGTTCCAACGACGTTTTTAATGTTTTGAAGTGTGTCTACATTCGGGTATGTATTTGAATTGATGAGGACTACCAAATTTTCTTGCAAAGGAGTCTAGCTAATTAAAGGAAAATGCTTTTGAAAATACTTTGTAAGTGTACGGTATGATATCCTGACTTACATATCTTTTCTTTAAGTTTATTGGTAATAAGTTAAAAAATATATTGACAATGAATGGATTAGTTTTCTAGGTAACATGTGATAGTACATATAAAGGGTAAAGAAATTTTACGATAATTTTCTTAAAAGTTGAGTTAAAATTTTAGAAGTATTTAAATAGACGGAAATAGTAAAAAGGAAGATTTTATTATAATAATAATAATAATAACACCACACCTTGTAAACGTGTAATTGTTCGTTATAACAAGCCTAAATAGATTATATAAAATATTTATAATATAGAATAAAGTGAATAAAAATACCATATTTTATAAACACGTATTGGTTTCATAATAACAAGTGAAATGAGTTTAATGTGAGTAAACAAGATAAAGGTTAGAATAACGTTATACTATATTAACTAGTGGATACCTTTGATAAAATAATTAAGATAAAATATGAGTTTATTGTTAAAGGAGATGATATATAAAGTGAGTTTTAGTACACTAACTAAGTTATGCCCTTTGATAGTAACGAAGATGGTAAAATATGACTATGATTTCATTTATTGGTGTTAAAATATGGTCCTAATGTGAAGTAACTAATTGAGATGAAAATTTAAAATTTTCTAAGATATTGAAATTTGGTAATACTAATCGTGACGAGTCTAATACTCCATTGAATCTTTCAGATTACATTCTTTCGTTTTCAGTTGTTTTGGCTAGGGTTCGTTATGGTTGATATTTCGGTTTACCCTATATTTATTATTGGACACGACCGTTTGGAATTCTTTTGGTACACGTCATGGTTGATTTAGTTATGCGGTTGTGGAAATGTTAGGATGAGAGGATAGAGTTGGGTAGTATTACTTATGGATAGATATTAGAATGGAGTGATATATTTTGGTTTAAAGGTTGTGTTGAAGGAATGATTAAGATTTGTGTAGTTTTGAAACTTAGATTGGTTACGGGAATAAGGGAGTAAGTAAAGTTAGTTGACTAGTCATGTGAACGAGATGTCATGTTATGAGAAGTTGGTTGAAGTACCATTAGGAGATTGATGAAAGTACTAGCGGATGTGAGGGTAGATTAGAAAGTTTCTACTAATGGTAATGTGGGGCAAATAACATGCAAGGGAATTGGTATAGTTATGGAGGCAAGGTAGTAGTAGACACGTGAAGGAAAACATGGATGTGAAAGAATTATTGGTAGGAGGCTGATTAATGGTGAAGTACAACAAGTAAGGAAAAGTGAGCCATTGAGGGGTTGAGGTACCTTTAGAAATATTATGGTAGATGAGTTGAATTTAGAAGCTACTGGGTAGTGTGAAGTTCCTAGGTAACATCATAGAGACGAGAAGGAGTCCGTGAAGAGCTACATCGTAAAGCAAGGAGCTTAAAGGAATACGTGTCGGCTGCTAGAAGGATGCAAGAGATTTCGAAGGAGTCACAGAAGTTGCAAGGACTGGAAAGGTGACAAGCACTATGATGGGAATCTTCGTATTGTTTGTGACGAAGAAGGACATATCGAGTACCGGAGTAGAGCTACAAAGAGCTGAACCAGTGGATCGTGATGAAGTGAATACATAACATGGGAGATTAAGAACTCGTGGAAATAACAATGGGAGTCGAGTGACTACGCAGATAGAATTTTGTGGCAATCAATATTGAGGGATGAATAATGAAGCTGAGCTGAATAAGTTCGTGGAGAAGTGATTAGAGAGTCGGTTTTGTGAAGGTGTTATGAAAGATCTTTGGAAGAGACAATTATGCATTATCCAATGCACTAACTATTTCTATAGATTTGATGAATGAAGTATGGAATTTTGGTTGGATGGGATAGTGTAGGAATTAGGTAGAACCATAGAAGGAGAGGACCAAGTATTCCTAGAAGATGATGATTAAAAGTACCTCATGTTGGGTGCAATCAAAATAGAAGTATGAGATTTGAATAAGAATTTAAAATATAGCTTAGTTTAGACAAATGAAAACTAATATGGGTATAAGATGAGAGTGTGATCCGCATGGGATCACATAAAACTCTAGTCTGACCCTATTAGGATGGAGTAGGAGAACTGGTCGTGAGGAAAACAAGTGAAGCTACTTGGATAATTTTGACGTATAGATGACTTGAAAGACGGGAAGCATAGCATCGTGATGTATGCCATGAGCTGAGGAAAAAGAAGGATGTCTGGATAGATGCGGATCATAAATGAAATATGTCGAGATAGGAACCGAAGGTAAAATTTTGGTATAGCCTAATGAGTACACTAAGGCACTAAGCATGCTAATATTGCTGTAGTGTGGAAAGGAAATGGCACTGACCTATACTGTTTGATTGGAAGGCTTAGTATCGATAATCGAATGGATGAGGAGTTATAGATGTGATGTGTCATGAGGGACGAATGGCTTGGACTAACTGACACAAGATGAGGAGCACTATGACCTTGGAGGTAATACACTGTGTAAGTATAAATAAAGTGTTGGGTATCAAAAAAATCTTTCATGGAGAAAGTGAGAAGGAAGTGTATAGGTGCTACTAATGAGCTATCCAAATTTAATGGAAGTAGTTGTAGCATGGATTTGGATGGCAATTGATAAACTAACTGAGATAACTGTCCTTTTGGTGATATGTATAGATCATAAGCTGATTTGTATTGGAAGAGCCTTGTTATCATGAACTAATGAATATGTGAAACACCGTCATAGGTCACTTGTGTAAAGAAATTGGAATTTTTAAGTAGTTTGGTGGTATGGACTAAAGGGAGTTGATGAACATGATTGGATATGAGTATATCCAGCTACATGGAAAAGGATGGACGAAGTGAGAAATTGCTACAAGTATAGGAGTCGTGTTGAGAGCTTGGGTGACTGATTTAGAGGGATGTGGAAAACTCGTTAACGATGTCTGAGTTTTCATATAATTATAGTTATCATACTAGAAGTCGATGAATGCCATTTGAGGCACTATATGGAAGGATAGGGTGAGTTTTCCTTATGGTGGACTAAAATCCGTGAAAGAGACTACTAATATGGAAATGGTGTTTGTGGGAAAGGATGAGAGAAACAAGATATGCTATGTTGAAAAGGATGAAACCACTAAAGTTTAGTGACAAAATTATGTAGGAATTTTCACCCATAGTAACGGGTGGTATGTTTTGATAAAATGGAAAAGTTGATGTAGAGTTTTGTAGGTCCATTTATGATCTTTGGAAAGATCGGACCAGTAGCTTATGAGTATAGAATTACCTGGGAGAATTGAGTGGTATACATGATACATTTCATGTATTAATATTGGTAAATGTTGTTTGAGAATGCATATTTGCATGTTAGGTTATTCGGGATTTGTGTTAATAAGAGTCTTTGTTTTATCAAAGGGTCATTTGTGAGATTTATTGGCTGTGAGGTCAAGAGTTTAGGAATGAATATAAATATTGTTGGTTTGTATATGTGGTATCACTACAACAAAATGAAGTTAAGGCAACACTCATAAAATGTTGTATTATGCCTTGAAAGTGTTGCGTTTTGCATAATGTGGCACTTTGTCAAGTGCTACGTTATGCAACGTCGCCTTAGGTATATGCAACACTTATTTTGGATTATGTAACACTTTTCGAAAGTGTTGCTCATGTTTAGCGTTTGTGATACTTCAATATGCAACACTTTTAAAATGAAATGCAACACTTTTTAAACTCAAATGTAACACTTATACACACAAGTGCAACACTCCTAAATCAAACAACGCTTTTTCACATTGATGTGCAACACTTCTTAATTTGAAACTAGTAAGCATACAACACTTTTATGAATCAAATGCAACACTTTCATGTATTTTTATCGTATTAGTGCAACACTTTTTCTAATAATTTGTATCACTTTTATTTCATGCAACACAAACGTCAAATGTTAAATTACACTATTTTTTCAACCAGTCTAAAATACAAATAAATATTTTTATTCCATTATAGAAATAATTAAATACAAAAAATAATATAATTTTATACATTGATCAAGTTATTCAATGTAATATAGCTTACACACATAATTAGACAGAATTTTATCTAATGAAAATTACATAAATCTTGACATCTTCTTTCAAGCTCCATGTGCTGCTTGTTTTTTTGTAAATTACTTCAATGTAATGTAGCCTGCAGCCCTGCATACACGAAAACAATAAGATTGTTTTTTTCTAGGTATCTTGAAATTAAATATATATATATATATATATATATATATATATATATATATATATATATATATATATATATATATATATAGAGTTGAGTTAATGTGGTGTAATGCCTTAAAATTATAAAAATAAGAAGCAATATTAACCATTGGATTTAATTAATTAATTTTAGATGAGATTAGTAATTAATTAATGTCATTGATAAGAAAAAGGATGCTTGAAGGGTATTTTGGAGAAATATATTAAAATATTGTCCACTGTGTTCTGCTTTTCTTTCGGTTATATTTCTCTCACATTTGTTCAATGATTGCGCCAACATTTTCAAACTTGTTGACTTTTTCTATCTATATTTTTATACAAATTTGATGTGGCTTTTTCATGCAAAAACATATACTCGTAGTCTATAATAACATTTAGATTGATATACATATAGTTATTTATATTACTTTTCTTTGAATTGTTTAGGAGATGTATCATGTATTTGATTTATTCGGTTGTTGCATCCTATCTTAATGTATCATTGCTCTTTTCTTCCGGATCATATCTTAATACGTAAAGATGGTGATACATTACAATTAAAAATTATTCATGCTTAAAATTTGAAATATTAAAACCTTGATACATCAACTAATAACAAATAATAGTAAAATCAAAATAATGATACACAACAAATATTTCCTCCATTTACGTAATACATGCCAAAAATAAAAATAACAAAACCAAATAAAGTTATACGTCAAGAAACTTGAAACCTTATCACTAAATCGTACACCAGCCACTAACTCGTACAACATCCGCTAACTCAAGCGTCGCCATACATGACTCGTACATCACCGACTCGTCCGTCGCTAACTCGTACACATGGTAAACTCTAGAGCCCGTACACCATTTTCAACTCGAGCCTAGCGACACACGATTCGTAAACTACCAATTCATATGATGCCAACTCGTAAACCACAAATTTGTACACCATAGTGAAATCAAACCTCGCGACACACAACTCGATCTCATGCAAAACCGAATCGTACACCGTCAACTCGTACATAACAAACTGATACACCGCCAAGCCGAAATGATATTGTCACTTGTTGACGAAAAAACTCAATTGTTGGTTATCATAATAAATCGCTCAAGGAAGGTTATAGAGTTGCATTTTTTAGCACAAAACTCATTTGCTAAAACCTTCAAAATAAACTACTACGTAATATGTTGTTATAAAATGAATAATTAATTGCCTCATTAACAATAATAATTAGTTGATATATAAATGCCACCAATTTGGCACACGAAAATAATAGCCATCATATTTGACTTCATCACTTTTGACCAGAATACAAAATTTTGCTAAAAAGTGAAATTGTTCATGACAATTTAATAAGCAGTTGAGGACTTGAGGATTCGAATATAGCTGATAGAACGACGTATGTAACGACGGTGTCGACGAGAATGATTACACAAAGAGTAGCTTTTTATAAGATCATACTTTTTAATTGTTGGTTGTGATATTTGAATTTTTTGAAATGAGGATGAGTGAGAAAATAAAATAACTGTGTGAAACATAAGAGTTGTAAAATATCGTTATTACCCTTTAAATTGAATTCTGAATTACATTTTAAATAAAACATAGTAATTAATTACTAGATACCATCTTAGACTAATTAAGAGATCTAAAGGTCCAAAATACTTTTCATTTTAACAATTTTAAACAAGTACACTATTTTAACTAAATTCTCTATATATATATATATATATATATATATATATATATATATATATATATATATATATATATATATATATATATATATATATATATATATATATATATATATATATATATATATATATATATATATATATCTAAGTTAAATAGTAAACATACGCATATATAAATATTAAACTTATGAAGAAACTCCTGTCATTAGTAGACCCATCCATGATTAGAATAAAAAATAATGCATATACAAGTACCAAACCTATTACAAAAGAACTTAGGAAGCACCTATTGTAGTTGATAGACCAATCCATAATAAGAATCAAAAGTATTGCATATACATGTAACTCTTGTTTAGCTAGTTTCTTCTAAAATACTCAGCTCGTTTAAAACACCGATCTGATTAGTAACGAGCTTCATTTCCAAAAATCTGAAATTAGTATAAATAGTTACAACAAACGAGGTCTAGGGGTTCGAACATAGTCATTGTCTATTCTTCCATGTCCGCGTCTCCTCCTTTTATAGTCAAATCTTGTTTTCTCTAATCTTCTAGTCGGTCAGAATCATCGGTGTGTTCCATCTAAGCATTCTCCTTCGCCACTCCCAGTGATTTTTTTTATTTTTGATTAAAAGTGGGGAAACAAATGACTAGTATTCGCTTGATGAGCTACTCTCATTGCTTTACACTTATACAACAATCAAAAGTTGGCTTTTTTTATGAGCCACTGCAAGTTCTTTGGCCACAACAAAGTCGTTAAGAAAATATTTAAATGATTATTTATTTGGAGCGTGGAATGAGTATTTCAAAGATAAGAGAACCTTAGAAATTAAGTAGTTAGAAATATAAGCCAAAATATACCAGACTATGTTATATCCTTGCTAACACAATTAAAAACATTGGTTTTTACCTATGAAAATTTGTTTGACACCCACATAGCAAACAAGGCAACGCTGTGCGCAACTATACAAGCGGAAAAAGTGATGGTCTGGGCTAATAAGATTAAGTATTTGTCAACGTTGACATAATTGAATATAGTTACATGTCCTAAACCAAATCACAATATTTTTAATCCTACAGATAGAGAATATATCTATACAGTATATGTTAATAAGAAATAAGCTAAAACGTTACATGAATATCCTATGAGGTTATCCAGATGTAGTCTACTATGTAGTCTACTGAAACGTAAACCTTAGTCATAAACATTTAAAATCCGAGATCAGGTTTTCTGACTGCATGCCTATGATTCACTCTCATATCAAGAGATGTGCTTTCTAAATGATGTTGAGAATTTAACAGGAATCAACCATATCTTCTGTATTAACCATATTAATCCATCAATGTAGATAGAAATGGTAATGAAACTTCTAAGCCTAGTGCATCACTGATTAATGATAGGGGTATGAGTGAGAAATCGTAGCTATAAGTATCACCTGAGTAAATTGTTGTACCATTGAAGCCAACAAAGTACAGGATTATCTGGGTACTATCAGCAAGAATCTTAGAGCAAGGATAATAATCACAAATCTAATACGTACAAAAAGATAGAATTTATAGGTTATGGTTAGCATATGACAATCCAAAAGTGTGCAACATGGGATCTATTTTACGCCTCAGACAAGGATAACTTAGAAATTTTGAAATTACTAGATCAGAATCTAAGGTTGTATAATGTGTTAGGACGGCTGAGCAAACAGTCCGGACCGGACCGGAACGGACCGACCAAGGACCGAAATGGTCCAAAACCCCGGACCGAGACCGGAACGAAATGGTACGGTCCGGTCCGGGTCGGTCCAGTCCGGTTCGGTCTTCGGTCCGGTTTGGTCATATTAGGCATAATCGACGAGTTTTGGGTAAGACCGGACCGGACCGACCGGACCGAGGACCGAAATGGTCCAAAACCCGGACCGAGGACCGGACCGAAATTGTACGGTCCGGTCTGGTCCGATTTTCCGGTCCAGTCCAGTCCGGCGGTCCAAATGCTCACCCTAGTTAGGACTGATGATATTTAAACGATGCGAGATAATAAGTTCTATTTAGAAAACTGAACTTACTAGACCACATCAGCTATGCAAAATACTAAAAGTATTAGATAAGTGCGAGTGTGGTAGAAAACCATTAACAATGCAAGATAAGAAGAATAAAAAAGATGATCCCCCAAGAGAGAATAAGCACACAACCAAAGGATAGATTGCGTTTTAGAAACAAAATGATCATGAAGGAGAATATATGGGACAATAAGAAATAACGAGCCAGTTCTAAGTTAATCTGAAATATAAAAAAAGTGATTAAACATGTAGTACAAATAAGGTAAATCAGAAGTGCACCAGTAAAATCTAGCGAATCCTATAATATCATTAACCACCACCGAGCCATTGTAAAGTAGATATGAAGATCAAGTTGGAAATAAAGATTTATAGATTAACAATTGAGCCAACCAAATAGTAGTATTAGATTACCTGACCAGGTCTAAGAGGTCCAGAAACCACCATTCTTCTTTATTAAAACTAATCTGATTTTATCATATTCACCAAGGATATCAAATCAAGATGCGTATAGTGGTAGTTGTTGAATCCATCCCAATCGATGATTAGATCTATCAAAAGAAAGATACACATACACACACAAGTATGTGTAAACATTGGTAAGTGTATATATATAGCAGCATAACTCTGAGATCATACGATATCAAAGATAAATAAAATCATAAAAGTATCTACAAAAACTCATCGAATGAAAGTCACATATATATTCTTTATGGTCAAACTAGCACTACATACGAAAGCCACATATACTACCCGAACATGTACTATCATATAGAATATGAATTACAAATTCTTACATTACAAAACATCGATAATAACTCATACTACTAATAGTCACACGTAAATCCATATTATAAAGTTTAGACATTAAATCCTGCAAATATAACGAGTAATCATAAGCATATAAATGCCCATAATTACCTTATTGCAAATAAGAATCAAAGAACGTTCAAGCTCGTGCAGATAGGAAGCCTAATTTCTTACTAAAAGATCATATACATATCCACATTCAGGTATGAGTCAACATAACACAGAAGTGTAAGAATATATTTTTTCTTTTCAAAAGTCTAATCCAAACATAAAACTATAATTACCTGCAATTTAAGAATATTGACAAAAAGTCACCTAGTCTGGCTTCTCCTTCCCACGCTGCATCAAAACATAAGTAAGTGAACCAACAATTTCAAACAACCACAAATAATTAGGCAGTTAAACTAACCCAAACAACCTTAGGATATGCTTTCATCAACCAATGGAATTGTAAATAAATCATTAAAGTACATTTACTTCATGGTATAAACCTCGACACTAACGGCATAAATTCGTGTTGCCCATTTATGAGTAAAACCTCACAAGTGCTTATAACAATTACATATATAAGATAAGCTAGACTAAAACCTATTTTGGAAATAGCAGATAATTAAGCCTAAAAAATAACACATGTGAATCAATCTTTCCGGAACAGTCTTGATATCATTCACAAGGTTTATCTTGAAGTTGCTTATATAGGGTATAGATAATGGAAACTTAATTCATATAGAATTTCAAAGAGTAATAAAATAACAATTATGTCGATTGAATACACGCACAATACAAACACTGATAATATAACTAGGTTTTTTTAAATCTTAAAAAGAATAACAACTTGAAAATCATACTACTTTTTGAAATAACATCATAAAAATACAACTCAAACATGATAAAAATGACATATTTTTGTAGAAGTGGTTCTAATTTGTTACCTTGATAAGGGTTTTAAATTCAAGCAATTTTAGTTGCAAAACTAATTACGGAGAATCAACGAGGTGATAGAGTGGCGACCAATTTGAGAAGGTATGATACGGGAGATATGAAAGAGGATAGATGACCAATTTTTTTAGGGTTTGAAAGATTCAATTTTTTTAGTTTTGGGCGAGAAAGGGGAAACTGATTTGGGGAAATCATTTTTCAAGGGGCGGGAATAATTTAAGGTAAAATTTCATTTTAGAGGGAGGTGGCTCGAAAATTGATTTTAAGTTTTTAAGATGTTTATTTTTTTTAAAAGTGTGCAACACTTATATAAACTGTTGTATTAGATCAAAAAAATGCAACACTTAACTCAAAAATGTTGCTTAATGTTCAAAGTCTTATAAAAAGCAACATATTTTAAAAGTGTTGCCTGTAAATTGTTGCATTAGCCTCATTTTGTTGTAGTGTATTTTGATACTTGAACTAAAGTACACATGGAAATGAGAGGAGTTCATTTAGAACAAGTATCCTCATATGATTTGTTGTTTGTGTGTTTGATCCTAAGGAGTAAATCTCGGGACGAGATTTCTATTAGGAGGGAGTGATGTGACAACCATGGTTTTTGGGGTTCGTCACTTAGACTATAGTTTAAGGTGTTTTGTGCAAATATGTGCTTTTATGTGCTTATGTGTTTATTTTGTGTGTTTGGAGTGAGGTTTGGATATCGTTTATGGGTATATGGCACTCATAAGTAAATCGAGGAACGGTTATTTCATGTTCATGAGCCCACATGGTAGTGACTATGAAATGAGATTGTGTTATTTAGTGGTATTACGTATACGTATATGTATTATAGAAAACCGTACTTTTACGGTTTAGGGTTTTACATTTAGGGGTCTCGGAAGAGGTATTTAGTCACGGGAGTATTTTTTTGGGATGGTTTTAAGTCATTTAGGACTTAGTTAATTAGTTTATTTCATATTTCAAGATTTTTTATAAAACTGTATATTTTTACGTCTTTTACGGTATACGCGTAAATTTGACTAGTTTTACCGTTTTGAGGTTTTGGATGCTTTAAGAGCTGAAATAAATTAAGGAAAATTAAGGTAATATTTTTAATACAATTAATAATAATAAAAATAAAAAAACGAAATTAAAGGGGTATAGTCGGTTTTGGGATGCAAGAGAGAAAAAGAAAAGGGAAAAAAGGGAAAAAGGGAAACCGGGCTTTTGTATTAGGCCAAGGACTTGTTAGGAAAATATACAAAAACTTTTTATTAATAAAAACACATCATAAAATCCCTAGAGATCGAGAGTGATTCGAAATCCATGGAAAAAGTTAGGGTTCTTCATCAAAAATCTTGTTTTCAAAAAATCTAAGGTAAACTCTTCAAACCCTTTTAATTAAATTGTTTTTAATTCTTTCTTAATCATTATATGATGGATCTAGGTTAGTGTTTATTAGAAAATCTGTAATTTAATGTTATCACAATGATATAGACATGATTAGAATAATTAGGGTTAATGATTAAACATGATGAGGGTAATTAATTTGGTTAATTATGTTAAATTCGTTTTTAAAAACTGGGCAGAATTTTTGGGTCATTGTTTTGATCATATCTAGATTTTTAAAAACTTTTAATTTTCGAATCTTATGTCCCTGGAAAGGTAATCGAGTTGGCTTTCAAATTCAAGAAACGAGAACTAAATTGGAGGTCTGGAAGTGGGTCAAAAACAGGTTACATCAGTCGGGTTTCAAAACAGTTTTTGGATCAGCCTGTTTTCTTTTTATGTTTTGAATTGTTTGGGGTACTTAGGATTATATTGGAACCTTCAAACGAACATGAGAATTAGATTATATACTAAATAAAAGATCTGGAGGAGGTCTAAACAAATGGTTTAGGGTAAGACCCTCTAATCATAACAAACTTTTCATATGTTCAAAATCAGTAAATTCTGGATAGGTAAAAGTATATATATATATATATATATATATATATATATATATATATATATATATATATATATATATATATATATATATATATATATATATATATATATATATATATATATATATATATATATATATATATATATATATATATATATATATATATATGTATATATATATATATATATGTATGTATATATATATATATATATATATATATGGAGACCTTAACAGTGTCTTCAAGGTTGCGGCCAATGGGGAGAGTTAGCTAACACATGTAAGGACATAGGGTTTCTTTTACAGAGGAAGTTGATTTGGTTAAGGGGTGTTCGACCCATAGTTTAAGGTATGAAAAACGGGACTGTTTTGGGTTAAATGTTAACGGGGCGAGTTATGAACTAAACTAAGTTAAAGGCTTTATAGAGGGGTGTCATGAGATGAATATGGAATATAAATGGGGTTAAGTTATAGGAAAAGGTTAGATATCCATCATAGATTGATGAGCCATTTTGGTATGTGGTTCATGTCTTGATTGTATACGTTTGTGTGTTTAGATTTTGCTAGAGTGCGGGTACTTGGAGAAGCTTGTTCAGGTGAGTTTCATAGTCCCATGTTTTTATGAGCTATAAATGATTTGACTTCCAGATGGGATGGAAGAGACACTGTATGGTTTTGTAAATAATGATGTGAATGTTTTTATGGTTTGTGATGGACTTGTGTGTATACTTATGTGACTAACTGCTATGCGATTCTTGATTGTTATTGTAGTTTGACTTGGTACCAAGGGGATGTTGACAAGGCGGGGCCTTGGGATTGGTTCATAGGTGTATGGGCGCCTATGGGACCATGGTTATTGGTAAGGCTGGGAGCCCTGGAAATTGTGGTTATTGGTAAGGCTTGGTGCATTGGAATTGTGATTGTATGGTTAATCTTGAATGGTAGTTGTTAATGCATACTTATAACACATTGTCCATATGTTCTGTTATTGATGGTTGTTATTCACAGCTTATAACTATTTTGGGGTTGGAGTCTAGACATATGACTCTCACCAACTTTATGTTGACGTGTTTTAGTGTCTCTTTCAGGTGATAATGTGGTTAAGCGTGAGAATAGGAGTGGCTAGCTGGGAGGCTTAGGATTGCTTTGTAGGTACCCCCCTTTCCTCTTAATATTTATTTATGTTTAAATAAGTGATACTTTGTAGACACCTATATGTTTGTTATTTGTTAATTGTGTGTCTTTGCTAAGAGGTAGACCTGTTACCTACTTACCTAGACGCCTGCATTGTTTGAGATATCTTCATGACATTGTGTCACCATTTATGATATTTCCATTTCATTTAATTATCTCTATAGACACGCTATTGTTGTGATGATATCCATACGTCGCCCCCCATATTCCGCCATGGTGGGGTGTGACAGGTCCATCTCCCTAGGAGGAGATGTAGGTACTACTAGCAGTGGTGAAGTAGGGGATACAGTAGGTGGTGATGGGGTAGGGGAATCTGAATGTATGATGACTCCGTCTGGCTGGTCATCTCTGGACTTGGTGTCAAATGCGGGTCCAGCAAATACTGATGTCGGCGATAAAGGTGTGGTGGTAGGAGCCATGAGCTCCTCGAAGGTAGTCACAACAGTAGGTGGCGTCATGATATCTGAAAATAGCATTTCAAACTTGAGTAAGTTTTTAGCTTACACAATTCAAAAAGTTTTAAAATGCATATGCGATGCGGTTTATGTCTTTTAACTACGCTTGTTAAAAGTATGAGTAGATACTTAGGTGATTTATTAACTCGAATGTTATAAATCATTACGAGGTTAGTTCACATAATATGTATGCTCTATATGATATATGCCTAACTTATAAAGGTTCCTCAAAAATCAACTTTCTTTTTATTTCATTGATTTTAAAAGTTTAGTTATAGTCCAGTTTAAATATTTTATTATATTTCAAAATTTTTATTATCGATCTGGTTCTCTATAACTATGCACTCTAATACCATTTCTGTAACACCCCCTGATGGTCAAATGCAACGGAATAGTACATGGGGTGTTACTTGGGTGGATCGATAGCACACAGTATATAGAGCAATGATCATAATAGTCATTTGAAACATATTACATGAATTAATTGTACACACTTAGTATCTTGTTTGTAAAACCACATTTATTAGAAAACTGAAGTAAATATCCCAGCCCAATGGTAGACATGATGCTCCCTAAAATGCTGGAATCCAATGCATGAACCTGCTTTATTTTCCTGAGAAAACATATAGAGTAAAATGTGGGGGTCAACACGAAGTTGGTGAAGTCATAGGTTTAGTTAAATAAATAAATTACTAATATGCCAAACACCACGATCATAGTAGGACAATCACAGTCCAATACCATAGTAGTTCCTACTGCCCTGATAATAGAAGATAGACAAAAGATGCTCAGTACGCCCATTTGGGTCTATCCTGATGTGGTTCCCTCAGTCCGACAATGAAATAAACTTGTTGCTTGGCCTAAGCGTTTCGTGATAGCAAGTCACGCAGGTCGGGTGTTGTTAATACCTGAATAGATCTATTCATACATTTCGCGCTACAATATTAACTATTACAGTCCACGGGTATGGGGCAAACAATAGGCAATAAATTGTTGTTGTCATCAGTGCGTGTTTTGCATATTTAAATATATATAGTTTTTGTATGTTTTCTCCTCCAGTTATAAAATAGTAAAGATGAGGCCATGAACTCACCTTAGTGGTAGTGATGTGAGAATGATGTCACTGAATAAACTGGCACAGTATGATCACGAACTAGATAAATTACCTAAGTAATTTTAAATGCCTTAGTAAATGCAAAATAATAATGCAGGATGAATGTGTGGATGAAAATGCATGATCACTAATTAATAGGCTATTACGACCGTTTAAGTGTTTACACTTATAGTGAATTGTAAATATATATATTTTTAGTCTCTAAAATATATATATATATATATATATATATATATATATATATATATATATATATATATATATATATATATATATATATATATATATATATATATATATATATATATATATATATATATATATATATATATATATATATATATATATATATATATATATATATATATATTATATATATATATATATATTATATATATATATATATATATATATATATATATATATATATATATATATATATATATATATATATATATATATATATATATATATATATATATATATATATATATATATATATATTGTTTAGTAAAATGGGTAATAAATTAAATAAATAGATTTTGTATTATTTAATTTATTGTAAGAAAATAAATACAATTTACTTTTCTTAAGGTTTCAAAAATATGATTAACGGGATTTGTCAGTTTATAAGGTTTCGCGAATAAACTTAGTAATTTGTTTAATCATCCAAACGGCTAAATTAAATTATCAATAAAATAATTTATTAATATTTTTACTTAACTTAAATTACACTTGAGTCCTTGTTAGTATAACAATTTACCAAAAATATCCTTTAATGTTTCGTTCGTTAAGTATATTGCATCGTTAGTCCTTATCCGTTTAATTTATTTACAAAAACACCCCTAGGGCTTACAGAACTTTGGGGAAATGACCAAACACCCCCCCTCCCTATGTCTCGGAAATAATTAGGTTAGGGTTAGGGTTTGTTTTAAGTTTTCAAAATGACACAATTGGTCTTTGAAGTCTCAGATTATCCAAAAATAATATTTATGGCTTGTAATTAGTTTCCCAAAGTGACACTTTTGGTCCTTAAGGTCTCGAAGTATTTAAAAATAAGGCTAGGGCTTGTAACAAGTTTCAATAATGGCAGTAATGAACCTTGAGGTCTCGGAATATTTAAAAAGGACAACTAGGGCATATATTAAGTTTTAATACTTGCACAATTAGTCCTTGTGGTTTCGTTTAACTCTCGTTTTAAAACAAACGCACCCTAAACTTTTGGAAGTGACACATTTGGCCCTTGAACTTCTATAAAGTCACGAAATCATATACACATGTTTTATTAATTTATAAAATCGACCCTAACTTTCACCAATTGGCAATAAAGGCACGAAAAGTTTCCACAATTAAGATTTGGGCTTGACTGGCCCAATTGGGTCTCGGCTTAGGTTAAATGGGCCTAGTGGGCTTGTTTAATTAACTTATAATTTACCAAGTGGGCTAGTAACTATATTTTACTTGTTGGGCTTATATCTAAATATTACTAAGCTAAAAAAATAAGTCATGGGCTTATTTACATTCGGCTTATTTATGGATTATAAGAGAGCTTATATGACTCGGCTTATTTAACATTTCTAGGGCTTATATGAGCTAGGTTAAATATTTCCAAGTCTCGGCTTATATAGATTTTTAGGGTTTACATGGCTTAGCATATATAAGGTTTTAGGTTTCGGCTTATATTAGGTTCTAGTGTTTCCATGTCATGGCTTATATAAGGTTTTAGGTCTCGGCTTATATAATTTTTATAGGCTTATATGACTACCTTATATAGGTCTAGGCTTATATGAATTATGGGCTTATATTTGCTTATATTTTTTGGCTTATATTACATTTTATATACTTTTATGACTTAGTACTTTACTTTAGGGCTTACACTAAGTTTTCATGCATATTCTTACAAATCTTATGGTTTTGAAGCAAGATTACCATGTACACCATATAAGCCGTAGGCTTATATGTTGTTAAGGGTTTGTTTTCAAGTTTTAAACGTATGCATGTACTCCTAACTCCATTTTTGTAACATATACATGCATGACAAGTGTAATGAGTAAGGAAAAAGTTTAGTAGGGTTTCATACTTACTTGTTTCAAGAAAACTTGGTGATGACAATGGTTTAGGACTTCTAGACGTCAGGTTCTTCTTATAAGTGACCTAGGATGATCTTGGACTTGACTTGCATGCTAAAGATCTTGGATAACAAGTACTAAATGCTTGGTGAAGACCAAGAATGGGTAGAGTAAATGCTTTGAGCTTGTCTAGGTGTTTTGTTGAGAGTGTATCCGAATGTGAGGAAAGTAAGTGATGTGTGAGTTCAAATGTTTGATAAATATCTCGATATAAGATTAGGGGTGTGGTTTGGGGCTTATACACGTCTAAGAGAGAGTGTGTAGCTAGATATGGCAATTTTGGTGTGTACCATGTATGTACAAGCTTTTAATGAGCCAAGATGTACACTTGACCCCAAAATGCTTATTGTCGTCACATGTTTAACAACCAAGGGGACCAAGTATGACTTGCATAGTGTTTATGATAAATGGAAAGGTTGCACAAGTAAAATGGATGTATGGTTGTGTTCTAGCATATGTCTAGTGTCAAAGTGGGAGTGCTAGGTGTCTTATTTACATGATACAAGTATAGCTAAGTTAGTACATCCTTTAAATGCCCAAAATGGTACATGGTGCCTTGGTTTTGAATACATACCGGTGGTATTGGCTAGACAAGGGAAAAAGGAAGTGTTTCTATAGTGTATGGTTTAATGAGATGTGTTGTACAAAGTCTAGAAAGTCAGAAGTGTAATTGGTAAAGGTTTTTGGTATGTAATGTTATGTATATGCATACATTCGACTAAATAGTGAGTCTAAGGTATTTTTATGTTTAAATCTTATGTCTAAGTATAGTTACTAGGAGTATAGGTATAGTATTGTGTGA
Source organism: Glebionis coronaria (assembly GCA_025667525.1). Classification (NCBI taxonomy): domain Eukaryota; kingdom Viridiplantae; phylum Streptophyta; class Magnoliopsida; order Asterales; family Asteraceae; genus Glebionis; species Glebionis coronaria. Next base: position 570,881,825 of record CM046881.1, read on the forward strand.
GTAGGTTTAAGTCTAGGTTGATTTTAGTTAAGTTTGGGATCCTTGGTGAAAGTATGGTCATATTTAGATGAGGAAATAATTTACTATATTAAAATATATGACAACTTAGTTTAAATAAGTTAGAATGCTTATAGGTAATGTTTAATAATAAAAACAGTTGATGTCGTAACATAATGTGATTCATAATGTGAGAAATATATATATATATATATATATATATATATATATATATATATATATATATATATATATATATATATATATATATATATATATATATATATATATATATATATATATATATATATATATATATATATATATATATATATATATATATATATATATATATATATATATATATATATATATATATATATATATATATATATATATATATATATATATATATATGTATATATATCTACATATTTAAAGCTTTAAAATAATTCTTAAGTAATTATTATTAATTGTGATCATGAGTTTGGATTTTTATGAACCAATATGATGAATGCTTATGATTATAAGTTCAGGTGACTTAAATGTCCCAAAAGAAGGGATTGTTTACTGTCCCGCATGCTCATATAATGTAGTCATACAAATGTGGCTGTGTCCTTATGATTAAATGTTCAAAATCATAATGTATGCTATGTGATTAAATGTTTCCATGTTCAGATGATTAAAATAATGTATGCTCATGTATGATGCATATGATTGCTCAAAAGATTTCATGCAAAGGTGTTAATATATATATACAGATATCATGAGGTGACGTATACAATGATGACATAGTCAAAACCTGAAATTTACAGGTTTTACAGGGTCTAACTTGAATGTCATCTTGCCTTTTTGAGATCAAAACTATAAAGGGGAATTACATCCTCCATGAAACGTACCTAAGGAGAAAAAGGCTTTAACCGCAACAATTACATATTGTCAGTGATGCTACAAAACTTACAAAAGAATTCAAATGTAAAACCTTCCAGACCAGGAAGTTGTCCGTACCACATTCCCAAACAACAAACTTGATTTCGTCTTAAGAAACCTTGAGTTCCAAATCGTTAATATGCATATGGGATGAGTGATTGGAAAAAGGAACTCAAGCTTAAAACGGTTTGAATCTGGCTTAGAGAAGCAGTTTGAGAAGTGTTCGAGAAATTTTATTTTCACAATACTTGGATCATCAACCCAATCACCTTTTTTAAGGATACAACAAATCGAGAATTGGGATCTTTGCTATTTAAGATGCCATGCAAATATTTGGAATTTTTGTATCCTTCTATAGACGAGCGAATTTTAGATTTTAAAGGTATCTTTTAAGATTCTATAGAATCGGTATCATAAAGGTGCTTCCTAAAGCCGATGTCTCAACTCGTTGGGTTAAGTCTATTCTCATTAAAATTAATATCTTCGCCTGGAAAGTTTTGATGGATCGTCTCCCGACATGTATCAACCTGGTTAGAAGAGGAGTGTTGGTGTCCCCTATATTTTCCGTTCTATATGCAAATGGTGGAACTTGGTCTGGGTCCCTCTTGATTCTTATTCGTCCTGGCTTTTATGATTCTCGTTAATTAGGATGCGTTCTAACTCTAGACATGTTCTTGAAGGTATTTATTATTCTTTATGGTGGAGCATTTGGTCGTTTAGGAAACAACTTTTATTTGCGGATTCTACTCCTAGAAAATAAACTATCTTTGTTGATATTTTTAGGCGTTTCTTTACTTGGTGTATTGATCGGGGTAAAAATTTTATTAGTTGAGATAGTTGGATTCAATATCCTTTTTTTATTTTCTTTTAATTCTAACTTTTTGGTAATTTTTTAATAAAATTTGCCGTTAAAAGAAATAAAAATCTTCAAACGAGTAGATCTTTGGCTAAGAATCTCTTCATTTGCCCACTTTGAACAAATTTTTGGTCGTATCAAATTTATTAATATAGGATCTGCTTTTGCTTCTTTTGACCAACCTTTGATGGCAATTTTCAGAGTTTGGAGTTTTTTCTTTAACTGTAGCAATCCGTTGGATTCAACTATATTCATATGTCTCAAAGTGTCTTCCGCAAGTTTTCGAATCTATGAATTATAAAAAAGAATGGAACATCGAAACGGAGTGGGGTATCGTAATCTAAAATCATATCCCATATCACAGTGGGACGGTGATCGGATAAATGTCTATCAAGGCATAAGGCCGACAACTGACGAAACAAAGCCTTTAATCCTTCGGAAACAAGAAATCAATCCTGTCAACGTAATAAACGAGTTAAAAGCATTAGCACCTTGAATTTTAAATTTAGTACCGAACCTCGCGTGTTCCGAACGAACTGTTTTAAAATCGCCCAATATTATGGTTTCTCCATCCCATGTACCTATCCAATCTCGAATAAAGCCCCATAACTCTCTTTTTTCCGATATCACTTGAGGAGCGTAAACAGAAATAATGAGGATCTTGGTACACCTTGGAACTTGGAAGTTAGGTACCCATAATAGCCAAAAAAAAAACATAATCACAAGCAGTAACGTTGTCTTTGACAAACAAATTAGGTTCCCAAACACATAAAATACCAGTTGAAATTTTACTGAGAAGCAACAAAATCAAAAGAGTAGTTTCCCATAAACGCCTTAATGGAGATCAACTCATTTTTCTCCATCTTTAGTTTATTGTAGAGGAACGAAGTTAATTATATTTTTAGAACACAACTTCTTAATCCACCATTTTTTGTCTTGTGAACCATTCATATTATATCCCATAGTTGTACACACTATAACCATTTAATCCAAAACTTCTAAAAGAGAACCACCTTTCTTTACATTATGGGAATTCATACCTCGACTAGCATGGGCAGAAACTTCGTCATTATTTATTACCTTGTTTGGTTTTTCCTGTGGTTAATCAACTCAAACACGTTCCTCTCCAATTACAATTACTTGCAGATTTATACAAACAAACAAAAATAGTATTGGGTTTCATTAAATATCTCAGAAGTTCAAACTTCATTTGGATATCAGAAATCGGATGATTAAAAGATCTGCAGAAAAAATCAACTACAAGATAAAAAAAAATACAGTACTACATTTGCCGATTCAAGATTCTTTAGTTATAGTTTTGGTAAACCAACCAATTTTTACAGTCTCCTTGTTTTCATATCCAAGTCTCATCTTTTTCTATTATCAAATTGTTTGAGATTAAGATTGCTAACCAAATGCATGTAACATGTTTGCATGATTACAAGTTTGACAAGTTCTTTTTGCGTTAACAACCAAGTAGTCTCTTCAATATTTATGTATCAGATTTCTCTTATACTAAAGTAATGGATATATAGTTCAACCTACAACAACGCACTACTATTGGATATTTTTAAATGATTAGTATAGTATCAATGATTATTTTATGATTTGTCGTTTGACCATTTCTAAAACAAGCCATCTTTAACATTTTGTTCCACCTATATATATATACAACATAAGGTCGTAAACACAACACATCACAATAAAGTAACAAACCATAAATAATCTACAATAAAAACTTAAAACCCTTTTGACCATCAATCATGATGAAAATGAACACCATTAGCTTCTTAGCTCTCTTTGTTTTCCTCATGTTTACTCTTGCCACCGCCTCTTCCGACTTGGGTTTGTCAACAAAATACTATGATCGAGTGTGCCCTCAAGCTCTCACGACCATCAGACGTGTGGTAGATGATGCAGTGGCACAAGAAAGCCACATGGGTGCTTCTTTGTTACGTCTTCATTTCCATGATTGTTTTGTTAATGTGAGTAACTTATTGTTTTATTTATACCAATTTATGTTTAAGGTTTAATGTTGTAAAATCTAATATCTTAGCTTGTTTCTAATACGTTAACTTTGTTATATGTAGGGATGTGATGCTTCTGTTCTTTTGGATCAAACATCTACAATCGATAGCGAGAAAAATGCAGGTGCTAACGTGAATTCTGCTAGAGGATTTGAGGTTATTGATAGAATCAAGTCTGAAGTTGACAAAATTTGTGGCCGTCCTATAGTGTCGTGTGCTGATATCTTAACCATTGCAGCTCGTGATTCTGTCGTAGCGGTAAGTTAAAACTTAAACATGTTATTGAAAACCAAAAAATAGAAGCATAAAGATACATTATAGAGTATGCTTAGTAGTAGTAGTAGTAAGCATAACCTAAATTCTAACATTTGTTAATGATTTTAACTTGTGTTATTTATGACAGCTTGGTGGACCTTCATGGAAAGTCAAACTTGGAAGAAGAGACTCGACAACTGCCAGCCAAGCCGCCGCTAATGCTAATCTCCCATCGCCTTTCATGGATTTGCCAGCACTTATAAAAAACTTCAAGGATCAAGGGCTTGATGAGGAGGACTTAGTCGTGCTATCGGGTGCACATACGCTGGGGTTTGCTCAATGTTTTACCTTTCGGGATCATATTTACAACGACACCAACATTGATCCAGCCTTTGCGGGTCATCTTAGGACCATTTGTCCACGAGTTGGAGGGGACTCAAACCTTGCACCACTTGACCCTACGCCAAGCTCTTTCGACACCAAATACTTCAAAAATTTAATGAGGAAAAGAGGGGTGTTGAAATCTGATCAAGTACTTTTTAATAATGGTGAAGCTGGCGAGCTTGTTTCAGAATATAACGAAGATAAAACAAAATTCTTTGAGGATTTTGCTAAGTCTATGATTAAAATGGGTAAAATCAGTCTATTAACGGGGAATAGAGGTCAAGTTCGTCACAATTGCAGGAGAGTTAACTCACAGTAATTTAAAGATATTGGGCTAAAGTTTGACATGGTTACAAATATATCAAATAATCTTGTAATTTGTAAACATGTTATACTTATGTGGTGATTGTTCGAAACTGTATTGCTGTTTTTGTAAAATTTTCAATTGTATATTTGTTTGTTGTTGATAAGAGTTACATCAGTTTTTTTTCTTATATTTTTTTTGTTAAGCATAAGTTGTTTCATTCTTGCTTATTGTTATCTAAATACTTCCTATCTAGAAACAACGATGCTGAAGAGGTTATCTTAGCTAGACCTTTGTGATGTATCTTGATCGATCAAGTCTCTGACGAGGTGGTAGTCGACCTTCGTGTGTTTAGTCCTAGCATGATAAACTTGATTGTATGCTAGTGCTATAAAGGCATCTAAATGTATCAATTAAGCTAGCTATACAAACCTTGATCCATTTACAACTAAGGCAACTCTGTGCATTCTATTTTCAAATATGAACTAGTGTGACAAGTTAGTCGTTTGATTCAGCGATATTCATTCCTTTCTTTTTACTTGGTATTGATTGTATTGAAGATTCCATTAGTCGAACCAAAACCGACCAAATTAGTATCAAGCCATAAAATTTCAGTTGGTTTCTTTATTTATCATCTACAAATTAACCAAAGTGTACTTTCACCAATTCTTAATTACAGATTTCTGGGGATACATATCAGAGTCTGTATATTTTTCTTTTATATATGTTAGATTACTAACCAAATCTAATATACCATCCATGTTTGAAAATTTCTTTTGCCTTATTAACCAATAATATTGTTTTTGCGAGTAGTTACCATGTCAAAATCTACTGTCAATTTTTATATCTTGTGTTTAACTTACAGGATCAAAATATCTACCAAGTCTTGCACATTCTTCAATTGCGTGTTAGCTTTCGCTATACTGAAATCATCACCATTTCAACGTACGACAATGTAATACGCGTTTGTAATTAGCCAAGTATCACCTATATGATTTTTTCTTTTTTCCTTATTTCTCAAGATCCGTTTCTTATCTTATTTCAATAATAGTGATTGTAATCTGATAGTTGATGAAAAAATACATATGCTATTGAGAAAGGGAAGCAATTTTTAGTGACATCTCAACAAGAGAGCAAATTGCATGCAACAAAAGGTCAAACGTAACAATTTGATTGAATAGTAAAGGGTCTTCAAACGTAACGATTGTTCCAATTTTTTAACGAACCAAGGGCTTTCACTTAAATTGGGGGTGGCTTTTCCAGGACGTTTACTAAAGGATACACCGATCTTCTATTATTTCATGTAACGATTAAGATTATTAAAGTGAATCGTTCGTTACCTTTATAGTGAATCGTTCAACAAGCTGGTGTCGTTGAAGGTTGCAACTTGTGCTTGGTTAATCACATGATCTAGTGATTCCGCGATCGAGCTTCGGTTTGTTGGGTTTTTCATCCAACAGAGTACGGGATATAAAGCCCTAAATAGTTTGATGGTGGGGTAATGTGGAGCATGCAGTAGTTGATCTCAAAATGGCTGTCCTTGCAAATGCCTATACATTGGAGTTGTGAGATGTGTACTCAGTAACAGCCAAGGAGATTGTATAATAATTTATAGATGAGGATACGATAGTTGGTGGTTTCAAAAAAATTTACAATATACACCAATTTCCCCCACAGGGAAATCGGATATATATAGTCTCATTTGGACTAGGTAGTTGGGGATGAGATCATCGGATATATAGTAATCCGAGCAAAATTGCATTAGATACTCCTCCCTTATCACCGATACGGCGGAGTCAATATCAATAACATCCCTAGCCAATTTTAAATAGATTGTAAGAAGGACACGATATGCTAACCTGTATTGCTTTTAATCTGGGGGAATAAGAGAGATATGCGAAGGTAATTTTTCTAAAAATAGCGGTAGAAAACTGTGTCAAATATCAAAAGTGGCAACCTCACTTATTTATACTCTTTCATCGATGTGTGTGTCATGATGGATGAGTGACACGTGCTATCCACTAACTTAATATGATGATTGGCATAATGTGAGTATCTGAAAAGGTATTAGGCCTACAAGTCTAATCAATCAGTTTATCTTACATGTATCGAGGGTGGGTCATATGATTAAGATGTAGGGCCTACGTAATGCTTACGAAAATGAATCGTCTCCTTGACGATTGGAGTACTCTTTTGCCAGTCTAGTAACCGCGACCACATCCACGCATACTAGACTGAGGGGACATGATGACGTATACCATGGACCGCCCGTCCCATTACTATTCCTACGGGGTTAGCTGCCCATATCACGGAGATATTTGGATAGCCCGTTAGGCTCGGCCTTAGGTAGGTCGTACACGGTTACCTGGATCACGGTCGCGCCACACCCGTTATCAAGAGAGGTTTGGTGATTTGTATTTAGGAAGGAGATAAACTCAAATAAGTGAAAGATATACTTTACTTATTTAAAGGTTCAGTCAAGTGCAAATCCTAAGTGTTACCGACCATAACGTAGGTCAAAGGTTTAGGGAACCCTAGGGGGTACTTTCGCTATGAATGGAGCGATCTACGACATTGTTACATGTATCTCATAAACCCTAAAAATACTCGATAACCAAAAGAGTGGCTTCTTACTCTCTCGCTGGAGTCTAATTGTGGGGTACGTCCACTATAAGATTAACAGTGTTACTTCCTTGTGCAGGATCCAATACATTCACTTAATACAATATTTAAGCTATCCAAACTCGAATAGCCTCCTATTTAGGCTCCTTTCTACCCGGACAAACTTTTGTGTTAACATCTTATATATGTTTTTCAAGTGGTTACCAATGGGTTTTGACTTTTGATGGCTTATTATGGTCATCAACATTTTTGGCGTATATACATGGCTTATTATCTTATGTAATTTTGAAAATAATAAGGAAGGACAAACAAAAAGGTATCCGGCTTTCGCTTTCCTAGGTTTTTCTGAAACTTTCAAACTTTATTAATGTACTTAGAGCCCATTTTAGTGGATATTTTGGATAATGAAAATCAAATGATTCAAAAATCTACAAAATTTAATCTAGTCAAGTTGAGCTCGAGCTTGAAAGATTTGAGTTTGATTGAAAATTATAAAGTGGGTCGGAGCTTGGTGTGATACTTGACGAACTTTAGTCATTCATACCTGAGCTCTCCTCAAGTAAGATCCGACCTCAGCTAGAAAAGCTTAAATTTACATATAAACATTAAATTCGACATCCAAACTCGTCAATAAATTCAGAAAAAGTAGATGATAAACTTTGGAACAAAGTATTTATACAAAGCATTCGAAAGAATTATTTGGTTTAAATAGTCCTTTTACAAGTTTTAATTATTATATCATATTCATTTAAGCGTTTACGTTTTTTTATGTAGATATGTATGCCAAAAATAAATATGTATTTGATGGCTCGACAAGCTCAATAGAAGCTCGGGCTACTATAAACTCAATCTCGGCTCGTTATTATTTCAAGCTGGTTTGTTGAGCTTAGGCTCGAGGTTTAGATAAAAGCTCGACTCGACCGAGTAAACTTAAAGCTCGAAATGGACTTTCTTGATAAAGCCTAGCTCGTTTACATACCTAAAACTAACTACTACGTATAAGGTAAACATAAATAAATACCACTATGTATCATTTTAAATTACTAACCAAAGTCTACTACATATATTTGCCGATTCAAAATTCATTAGTTATATTGGTTAACCAACTAAGTTTTACTGTTTCCTTGTCTTCATATCGAAATCTCATCTTTTTCTATTATCAACTTGTTTTAGATTGAGATTGCTAATAACCAAATGCATGTAACATATATTTGCATGATTACAAGTTTGACAAGTTCTTTTCGCGTTATCATCCAAGTAGTCTCTTCAATATATAAGTATCAGCTTTCTATTATACTCCACTGAATTAGTAATGGACATATAGTTCAACCTACAACAACACACTACTATTGGATATTTTTAAATGATTAGTATAGTATCACATATGATTATTTTATGATTTGTCGTTTTAACATTTCTAAAACAAGACATCTTTAACATTTTCTTCCACCTATATATACAACATAAGATCTTGCAAACACAACACATCACAACACCAAAGTAAAAACCCTTTTGATCATCAATCAGAAGAAGATGAATATCATTAGCTCCTTAGCTCTCTTTGTTTTCCTCATGTTTACTCTTGCCACTGCCTCTTCCGACTCGGGTTTGTCCACCAAATACTATAATAGAGTGTGCCCTCAAGCTCTCTCGACCATCAAACATGTGGTAGAGGATGCAGTGGCACAAGAACGCCGCATGGGTGCTTCCTTGTTACGTCTTCATTTCCATGATTGTTTTGTTAATGTGAGTAACTTAGTGTTTTATTAATACCAATTTATGTTTAAGGTTTCATGTTGTAAAATCTAATATCTTAGCTTGTTTTTGATACGTTAACTTTGTTATATGCAGGGATGTGATGCTTCTGTTCTTTTGGATCAAACATCTACAATTGATAGCGAGAAAAATGCAGGTGCTAACGTGAATTCTGCTAGAGGATTTGAGGTTATTGATAGAATCAAGTCTGAAGTTGACAAAATTTGTGGCCGTCCTATAGTGTCGTGTGCTGATATCTTAACCATTGCAGCTCGTGATTCTGTCGTAGTGGTAAGTTAAAACTTAAACATGTTATTGAAAACCAAAAATAGAAGCACAACGATACATTATAGGGTATGCTTAGTAGTCGTAGTAGTAAGCATAAGCTAAGTTCTAACATTTGTTAATGATTTTAACTTGTCTTATTTATGACAGCTTGGTGGACCTTCATGGAAAGTCAAACTTGGAAGAAGAGACTCGACAACTGCCAGCCAAGCCGCCGCTAATGCTAATCTCCCAGCTCCTTTCATGGATTTGCCAGCACTTATCAAAAACTTCAAGGACCAAGGGCTTGATGAGGAGGACCTAGTCGTGCTATCGGGTGCACATACGCTAGGGTTTGCTCAATGTTTTACCTTTCGGGATCACATTTACAACGACACCAACATTGATCCAGCCTTTGCAGGTCATCTTAGGACCATTTGCCCACGAGTTGGAGGTGACTCAAACCTTGCACCACTTGACCCTACACCAAGCTCTTTCGACACCAAATACTTCAAAAATTTAATGAGGAAAAGAGGGGTGTTGAAATCTGATCAAGTACTTTTTAATAATGGTGAAACTGGGGAGCTTGTTTCGGAATATAACGAAGACAAAACAAAATTCTTTGAGGATTTTGCAAAGTCTATCATCAAAATGGGTAAAATCAATCTATTAACGGGGAATAGAGGTCAAGTTCGTCACAATTGCAGGAGAGTTAACTCACAGTAATCTAAAGATATTGAGATAAAGTTTGACATGGTTACAAATATATCAAATACATCTTGTAATTTGTAAACATGTTATACTTATGTGCTGATTGTTCGAAATTGTATTGCTATTTTTGTAAAAGTTTCAATTGTATATTTGTTTGTTGTTGAATAAAAGTTATTAATCAGTTTTGTTACTTATATATTTTTTGGCAAGCATAAGTTCTTTCATTCTTGCTTATTGTTATCTAAATACTTCCTATCTTGAAAAAAAGATGCTGAAGAGGATTGCTTAGCTAGACCTTTGTGAGGATGTCACCTATATAATCTGATGTTTAGTTGAGATAAAGGTATCTTGATCGATCAAGTCACTGACGAGGTGGTAGTCGACATTTATGTGTTTGGTCTTAGTCTGATAAACTCGATTGGATGCTAGTGCTATAGAGGCATTTAAAAGTATCAATTTAGCTAGCTATATAAACCTTGATCCATTTACAAATAAGGGAATTTTGTGTTTTCGATTTTCGAATATGAGCTAGTAAGACAAGTTGGTCGTTTGATTCAGCGACGTGCATTCTTTCTTTTTCTTTGGTATTGAAGATCCCATTAGCCAACCGAAACCGACCAAATTAGTATCACACCATATCGAGCTGAAAGCTTAAAAAGTGAATATCATTCAGCTAGTTTTCAAAATAAAATTCCAGTTGGTTTCTTTGTTTATCATCTTTTATACTGTAGTACTATCGATTCTAAATTACAGCTTTCTAGGATACATATCAGAGTCTGTATATTTTTCTTATATATATTTTAGATTACTAACTAAATCTAACATACTATCCAGTTTGAAAAGTTCTTTTGCCTTAGGAACAAATAATATTGTTATCGAGAGTAGTTACCATGTCAAAATCTACTGTCAATTTTATATCTTGTGTATAACTTATCGGATTATAATATCTACCAACTCTTACATGTTCTTCAATTGCGTGTTAGCTTTCGTTATGCCGAAATCATCACCATTTAAACGTACGACAAGGTAATACGCGTTTGGTAGCCAAGTATCACGTCACGGTCGTTAAAGCAACCTGCTAACCAGTCCAGCAGGTCAATGGGTACATAGAATGTACGAAATCACAAAGTTTAATGATAATATAGGAAAAATAAGATGATTACACAAAACGGTAAAAAGTGTCAAGTTAAATGCATTTTTAAGTTATTAGACTTTTTTTTATTTCAGTAATAGTGACTGTAATCTGATGTAAAACCCTTCCTTGATTTCCATTGTTTTCCTATATATTTGGGCTAGGGTTTTATAACATACCTAAACTATTATATGTAACAAAGATACTTAATTAAAAATAACATATGCGTATACGTATATATTCTATAAGCTAAGCTAGCAATTTGCATGCAACAAAGGTCAAATGTTTTCCATAAGCTAAGATAGCAACTTGCATTCAACAAAGGTCAAATGTTTTCCATAAGCTAAGATAATAATTTGCATGTAACAAAGGTCAAATGTTTTCCATAAGCTAAGATAGCAATTTGCATGCAACAAAGGTCAAATGTTTTCCATAAGCTAAGATAGCAATTTGCATATGTTTAGTGACATCTCAACAAGTTTAATTAATAAGAAGTTTATTAGTGAGAAAGTACTAGAAATTTAGTTTAATGATTTGGTCTAAATTATAAGTCAATGATCAAAATGGGTGAAATCAATCTATTAACGGGGAATCAAGGTCAAGTACGTCACAATTGCAGGAGAGTTAACTCACAGTAATCTAAATTTTCCGAGTAAATGTTTGACATGATTACAAATATACCAAAGAAATCTTGTAATTTGTAAACATGCCAGAGTCATGGAGGCGAATTTTCAAAAATTGTATTGTTATTTTGTAAAAGTTCGATTCTTAATTTGTTTGTTGTTGATCGATGAAAAGTCATTGATCAATTTTTGTTTATAATATTTTGGTTAAGCTTAAGTTTTTTAATGTTGCTGCTTGTTATCTAAATACTTCCTATCTTGAAAAAAAAAACTTTCATTTTGTATTTTGGTTTGTCTCAAATGGTACTACTCATTGTTCGATTTAGGGTGTTCATTCATTCGTTTTGCTAGGCATTGTGAAATTTTTTATTAGTTAAACCGAAACCCAATCAAATTAGTATCACATAAACCAATCGAGCCGGAAACTAATTACAAGATTTAAACCATGCGTACAAGTACATGACTTTTCGCGATTTCCTCATTTCAGTAAAAGTCCGGTTAAGTTTTATAGGTTTTGCTATACAAAAAGAGCTAGTGGCGCACCTTGTTTCTCGTTTGTCTTCTCCTAATATGTAAATTATAATTATTGAATTAAAATTGATGTTTCCTAAAACCATAATGAAACAAAAACCCAATAATTGGAATACCTTTCAGCTGCATATAAAACTGAATCCAAATTCCGATTTCTGTTTTGGGTATTATATTAGTTTAGAACAAGCATTAAACAAAGTACGTATGGCTGAAGAAACTGCTTGACATAATCAAACAAAAACCCTATAATTGGAATCCTTTTCAGTGGAATCATATAGTGAAGTGTAAGCATTAAAATAGTTTCTAGTAGTAAGTTTTTTTTTTAATTTTTTTTTTAATGTTTTTTAGGTTTGTGTAGATATATTAGACGAGTACTCGCGCATAACGTTAATTTATGTATGTTGGGGTAGTGAGTAAGTGAGAGTGAAATGAGTTAGTGAGCTATGTTGTAATTAAGTAGTTTAAAACAAGCGTTTAGCCTTTATGTTATACTAGACGAGTACTCGCGCATAGTGTTAGTGTTTAGCGTTTAGCGTTAGTGTTAGTGTTTAGCTTTTATGTTATACTAGACGAGTACTCACGCATAGTGTTAGTGTTTGCTATGGATGTGGGAGCATCAACTCCGTTCCTGTGGGCTTTTGAGGAACGGGAAAAATTGTTGGAATTCTATGAAAGAGTCTCGGGAGCCAGGATGCATGCCAGTTTCATACGACCAGGTGCGTTTAGCGTTAGTGTTAGTGTTTAGCTTTTATGTTATATTAGACGAGTACTCGCGCATAACAATGTTAATTTGTGTATGTATGGGTAGTGAGTAAGTGAGAGCGAAATGAGTTAGGGAACTATGTTGTAATTAAGTAGTTTAAAACAAGCGTTTAGCCTTTAATCCTTTATGTTATACTAGACGAGTACTCGCGCATAGTGTTAGTGTTTAGCTTTTAGCGTTAGTGTTTAGCTTTTATGTTATACTAGACGAGTACTCGCGCATAACAGCGTTAATTTGTGTATGTATGGGTAGTGTTAGTATTTCCGTTGTTTCTTCCTGCAAGATTCTTTCTAGTAGTGAGTCTTTTTTTTTTATGTTTGTGTATAATATACTAGACGAGTACTCGCGCGTAGCTCGATGATGTGTAGTAGCGTTAATTTAAGTATATATAGGTAGTGTATAGCTTTTATTATGTATATATACTAGACGAGTACTCGCGCATAGTAGGGTTAATTTATGTATGTATGGGTAGTGAGTAAGTCAGAGCAAAATAAGTTAGGGAACTATATTGTAATTAAGTAGTTTAAAACAAGCGTTTAGCGTTAGTGTTAGTGTTTACCTTTTATGGTATACTAGACGAGTACTCGCGCATAGTAGGGTTAATTTATGTATGTATGGGTAGTGAGTAAGTGAGAGCGAAATAAGTTAGGGAACTATGTTGTAATTAAGTAGTTTAAAACAAGCGTTTAGCCTTTATGTTATACTAGACGAGTACTCGCGCATAGTGTTAGTGTTTAGCTTTTAGCGTTAGTGTTAGTGTTTAGCTTTTATGGTATATTAGACGAGTACTCGCGCATAGTAGGGTTAATTTGTGTATGTATGGGTAGTGAGTAAGTGAGACTGAAAAAAGTTAGTGAACTATGTTGTAATTAAGTGTTTTTTTTAAAAAGTTGGTAATGTTTCCGAGTGTTTGTATCCTATTTCCGTTTATTCTTCCTGCAAGATTCTTTCTAGTAGTGAGTTTTTTTTTTTTTTTTTTTTTTTTTCTAAATGTTGTGTGTATCTACTAGACGATTACTCGCGCGTAGCTGGACGATGTGTAGTGGGATTAATTTATGTATGTATATGGTTAGTGAGTAAGTGAAAGCAAAAAAAGTTATTATACAGTAGTGTATATTTTTATCAGTGCAATTACACAGTAGTGTTTTATACCGTGTAATTATCAATTTCCATGACTTATTACACAACTTCCATACTTTTCTAATGTTATTATACCTTTTCAACTACAACTAAACACAATCTACCTTTACCGATTCAAGTTTATAGATAAATTTTGGGTTAACCAACATAAAACTTTCTTGGCTGTATATCCGAGTCTTATAAGTTTCTAATATATCTAAGTTTGAAAAGTTCTTTTGCCGTATAAACCAATAATATGGTATCTGCGAGTAGTTACCAAGTCAAAATCTTACTGTTAATTTTATAGCTTGTGTATAACTTGTTGGATTATAGAATCTACCAAGTCAGGGGTGAACCCGGAGTATTCACAAAATTTTCAATACAAGTATTTATATAATACATAATTTTAAATGCGGGTTCATTTTAAAAAATAGAGAGTTAACAAATATATAAATTACGCGATAAAATTCCATTCAGTTCTCGTGCATTCCCGAAAACCCCCTAGCTCCGCCCCTATACCAAGTCTTACATGTTCTCGATTGCGTGTTACCGATTTGCATGCAACAAAAAACAAATGTAATAAAATAAATGAATAGTCAAAAAGTCACCATGCACATGTTTAGTGACATCACAAAAAGTTTAATTAACGTAGTAAGAAATTTAGTTTAATGATTTGGTCTAAAATCATAAGCCGAGTCTCCTAATACTATTTTTCTATAATATCTGTCATTGACTCATTCTAAAACCAACAATCTTCAACATTTGTTCCACCTATAAATACAACATAAGACTACAACAGATAGAACACACCACAACACAAAATATTTGTTTTAAAAGTAAAAAAAAAAAACCTTTTCATTACCCAATTATTAGCTACTTATCTTTATTTGTTTTCCTCATGTTTTCCATTTCTAGTGCATCTTCAGATATGACTATGGTTTATCGACAAAATATTATGAACGAGTGTGCCCTCAAGCTCTCCCGACCATCAAACGTGTGGTACAGGATGCAGTTGCACAAGAACATCGCATGGGTGCTTCTTTGTTACGTCTTCATTTTCATGATTGTTTCGTTAACGTAAGTAACTTCGGTCTCAAGTTGTAAAAAAAATTGTTCAACATCTTCGATTAACAGAGTACTTTATTTTTGTATAATGAAGGGATGTGATGCTTCCATTCTATTGGATCATACGTCTACAATCGAACTGAGAAAAATGCAGCCGCTAATGTGAATTCTGCCAGAGGATTTGAGGTTATTGACGGAGTCAAGTCTGAAGTTGACCAAATTTGTGGCCGTCCGGTAGTGTCTTGTGCTGATATCTTAACTGTCGTTGCTCGTGATATTACGTTTGATCAAAATAAATAATCCAATTAATAAATAATTAAATAATTAACAATTTAACTTGATACATAAACCACCAAAAGCAAAAAAAAATTAACAAAAATTTAAAATAATAAGTTGTCTATCAATGACAAAACTCATTGTAATGTGATAATTTACTGGGATTTGAACCTTTCCCTATTATTGGACCATAAGAAAATATATTATCAAACACTAGAGTATAAAATAGATAGTATCAAATTGAGTATATTAGTACTTCTCTTATTGATAGTAATAAAAGTATAAAAGTATACAAATACACATAATGAACGATTCCAAAAATTGGTGGCCTTACTAGATTTGTGCCGTTGTGCCACCACACGTGTCGTACTTGTCAAAATCCGGTCTTGCTATGAGTTGGTCATTACAAGACCATACTATTTATCTAACCGCATGTTTATCGGTTTAACATTTAATGAATGTTTGACCCAAAATTGTAAGGGGTTCTCGAGAGGCCTCATCCTTATTATGATTACTGTTAGACATTAATCCATCATTTATAATGATAAAACCCTGTAACTTGGAGGAATTTGGTGAATTGGGTGTTAGAGATATCTTAGGCTTTTTATCTGAGATACTATTAGAGATAAGTGTGTCTATTCCGTATACAAGTATAATTCTATTTACACACAACAAAACCCTACGTACCTTAAACCGACAAACCAAGTTTGACCCTATTTATCCTCTAATACTTCTTGCAGTTCGAGTAGCGAAATCGCGTAAGCTTGGACTTGATTAGTAAACTAGAAAATAAAAAAACTTCAACGTAATGATAATATAAATTTGGTCGACTGGTAACAAAACCGTACTAACGATCGAATTAAATCGACAAGTAACAAAGTCGTACAAATGATCTACTAAATAACAAAAAAACCCATTGTAACTTATAATAATAAAACTAGTAAACAATAAAAAAATTCAAGCAACCCCAAAAATGACTCAACCAAGCCGAGGCGTAGTGGGAAGCTGAAGCAAAGCAAGAAAAACAAGCATCAAGTGAGAATATAGCGAAAAACCAGGATATAAAATTGTCAGCGAATATCTCTAACTTAACACTAGACGATCCATACATTGCCTAGTATAAAAGCCAATTTTGTTGGTCATCTTTATTTGTTTTGCTTTTTACGAATATTAAATCGGTTAACCAGCTCCCACGATACAACATATTGTTCGGATTATAATGTTGGAATAAAGGGACACAAGAAGCAACCGCAAACCAACCTCAATGGGTAAATTTGTGGTTTAGTTTATAAGGAATTTGGAGTGGTAAATTTTTTAAGGTTATAGGGATAGTTTTTTAAAGGATTAATATTTGATAATTGAGAGGGTTAAGGTTTGTTCTCTAATACCATGCTAAACATTATATAAACCCGTTGATGTTATGTATTATTAATCTATCATTTATAATGGTAAAACTCTAGTTACCTTAAATCTAGAAACAACTAGCTTAAGATTGTTTATCTTCTAATAAGTGCGTGGAGTTGATCAATGGGCAATGAGTATGGCTCAAGAGAGTGGCGAATACTAAATAACTGGGTTTAACGTATGAGTCTACAAGGCACATACAAACTAATTTACAAAATATTACTGAATAAATTACATTTCATTTATGTCTCTCATAATATTGAACCCGCAACATGTTGGTAGCAATTCATACACCACGTGGTAGTGCTTGTCTACAAGACCCTTTGTCATATACATCATGGTACACATAAACTCACAATCATCTAGTTTTTTTTAATGGATGAATTTTATTAAAAAAAAGTTAGCAAGAAGCTAGGCCAAGAAACAACCATATAAATAGTGTTTAGCGGGTCATTTAACCATGCAACCTAATTTACATCTACTAGTCAGCCAAAGCTAAGAATGTGACACAATGTTGTTGGAAATCAAGTTTTTAAGAGGCTTCTTCAAAGAGAAAAAAGTAGCGTTCCGGTAGATCCAAATGTGCCACCACATGTAGATGAAGGAAGCTTCTAACGCTAGCTTTTGAAGGTTTTTGAACTTGAGATTGTTGAACCACGTCTCCCAGGTGGTCGGATCTCTAAAAAGAGGCATTTGAATGTTCCACTGTCGACATAGCAATTGCAACAGATCCTCATACATCGAGCAACCAAAAAACAACTGATTTATAGTTTCCACTTAGTTCGCACATATGGGGCATAAAGTGAAAGTAATATCCAAGCCTCTATTGAAAGATCAGACCTTGTAGAGATTTTGTCAAGAAACATACGCCAAATAAAAACATTATAAGGATAAGCTTCGACCAACGCGTTGATGTGGAGCAAGTAACTAGCAAATGAGAATCGATTTCTTCTCGAGCCGACTTAAGAGAAATTTTATATATTCTAGTTACTTATCATGTGATGCACGTAAAGCTATACATACAAACATCGATGAATTCACACCTAATGAACTCATGCGCTTTTAAAGTTGTATCTAAATTGGCATGACAATTTAAAGGAGTTAAGCTATTTTGCATTCTTGTTTCTCTCTACATATTGAAGGACAAATCTAGACCCTCCATAATTTTTGATCAAAAAGACAAGATTTAAGATTTAAATAAATATGAAAGGACTATATGTAAATTTAACTAAAACTCACCCTAACCACACCCTCATTGTTTGTAAATTATCACATTTTATCCAAACTACGAAAGCTATTTTAGATCTTTGTTTTTTAATTACATAGGGACCATTCCTATTCATCAATTACCTACGATTTTAAAAAATACGGAGGGATTATTTTTGCCAAAATATCTAAAAGTTATAAAAACGGCAAAGGGATTAAAGTTGTAAATATGACAAAAAAAATGGTTTAAATGTGTACATAAATCTATTAACGGGGAATAGAAGTCAAATTCGGGACATCTGTAAGAGAATTAATTCACAGTAATCAAGATACAATGAGTTAAGTTATAGTTCATCATGTTTATGAAATTACCAAATAAGTAAACATAAACTTACCGCGTTGAATTTTTTGAAAACTGTACTTTTATTTCAATTTGTTTATTTCTTTCTTATTAGAGTAAAGTTATCTTCTATATTAGTTTTGATTGTATCACCTGATATAACAATAGCTAATAAATTGTATAGAAGTGAAATGTGAATTGGAATGATATCAAGTAAACTATGTAATTTTTTGAATGGTGGATTTCTCATTAGAGACTTGCATGCAACGAGTTAAAAGAAAGAATGACAAAGAGTTACAAGAGCTCCGAACAAGCCACCATAGTATACTTCCTAGGAGGTTCATAGTCCTATTAAACAAACCCTAATCTGAAATCTCCATAACACTATTTGAACAACCTCATCAAAACATGATCTGATTTGAGAGTGAATGTTTGCAATGTCATCTTAGGGATAAGGTTAGGTAGAAATTTGGGATAATCAAGATTTCACCAAGATATAGCCATCCGCCACAAAGAAGAAGCAACCGAACAATCTAGAGATGTTAGGATGAGTCATAAGTATCATCACAGATTATGCAACGTATTGAGTTAAGATCAAAACCCTATCATCCAAGCTGCTTTGAGTTATCTGGTAGTCTATTAAGACATAAGTATTTGTGTTGGCTTGCATAGGAAGCACTATGTGATACACAGGCTTTCGTCGAACATCTGTTGATTCCAAGAATCGTTTAAAACTCGCCATAAACTAGGGAATGGGTGTTTGGCTGTTTATGTATGAAGAAGAAAAGTAACATAAAAGAAACACAGGAATAGATAAATACAAGTATATTGCTAAGAATTGAATTGTACAGAATCATTGTTAGAGATCCTTTTTATACATAATGAATTGCTGCCCTTTTTTACAGTTATACCCATTATATAAAAGTAAACAACACAACCTAAATTAACCGTTTATAACCCTAACAACCTACTTGACTCGGCCCATAACATAAATATACTTTACAAACTTTATTTTACATAAAATACACTCAAGTACCCTTATAATTTACTATCTATAACATTAAGTTTCAACAATCACTCCCCTAATGTTATAGATATCTAATTTAGAAGATTTCCTTCATGTGATGACCATGAAGTCATCATCTGATGTGTTTCCTCCATCCGTTTTACTGTCATTCTTTAACATTACACCAAGCTGAGTTTCACTTCCTTGAATGTTCTTAGTGCGTTCACCCGTGTTATCTTTTACAACTGGCAGCCCTCTTAACCCAATGTCTTTATGTGGGTCTATTCAACAACCAACCTTCACGGTCGCTCCAATCCTTACAAGTCCATCCTTGTACGGGGCTCCTAATGTTGTCTCGAAGTAACACTTCACCAAATCAACGGTTCGCTTATAACATTCCTTCAACTCTTCATTATGTCCCTTGGTTAATCTATGTATCAGTGTGATATCCTTCCCTTTATTTCCAAATGAAACACCTAGATATCCTCCTATATTGTCCACCATTTTATAAAGACCCAATAAGTCGATCTTTACGTTTTCTATGACCGGTGGTAACGGTTCTAACACATCCCTTCCAAGATATACTTAGTGAAGCCATCTAAGCATATCTTCAAAGCCTTTTCTAAATACACTCCAATTCTCTAACACCAAATTATCATCCTTTATTAAATCTAAAAAAGATACAAATCTTTGAAAGAAGTTTGAAAGAAGTTTGAAAGAAGTTTACCTTGATCGCATATAACATTCCATTTACACTGATGTAATTGTCATCCACATAGTCTTAAACCATGTTTCCATTCCATTTGAGTTCTTCTAATCCCTTGATGAAAGGACAAGCGTCCTTGGGATTTATTGACTCGAAATATTTATCAAGGAACATGTTGTGTTTTGCGATCATTTACCTTGTGTCAACTTCACACCCTTCTCCTTTTCCATGATCTTTTCTATTATTGTACACCATCTTTTCTTCTCCAAACATATATGAGATTCTGCATTTGTTGTGTCCATATGTAATCACAAAACCTTGTGCCATCAATTGATCAATACTCAAATTATTTAAGGTTGTTTCGGTGTCTACAACACGCAAGGGATTATTATCTTCCCATCTCTTGTTTCCACCATTGCTTCTCCGACACCATAAGAGAAAATAAACTTTTCTCATTTTCTTCGGTTCCTTTTATCGAAACCTATTCTACAGTCTCTTGAACAATGTCTTAGTTGGACACATGTGTCATTTGTATGTGTTACTTACATACCATACGTTGTCCCAATGTGCAAAGTTTGTCTCTTCAACAATATAGTTTGTTGTCATATGAACTTTTCTGGGACACTTCAATTTTTCTTGAATTTGCACTGTCGTGGGTTTCTTCGATTCGTAATCTACGGCTGGAACTACAGCCGTCGTACTGTTTTTATCTAAGCGCACTTTTAAAAAACGTTGCCTCGTTTTCTGCAACGCGATGACGCATTTATCTTCTTTTCCTTTGATTGCTACACGCACGTTCGAGGCGTTGTATGCTTCAATTTCTTTCAATTTTTCCCTTAGCATCTCTCTACTTTCATGAGATAGTTGTTTCCTTTTATTGTACCTTGGCGATGTCTTTTTTGCGGTATTAAACCTACGCATATATTGATCTTCAGAGAGTTTTTGCACTCGATTGTAAATGGGTTTTACCCAAGAATTTGAGCGCTGGACTGATTAATTGGTTCCTTGCCTCCAATGTCACTGATACACATGCTTTCGTCGAACATCTGTTGCTTCCAGGAATCGTTTAGAACTCGTCATAAACTGGATAAGGGGTGTTTGGCTCTTTATGTATCAAGAAGAAAAATAAAAGAAACGCAGGAATAGATAAATGCACCTATATTGCTATGAATTGAATTGTACATAATCATTGTTTGAGCGACACAACCTAAATTAACCGTTTATAACCCTAACAACCTACTTGACTCAACCCATAACATAAATATACTTTACAGACTTTATTATACATAAAATATACTTAAGTACCCTTATAATTTACTATCTATAACATTAAGTTCCAACACTATGTTCCATCTATTATCCCATTTATCAACATATATAGACCAATATGATAGTTTCAATATGTCTACGCATGAATGAAATTTAGAACAACGAAATGCGTAGGCTAAATTCCAAACTGGGTAGAGCATT
Source organism: Glebionis coronaria (assembly GCA_025667525.1). Taxonomy (NCBI): domain Eukaryota; kingdom Viridiplantae; phylum Streptophyta; class Magnoliopsida; order Asterales; family Asteraceae; genus Glebionis; species Glebionis coronaria. Next base: position 570,903,571 of record CM046881.1, read on the forward strand.
TGATGGGTCGAAGTTCTTTAATAGGACTATGAGTCAGGGTCGTCTCGTGATTTCGGTGGCCTGTGCTATGATTACTTAGAGGCCTAATAAAAATTATTAACATATAGATTCTTGCATGTTAAACTTGGCTATATCATAACGTATTTATGCTTATATTCATATTATTTCTTATTGGATTATTTAATGTGTCTTTTTTTAAATGCTCTAATGTTAAGATGCGTGCTTTCTCAATCTATGTGACATGATTCCTAAAACAAATTGAAATAATAATAACAAATATAATAATTAGAATTAGGATGCTGCCTTATAATATGAAGTACCTAATATAGAGTATAAAGTACATGGTATTACCTTAGATGAAAATAAATAATCCAATTAATAAATAATAAAATACTAATTTAACTTCATAAACCAACAAAAAACATTTTTTAAACAAAAAGTCAAAATAATAAGTGGTTTATCAATGGCAAAACTCATTGTAATGTGATAATGTACTGGGATTTGGACTTTGCCAATAGACCATAAGAAAATATATTATCAGAGACTAGAGTATCAGATAGATAGTATCCAATTCAGTATATTAGTACTTCTCTTATGGATAATAATAAAAGTATAAAACTATACAAATACACATAAAGAACGATTCCAAAAATTGGTGGCCCTACTAGAATTATGGCGTTGTGTCACCGCACGTGTCGTACTTGTTAAAAGCAGGTCTTGATATAAGTTGGTCATTACAAGACCATACTATTTATTAACCGTATGTTTATGGGTTTTACATATAATGAATGTGAGACCTAAAATTGTAAGGCTTTCTCGAGATGCCTCATCCTTATTATGAGTACTGTTAGAAATTAATCCACCATTTATAAAGCTAAAACCCTATGTACCTTGGTGGAATTTGGTGAATTGGGTGTTAGAGATATCAAAGTCTTTTTATCTAAGATACTAAAAGAGATAAGTGTGTCCATTCCCTATACAAGTATAATTCTATTTACACACAAAAACACCATACGGACCTTAAACTGAACAACCAAGTTTGACCCTATTTATCCTCTAATACTTCATGCAGTTCGAGTGACGAAATCGTGTAAGCTTGGACTCGATCTGTAAACTAGAAAAGAAAAAAAACTTCAACGTAATGAAAATATAAATTCGGTCAATTGGTAACAAAATCATACTAACGATCAAATTAAATCGACAAGTTACAAAGCCGTACAAACGATCTACTAGATAACAAAAAAAACCATTGTAACTTATAATAATAAAACTAGTAAACAATAAAAAATTCAAACAACCCAAAAAATGACTCAACCAAGCCGAGGCGTGGTGGGAATCTTAAGCAAAGCAAGAAAAACAAGCATCAAGTTAGAATATAGTGAAAACTAGGATATAAATTTGTCAGCAAATATCTCTAACTTAACACTAGACGATCCGTACATTGCTTAGTATAGAAGTCAATTGTGTTGCTCATCTTTATTTGTTTTGCTTTATACGAAGATTAAATCGGTTAACCAACTCCCACGATACAAAATCTTGTTCAGATTATAATTTTGGAATAAAGGGGCACAAGAAGCAACCGCAAACCAACCTCAATGGGTAAATTTGTGGTTTAGTTTATGAAGATTTTTGGAGTGGTAATTTTTTTAGGGTTATAGGTCTTTTAAAGGATGAATATTTGATAATTGAGAGGGTTAAGGTTTGTTCTCTAAACCATGTTAAACATTATATAAACCCGTTGGTGTTATGTATTATAAATCTATCATTTATAATGGTAAAACTCTAGTTACCTTAAACCCACAAACCAACTTGAGCATGTTTATCTTCTAACAAGTACGTGGGGTTAATTGATGGGCGATGGGTATGGCTCAAGAGAGTGGTAGATACTAAATAACTGGGTATAATGTATGAGTCTACAAGGCACATACAAACTAATTTACAAAATGTTACCATATAAATTACATGCATTTATGTGTCACATAATATTAAACCCTCAACATGTTGGTAGCAATTCATACACCACGTGGTAGTGCTTTCCTACAAAACCTTTCGTCATATACATGTAAAGTCTTACAAACATGGTACACATAAACTCACAATCGTCTAGTTTTTTTTATGAGGAATTATATTAAAAAAAATTAGCAATAAGCTAGGCTAAGCAACAACCATATAAATAATGTTTAGCGGATCATTTAACCATGCAACCCAATTTATATTAAGTATCTTACATCTACTAGTCACCCAAAGCTAAGTATGTGACATAATGTTGTTAGAAATCAAGTTTTAAAGAGGCTTCTTCAAAGATAAAAAAGTCGCGTTCCTGTAGATCCGAATGTGCCACCACATGGAGATGAAGGAAGCTTCTAACGCTAGCTTTTGAAGGTTGTTAAACTTGAGATTGTTGAACAACGTCTCCCAGGTGGTCGAATCGCTTAAAGAGGCGTTTGAATGTTCCACCGTCGACATAGCAATTGCAACAGATCCTTATACATCGAGCAACCAAAAAACAAGTGATTCCTAGTTTCCGCTTAGTTCGCACAGATGGGGCAGAAAGTGCAAGTAATATCTAAGCCTCTATTGGAAAGATCAAACCTTGTAGAGAGCTTGTTAAGAAACATATGTCAAACAAAAACATTAAGCTTAATATGGATAACCTTGGACCAACGCGTTGATGAGGAGTAAGTAACTAGCAAATGAGAATCGATTTCTTCTCGAGCCGAATTAAGAGAAATTTTATAAATTCTAGTTACTTATCATGTGATGCACCTAATGCTATATATAGAAACATCGATGAATTCATACCTAATGAACTCTTGCGCTTTTAATGTTGTATCTAAATTGACTAGACAATTTTAAGGAGTTAAGTTATTCTGCATTCTTGTTTCTCTCTACATGACCCTCCATTATAGTTGATCAAAAAGACAAGATTTAAGATTAAAAAAATATGAAGGGACTAAATATGTAAATTTTACTAAAACTCACCCTAGCCACACCCTCATTGTTTGTAAATTATCACATTTTATCCAAACTACAAAAGTTATTTTGGATCCTTGTTTCTAATTATATAGGAACCAGTCCTAGTCATCATTTACCCAAGACTTTAAAAAATAAGGAAGGATCATTTTTGCCAAAATGTCCAAAAGTTATAAAAAAACGACAAAGGGACTAAAGTTGTAAATATGACAAAAATGGTTATCATAGAAATAATAGAAATAATGAGATACCACTATTGATAAAACAACGAATATCATTAGTAATAAATTAATGAAATATCACTAGTGATATTTCATAAACACAATTGCTATATCACACTGATATTTCATTGCTTTATCACTAGTGATATTTCATTACTTTCACTTGTTAAATATCACTAGTGATAAATCAGTATTTCGTCATATTTATAACTTTAGTCCCTTCGCCATTTTTTTTACAACTTTTGAACATTTTGACAAAAATAATTCCTTCGTCTTTTTTTAAAATTTTAGGTTAATCTCCATAATTAAATTAAAAATAAATGAAAAATGTGAATTGGTCCTTTAGAATGTAATAAAAAGTAAGAATGCAAAATAATTCTTCTCAATATGACATTTTAACTTTTACTTTGATAAATATTACATTTAATGGTTTAGCTAGATTGGGTATATATATGGAATTTATATATTTTTTTGTGTTCTTTTGTTGCATATCAATTATTTTACATAATTTACGAATACTTGTTGTAAATGTGATAACAACCTATATATATTTTTAAAAACTGTCCATTGCTTTGTTATGAAATTTCTTGGTGCGTACTTTTTTGTTTCATAGTTGTTTTATTAATACAGCGTGTGTAGAACACGGGTTTTAAACATAAATTACATAAATAAACTCAACTAGGGTATCCAATAAACATAAATAAAGACCACTATGTAGCATTTTTAAATTACTAACGCAAGTCTAAATTTGCCAATTCAGGATTCTTTAGTTATATTTTTTGGTTAACGAACCAACTTTAGTTTTATAATTTTTTTACTTCATCGAAATCTTAACTTTTTCTATTATCAACTAGTAATTTGCGTTATTAATCAACACGGTTTCCGCAATTAGTTACTAAATCAAACATTACTACTGTACTTCTTTTATATCTAATGCTCATGGGATTATAATATCAACCAAGTAGGCTCTGAATATTTACGTATCAGCTTCCTCCTATACTGAAGTAATCCACATATATTTCATAGTACAACGACGTACAAGTGTACTACTATACGGTAGACATTTTGAAATGATTAGTATCTACGATTATTGTATGCTTTTCCATTGAATTTCAAGAAAATCGTATGTTTTCTTCACTGATTTCTAATAAAAATGATTGTTAATGCAAGAAAACAAGTGTACACAAATTGATTTACGTTTAACATGCAAAAATCACGAATCGGTAGTCGGCCAATCGATATTTTGGTAATTAGTTATGGCCGAATTAATCAGTGATTAATGAAGATGATATGCTGCAGTTTGGGCAGAATGCTGAGCTCCAAGCATTTCTTTTGTTCCAACACGAGTTAATGTCATGAGCAAATTCGGTCTATCAACAGGACACTCTAGAAAAAAACCAGAGGTCTTAGGCTATAAACTATAAGTCTCCGTACGGAAACAGACTGCCGGTAAATGCTTTCTCTTTTGGGACTGGTATTGTACATAAGTCTAATGTCTTGAAACATGTGGATACAAATTACAAGTGTCATTTTAGTGATCATCTTCAGTAGCATGGTCTGCTATGTATACCAGAAGTCCATAATAAGAATATATACTAACTGAATTTCCTATTCACCATTGTCACATCTGAGCGCGCTAGTGCATAAAGTGGTTCTAAATTCCAACTGAATAGTGTCGAAAGAATCGGCTTAGAAGCAAAAGGCAAGAGTTTATAAAAGAAAAGTTGAAACAAAAATTACATCGATATCTAGAAACAAAATTCGAAAAACAGCTGTAGTATACATAATACAATATATATTTTGGAAAGAAAAATAGACACAGATGCCCTAGTTTCCTGCTGGTATTGTATTAACTTTCCTGATGTTTGATGGTTTATTTCACATCATAAATGGGGCCACAGTGTTTCTTTTTCTTTTATTTCAGCACTACTTAAAGTACTCACTAGAAGAAAGAACCTTGAAGGGCCCTAAGGAAGCTTGGTTCATGAATATGGAAACCGAATTAAACAAAGTCTCCTGCATGCATTATTTTAGTGTAATCAACTTCTCTACTTAATACAAGCCATCTTTAACATTTGTTTCACCTATAAATACTACATCAAATCATACAAACACATCACATCATAACACACCACAAACAATCTACACTAAAAAGAAAAAAAGAAAAAAAAAAACCCTTTTGATCATCCATAGTGAAGAAGATGAACATGGTTAGCTTCTTAGCTCTCTTTGTTTTCCTCGTATTTACTGTTTCCAGTGCATCTTCATACTCGTATTTGTCAACAAAATACTATGATCGAGTGTGCCCTCAAGCTCTCCCGACCATCAAACGTGTGGTAGAGGATGAACTGGCACAAGCACGCGGCATGGGTGCTTCTTTGTTACGTCTTCATTTTCATGATTGTTTTGTTAACGTGAGTAACTTATTATCTCATTTATAATAATTTATGTTTAGGGTCTTATGTTGTAAAATCTAGTATTATTGAACCCTTGTTTTTAATGCGTTAATTAACTTTGTTTTACGTAGGGATGTGATGCTTCCATTCTTTTGGACAAAACATCTACATTCGACAGCGAGAAAGATGCAGATCCTAACATGAATTCTGTTACCGGATTTGAGGTTATTGATAGAATCAAGTCTGAAGTTGACAAGATATGTGGCCGTCCTGTAGTGTCGTGTGCTGATATCTTAGCTATTGCTGCTCGTGATTCTGTCGTCGTGGTAAATTAATACTTAAACATGTTATTGAAAAACAATACACTTATATTCGCCTGGAAGAGAGATATTTGTTTAAGTGTGGAAAACCATGTTCAAATTGATTTGGGCTCACAACTTTTCCCATTAAGAGACACAAAAAGAAAAAAAAACACCCACTTAGTATAAAATCTCACATTTGTTATTAATTTTAACTTGTGTTATTTATGATAGCTTGGTGGTCCATATTGGAAAGTCCCACTCGGAAGAAGAGACTCAATAACCGCGAGCCGAGCCACCGCTGATGCTAATCTCCCATCATCACTCATGGATTTGCCAGCACTTATAAAAAACTTTAAAGACGAAGGGCTTGATGAAGGGGACCTAGTCGTTCTATCGGGCGCACATACCCTAGGGTTTGCTAAATGTGATGCCTTTAGGGATCACATTTACAACGACACCGATATTGATGCAGCCTTTGCGGGTCACCTTCGGACCATTTGTCCACGAGTTGGAGGTGACTCAAATGACGTACCATTTGACCCTACGCCAAGCTCTTTCGACACCAAATACTTTGAAAAATTAATGAAGAAAAGCGGGGTTTTGAGATCTGATCAAGTACTTTTTAATAATGGTAAAACTGGTAAGCTTGTTTTGGAATATAAGGATCAAACAAAATTCTTTAAGGATTTTGCAAAATCTATGATCAGAATGGGTAAAATCAATATATTAACCGGGAATAGAGGTCAAGTTCGTCACAATTGCAGGAGAGTTAACCCGCAGTAATCTAGATATTTTGACTTAAAGTTTGACATGGTTATAAACATGTGAAATAAATCTTATAATTTGTAAACATGTTAAACTCATGGATGTGATTTTTCGAATATTGTATTGTTATTTTGCAAAAGTTTGATTGTATATCTGTTTGTTGTTGAATAAGATTTATTAATTAGTTTTGTTTCTTTTTGTTTTTGTTAAGCTTAAGTTGTTTTACTATTATAAAAGTAAAGTAACGTAACTCACAATAGTCAATACGGTCTTTCAGTGTAGGTCTCAATACCATCTTCCGAATGTATGGGGGAGATTAAGACGTACACACTATTACCCTTACATAAAATAGAGACTTGGTTCAATCAAAGGTAGAAAAGAACCTCTGCGTTGCAATGAGTGGGAATTTAAATCACTTGATCCAACCTTGCTATGTTAAGTTGTTTCATTATTGCTGATTGTTATCTGAATACTTCCTATCTGGAAAAACAAATGCTGACATTTTGTGTTTTAGTGTGTTGCAAATGGTACGACATTCATTTCCTTTATGTAAAAAATGCTGACATTTTAGGTTACTATCTTAGCTTTTAATTCATAAGGTTTTATTAAACAGTTTAGGGAAATGGCAACATATTTTGTATTGAATAATGTGTTGCCATTTCCCTATAATGACAAACTTATAACGGGAAGTATGTTGGTATATATTCGTCTCACATATATAGATAATCAATCTTAGCTACGTATCAAACAATGGTTATCGGATATCACTTGTAATTGTGTGATCACTTTCCTAAGTAAAATATTCGACTCTAATGCCTGACTATCACAAATACTTACTGTAACCCTGTCATTGTTGTGTGTTTTTGTTTCTGTGTATCTCTTCATGCAGCTGTACATCTCATATTTATATGAGATGTTACTCAACCTAGTCAATAGTATTAAGAAGAATTAATGGCCCATTAATTTCCTCTTAATATGCTCCATAATACTAGGAAATTGGTTAAATGACCAATTAAACGTGGTCATCATTGAAGTTAAACTGCCACTTGAATGGGTTAAAGACCTTTACACAAGTCCATGTTCAGCACCAGCGTCGGTACTAACATCCTTAGTACCGATGTGCACACAACTAGCGGAACAAACAAGTACCGTTAGTGTAAAACTAATTAACGGCTAGTATAAAACTAGGTACCGCTGAACACACTACAAGAAAAAACGCTTATAGGGACAACAGAAGTAGTCTCTAAAAGTGACTGATGTAGTGTCTAAAAATCGTTAGGGACTACACGTAGTCTCAATAAGTGACGTGCCTAATACCTAGACGCTAGAGGTTCATAGAGACTACTGGATTTTTTTAGAGACTACAACATTGACTTCGACTTTTTGACATTTGACTTTTATTGACCCAAGAAAACTAAGGCGTCAAACCTTTTGAGACTACACTTAGTCCCAATAGTATCTTTAGGGACTACTATTTGCCACTACAAGTAGTGCCTAAATAACTTTGACTTTGTTGACCAAAATTTTAGAGACTCTATGCAGAGACTACAAGTAGTGGCTAAAGCTTCTTTGACTTTGTTGACCAAAACTATTAGGGACTATATTTAAGGACTACGAGTAGTCTCAAATATTTTTACCATATATCTGTTGGCGCTTTTAGAGACAACAGTTAGTCCCTAAAGGCAACAACATATAGTCCCTAAAGGTTGCAGCAGCTTTCACCATGTCGTTTCAACTCATTTTGGAACCAACTTTTACAGAATTCCAGATTGTCAATAGATTCCAATTCAACGCAAATAATAACTTAAACATACCATCACATTGGATTCAAGTTCAACGACTACATATTGTTCAACGAAAACAACATAAACTTAAATTGTTTAACGACTTAAACACAAAGTGTTCAAAAGCATAAACCGTTTCATAATCTAACCTAACAACGAAAACGTCCTCGACCTACTCACGTCCAGGTTAGGTAGCATTTTCCGGGTCGCTAAAAGCGTCTTCCTCAGGATCAAGGAAATCTTTTGGGCCAAGCATGGGGTGGTGGCACATGTGAATGCTGATAAATTTGTGTGAACCGTTGGTGACTATCATATCCTATAAAGTCACAAAACAATCAAGGAAGTTAGTTTCACAATAATGAAAAACAACTTAGCTAACCCATTTTAACACAAACGTATACTAATAAGTAACTCTTTTGTTTATGTTTCATTTTTCACTCATTTTGACCCATTTCACCCGTTTTAGCCAAAACGTGTACATGTTTCGGCTAAAATTAGCGATATGGGTCAAAACGGGTGACATGGCTCACATAAACAAACAGCCTGCCAAAAGAAGACCCTAAACCAACTTTCTTATAGAGTTTTCTACATTTTTTGCCTCTCAAAACAATGCCTCGAAAGGCCATTCCAAATAACCCTAAACAAGATTTTATAAAGATTTATCTACATTTTATGTTATCAAACCATCATAATTTTTTCTCAAAACAACCCTATATAATCATTTCTGCCCTAAAATCTCGTAAGATATTGTATTAAAATCGTTTTTCTCTAAACAGCCCTATAAAGTCATTTATGTCTTAAAAACATTGAAGATATGGTCCTAAAACTATTCTGTCCAAACAGCCCTACGATATTAGTTCAATCCATTATTTTTGCTTACAAATAATTACTTACATATCGTGGCCCATCCTTCATATTCCTTTTCCTAAAGTCCTCGAGAAGGTCCGGAAATGTGCCACTCTTCTCTCACTGAAAAAGAAAATAAATAAGTAAATTAACAGTGAAACAACTTAAGTGTAAAAGTAAACACTAAAAATGGTTTCTCGATGCATAACCCAAGAAAAAAGTAGCGCATAATTTTTTTTTGGTTGGTACTTCTTTTGGATGCACAATCATCATTTAAATGAGTAGCAGTAGCAAAAACTATCATCTAATATTAAACATACTATGTATAAAGTCAGATATGTGACACAAGGTACTTGAATATATATAGAACAATTTGTAAGTTAGCTTAGCTCCATCTATTCTTACTTTAGTTATAATTGCTCGGAAAACTTTTCTTATTAAGTTCGTTCCAAATAATCTTATAAATGCCCCTGTTAAACTAATGGCACCACACCCACCACAAATACTTGTTACAATAAGCTTATTTTTACAAGAATACGTACTTACTGCATAGTAAGAGATAGCGTATATTTTACCTGTCTGTATGTCAGTCATGTATCCTTGTTGTTGGCAATAAACTTATATAAAGACATTCTGTAACTGGATTGAAAAGGTGCACTGATATTGTCTTTATATTATTATTATTATTGCATATTATACAGTACACTAGATAATCAATGTGTTTTTGAACTTTTCTGTCCACTACGTCCACGTTTATCTATCGTTATTGTATTATTGCTTTTATCATAGACGAGACAATATATCGGGGGCTTTAACCAGCACTAGCGATAAATCAAGTGGTGCAAAATCTACAAGCACACTATCAACTCCCCTGGTAAAGTCTCCCAAAAACAGGTCATCATATTGACCCGCTTGCTATCCACTTAAAGCTATCACTATTACGTTATATACGTCCCAACAGTGAAATTTACAAATTCAACTTTCATTGATAATTCTATTTTGAGTATGTGAAAACGAAAACTCCAAGTGTAATTTTGTTTACTTCTAATTTTCATACTCAAAATTCAGAAAGAAGTCAAACAAAACAAAAAAAAATGATGAATACCTAACCTTTTACGAATAAGAAGAACCTTTTATGGAGTCAAATGAAAACCGAAATTCTACATGACTTTGTACAATATCAGCACTAGAAATATATAAAACTTGGGCGATAATATTCAAGTACTTGGACTATATAGTTTGTCATAGAACATATTTACAAAGAAAAACTATGTTTATCGCTCAACTACTTTTACTGCCTTGCTACATCTCTCAGTGAACCTGGACATAGTGTTCCATATAGAACTTTTTTTTGTAATTTTGTGTGAAGATCAGTTATTCTTATGTACCTATTCATATGACATGTAAGCTTTTTGTCTTCTGTTAGTGGAATACAACAAATGTGACATGAAACTTCTATAAATGTAAGATCGTGGATTATACATATGCAATTATCTCAGATTAAATGTAAGATCTAACAACATCATTTAAACAAACAAACATCTAAATCACTAATGAAACAAGTAGAATATTATATTATTAAGAAGATAAACTACACAAACATACATATTCTATGAATCTATACAAACATACAAATCCCACACTTATAATAAAAAAAAGTTAAAAGTTAAAAAAAAGGATCTAAAAAGTTACCAGAACAAAGCAAACAGCAATCTGTGATAAAAAAACCAAATAAATAAATGAGATAATCAAATAAACGAAGTTAATGTATATAAAAAAGTTAATGATGAAGATATAAATTATAAGGAGTGTCAGCAGGTTCATGAGATTGGTATGCCATAAGTTCCTATAGTTTTGACGGACCTGCATCTTGTCCAAATGTTCTCAATTAAATTAACAAATCATTCAAAAAAATGGCAAAAAGACCTTTAATTCAAAGATAAATCATGAATTTGACATATGGGGTTTCAATTAAATTAACAAATCAATCCAAAAAATAACAAAATGACATTTAATTTAAAATTAAATCATAAATTTGACATATGGGTTTTCAATTAAACTACCGAAGGAAAAATTGGGTTCAAGTATAATACCTTTTTTTATTCTATGGATCTTCGGTGATAAGAACCATATATGTACATGTGTATATGTGAGAAAGTAAAGTGTTGGTAGTAGGTACTAGACAAGAAATATGTATGAAATTATACCTCTTTTGTATAAAACTATTGAAACTACATGTAATATATTGAGACTAAATTTAGTTTCTATAAGTATTTGGGGGCAAATAAAAATGATAGGCGGGATTGTTTGATTTTTCATGAAAAAATGGAGCGAAAATTATAAAGACTAATCTTTATATATAGAGACTACGCATGTAGTGGCTATAAAAAATTTCAAAAAAAAAAACTTAAACTCTTATTCATTTTGAAATAAATTAGAAAATTAAAATTAGCGGTGTTATTAGAATATCGGGTCGGGTTTAGGGATAGAAACGAGTCGAGCCCGTGAGAGTATGTTAGCCAAGCCCGGGCTTGGTTCGGGTCGGGTTTTAAGCTCGAGCTCGATTTATTTTGAGCCATATTATTTAAGCTCGAGCTCGGCTCATGATATGTTGGCTAGGCTCAGGCTCGCCTCGGGCTTGGCTCGAGCTCGGCTCGTTTATACGATTTGACAATGCAAGATTAAAGCTTGGCTCGAGCTCGGCTCATAATATATCTAAATGAGGCTCGTTATTATACGAAAACATTGTTCGAGTTTTTTTGCATAACTCTATGGTTTAAAACACAGTTCGATTTATCTAACAAGTGGCATGACATTATGGCTTGAAACATCGTTTAGCAGCTTCCGTCGAGTACACGCTTTTCCTTGGAAAATTTTTCTTGTAATGTCAAAACATTCTTCTTCAATTCCCACTTTTCTTGTAGTGACAACCGTAACAAGTTATCTTGCAGTGTCGTTTAGGGTGAACCTCTTTTTGTGGTCGCTAAATATTTTTTGGCCACCCGAGATGGTTTTTAGTGTAGGTAATGTGATGATGTATCATAACATATTGACTCATCATTTAAACATATAACGTACAACCATAATATATCGACTCATCCATTGAATGTATAACGTACAACCATAATATATCTACTAATTCGTTGAACATCTAAGGTACAACCATAACATATCGACTCGTTGCTTAAACATTTAAGGCGCAACGATAACATATCGCGTCATCTGTTTAACGTCTAACGTACGCCTATTATATTCCGACTCATTTGTTGATCATCTAACGTACAACCATAATATATCGCCTCATCGTTAAACGTCTAACGTACAAATATAACATACCGACTCGTTCGTTGAACATTTAATGTTCAACCATAACATATCGAATCATCTTTTAAACATCTAACATACAACCATAACATTTAGACTCATCGTTTAAACATCTAACGTACAACCATGAATGTTAACTAATCGTGATGAATATTAACGATTACTCATCGTGATGAATGTTAACTAAATCGTTATGAATGTTAACTAATCGTGATGAATGTTAACTAATCGTTATGAACGTTAACTAATCGTGATAAGGTGAGTTCATAGCCCCTTTTGCTTGCACAACGTTTCTAAATGCGAGGTGAGATTTTACATGGTGGAACACAACCATAGCATCTAACGTACAACCATAGCATATCGACTCATCCATTGAACGTCTAATGTACAACCATAACATAAATAATCATTCGTTGAACATCTAATGTACAACCATAGCATATCCATCGTTTAAACATCTAAAGTACACCATCACATATCGGCTCATCGTTCAAACATCTAACGTACAATTATAACATACCGAATCATCCATTGAACATCTAACGTACAACCATAACATACCGACTCATCCATTGAACATCTAACGTACAAGCATAACATACCGACTCATTCATTGAACATCTAACGTACAACCATAACATACCGACTCATCGTTTAAACATCTAACGTACAACCATAACATACCAGCTCATCCATTGAACATCTAACGTACAACCTTAGCATACTGACTCGTCGTTTAAACGTCTAACGTACAATCATAACGTACTGACTCATCCATTGAATATCTAACATACTAGCATAACGTACCGACTCAGTTGTTGAACATCTAATGTACAACCATAGCATATGCATCGTTTAAACATCTAAAGTGCAGTGCAACCATAACATACCGACTCATCCATTGAACACTTAACGTATAACCATAACACACCGAATCATCCAATGAATATCTAACATACAACCATAACATACCTACTCAGTCGTTGAACATATAATGTACAGCCATAGCATATTCATCATTCAAAACATCTAAAGCACAACCATAACATATCGGCTCATCATATAAAAATCTAGCGAACAACCATAACATACCGACTCATCCATTGAACATCTAACATACAACCATAACATACCGACTCATCCATTGAACATCTAACGTACAACCATTTCATACCAACTCATCGTTTAAACATCTAACGTATAACCATAACATACATACTCATCCATTGAACATCTAACGTACAACCATAACATACTGATTCCTCGTTTAAACGTCTAACGTACAACCATAACATACCGACTCATCCATTGAACATCTATTGTAGAACCATAACATACTGACTCAGTCGTTGAACATCTAATGTACAACCATAGCATATTCATTATTTAAACATCTAAAGTACAACCATATCATACCGACTCATCCACTAAACTTCTAACATATAACCATAACATACCGACTCGTTCGTTGAACATTTAATGTACAACCATAACATACCGACTCAATCATTGAACATCTAATATACAACCATAGCATATTCATCGTTTAAACATCTAAACTCTAAAGTAAAACCATAACATATCGGCTCATCATTTAAACATCTAGCGTACAACCATAACATACCGACTCATCCATTGAACGTCTACCAACACAATCGTTTCCCTCTTTTTTTTACTTATTCCTTGTAGTTTAATACTTTCGATTTAGTTAAATTTATTATTAATTTATCAATAATTGTAATAATATTTAAGTATAAAAATGTCCAATATTTATGGTTAATATTAATAATTCTTAATCAATAAAAATATAAAATAAATTTTAGGGACTACGTAATACTTTTAGGGACTACGTGTAGTGGCTAAAGATTGGGCGGAAAATTTTCCCGCTATCACGAAATTACTATTTTTGACTTTGACTAAAAAATAATTCGTCTCCAAATTTATAGGCAATACATGTAGTCCCTAAAACACTTTTAGGGACTACGTGTAGTGGCTAAAGATTTGGAGGCAATTTTCCCGCTATCATGAAATTACTGTTTTTTATTTTAACTAAAAAGATTTCGTCTCCAAAGTTATAGGCACTACATGTGGTCCCTATAAGTTATAGTCAAAGTCAAAATTTTGGCAATATCAAGTTTTGCTTTCTACTAAAACTTTAGAGACTACACATAGTCTCTATATATCACGAAGTAGTCCCTAAAGATTTTGGTCAAACATGAGGGTAAGGAAAATAGTATTTTTGTCATTTTGTGGAGTTTTAGACACTACATCCGTAGTCTCTAAAAAACAGCCGTCCCTAAAAATTGTTTTTCTTGTAGTGATAACTTAACTTCTATTAGATTCAGAGTGTTTAGGGATCAATGGTGTATACTCCATACCTCCAAACCCATTACCAGGTGTGAACATAACCTATAATTGAACTTTATTTCCAACAATCCTCCCCAATATAGTACAATTCCTCTTCCATGAAAATTAACATTAACAAAACCAGTGCATAAATGGAAATATCATGAGGATTGAATTTCCAACTTAGTACATTACTTTAAATATTCGAGAATCGGAGTGTTCAAGAATTGAATCCTTCAACTACTTTGAATACCTGAAGATAAAATACACACATGTTTTTAAAAACATAACAGCTCCCAACACTACTAGTCATTAGGGCTGAGCACGGCAGACCCAAAACTGACACGAACCGGAAAACAGGACCGGACCGGATCAAACCGAACCGGACCGAACAATTTCGGTCCGGTCCTCGGTCTGGGGTTTTGGACGAATTCGGTCTTCGGTTCGATCGGTCTGGTCCGGTCCGGTTCGGTCTTACCAAAATTTTGTGAATTATGCCTAATTGGACCGGACAGGACTGAGGACCGAACCGGACCGGACTAACCCGGACCGGACCAGACTATTTTGGTCCGGGGTTTTGGACTATTTCGGTCCTTGGTCCGGTCCGATCCTGGCCGGTCCGGTCCGGTCCCGGACCGATGCTCAGCCCTACTAGTCATGTGTTCATATCCAAATTCATAAATATTGTAAGAGTCGAATCATACTCCATGAGGCGGAGAAACCTCAACATTTATGTAAGTGGTTCCTCTTTTGTCATGCTCTTGCTTAAGCATTTTTCAAAGAATTTATCCATTAAGAAGTTTACAACTTCATCCTCCTTTTTAGCAAGCACAAACACATCCTTGGGATGATATATAAAACATATGCTTCAGTCACATGAATGTTCAGCTTTCCACATTGAACTCAACTCCCAAGTTTTCTCAAGAGGGAGTTAGGTGTCTTATCATTTAGTGACTAGATTGGACTTTACACCCATCCCATTAGCATCCTTTAAAACCAAGTCTCTAGCTAATCCTTTCGTCAAGTGATCAACTAAATTTTGTTAAGACCTCACAAACTCTATAGAGATTACCCCATTCATGATCAACTCAGGAATCATGTTATGCCCCACACCTAAGTGTCTAGACATACCATTGTACATTTGGATATAAGCCTTAGCCAATGTAGCTGCACTATCACAACGTATAGATATAGGTGTCATAGGTTTGACCTAAAATGGAATCTCAAGAAGCAAGTTTCTTAACCATCCACTTTCTTTACTAGCAGATGCTAGAGCCACAAACTCAAATTCCATTATTGGACCAGTAATGCAAGTTTGCTTCTTAGATGCCCAAGAAATTGCACTACCAGCAAGAAGGTATACCCAGCCACTAGTGGATGAATTATCCTCAGTATTTCTGATCCAACTTGCATTAGTGTCACCTTCCAATATTGAAGGATATATAATATAAGAAATACTATAATCCATAGTTCCTTTGAAATGCTTCAGTACCCTCTGAATAGCTTGCCAATACTTAGTACTAGGATTACTAGTGTACCTACTCAGTTTACCCAATGCAAATACTATGTCAGGCCTTGTACTACCTTTGTCCCATAATTATTGTCCATGTTTGAATTTTTAAGTCTTTCTTTGTTAACTTTGACTTTAAATATTTTACTTTGTGTTATATAATACTTGAAAAAAATTATATTATTAAAAAATACATTAAAATTTCTATCCATTCATGTATAAGGCATTAAATATTAAATAACACAAACAAAAATATTTAAGGTCAAAGTTGACGAAGAAAGACTCAAAAAGTCAAACATAGACAATAATTATCGGACGGAGGTAGTACTAGTCATGACATACACCCTAGAATACTCAAGTTGGGAGACAGCCTAACCATTATTAGGCATCCGCTTTTCACTTAAATCCATAGGTGTACTCACTAAAGTACAATCAAAGTGATTGAATTTCTTTAAGACCTTCTCAATATAATGAAACTGAGAAATTAGAATACCATCACTTTCATGTTTAATCATTATGCCAAGGATAACATAAGCCTCCCCATGTCTTTCATGGAGAACTTAGATGACAAAAATTCTTTTGTCAAGTCAACCTGAACTTGATCAGTGTCAAAGATTAACATGTCCTCAACATGTAGGCAAATGATGACTCCTTTACCAGATTCATCAAATTTGTTGTATACACATTTTCAGCTTGATTAAGTAAATAACCATTAGACAAAACCAACTTATCAAACCTTTGATGCCATTTCTTAGGTGCCTGATTCAGCCCATGAAAGGACTTAATTAGTTTACACACCTTAGCTTCATGATCATGCATGATGAAACCTTGAGGTTGGTTCATATAAACCTCCTCATCCAAATCACCATTCAAGAATGTTGTCTTCACATCCATCTGATGAATAATCAGATTGTGAATTGATACCAAAGCAATCAACATTCTTATTGTAATACGTGCTACTAGAGCATAAGTATCAAAATAGTCAATCCCTGACTTTTGTCTACAGCCTTAAATAAATAACCTTGCCTTGAACTTTTCAATAGTTCCATCTACCTTCAGCTTTCTTTTGAAGATCCATTTGCAACCAAGAGGTATGCAACCTGGAGGTAGATCAGCCAACACCCCAAGTGTTATTGCCCATGATGGAATCCATCTCATCATTAATTCCTTCTTTCTAGAAAGCAACATCTTGGGACTTCATTGCTTCATCAAATGTTTTAGGATCACCCTTAACAATAAATCAATAGGAGTGTTGGTTAGAGACCTCATCCCTTGTATCTTCAATTAAATATAATTAAAAGTAACGCATAAATTTCCTTAGAGTCCTATGCCTTGTGCTTTTCTAAGCTCAAGCTCAGGTTGCTGAACTACAACCTCCTCAGTGACCTTTTTAGGTTTCATTGAATCACAAGTGTCCGTAGCTTCAGTAGGAGTCATAGGGTTTGGTCTATGGATTGATGAGAACCTGTCTCATCAAATTTAGCATCCCTTGATTCAATGATTGTGTTTTTAGAAACTGAATCATTAGGTTCAATAACATAAAACCTATAATCCTTAAAATGCTCAGCATATCCAACAAAGATGCATTCAATGCCTCTTTCACCCAAGGTTTTCAATTTTAGATCAGGGTGAATTACAATTGCCCTACAACCCCAAACCTTGAGGTAGTTCAAATTTGGTTTCCTTTTAGTACAAAGTTCATATGGGGTAATCATGTTTCTTTTATTTGGAACCCAATTTAATAAATAGCAAGATGTTAGCATAGGTTCACCCCATAACCCTTGATTCAGTCTTATGTAGGACAACATAGAATTAACAATCTCTTTCAGTACTCTCTTCTTCCTTTCAAATATATCATTTTGTTGTGGGGTATAGGGGCAAACACAGATAACTGAAAAGACTAGAAACCGTTAAGCATCCATTAAACGAGCGGTCTTTTCAACTTTCATATGATTAATGCTGATACCCATTTTGAGATCCAAAGCCAAGAAAAAAACTTCAAAACATGGATAACAATTTTATTGTTAGAAACATCCCATTCGCCAACAAAAACAATGCCATCAACATAAAACAAGTCGGATAAAGTCAAGGAATCTTTTATAGAAATACCATTGAATATACACGCGCTCATACCTCTGTTAAAAGAGTGGTGCAAAATTTTCATAATCAAAACGAACGAAAAAAGAAAAAGATTATCTCTTTCTTTTAAGCCTTTATAAAAGCAAATCTCTGATATAGGACTACCATTGGTGAGAATAGAACCCAGGTTTACTCGAGACAACCTTTTATCCAACTACACCATTTGTTTTCAAGACCAAATACTTTGAGGACATCATATAAGTAGTCCCATCTAGCACAATCATATGCCTTTTTTGATCTTAATAATTAAAGCCTTGTGATTTTTTTTGTTTACACCATGAAATGAGCTCAGTTAGGATGAAAGGGCATAAAAATTTTACTTTGAGGAACAAAATCCTATTTAATTTCACTAATAAGTCCGCGAATAACAAGTCTCAATCTATTAGCCATAATCTTTTTAATGATTTTATAAACACTTCCATTAGACTACTACGGCGGTAGGGTCTGTAACACCCCCTGATCGTTAAATGCAGCGAAATAGTACATGGGGTGTTACTTGGGTGGATCGATAGCACACAGTATATAGATCAATGATCATAATAGTCATTTGAAACATATTACATGAATTAATTGTACACACTTAGTATCTTGTTTGTAAAACCACATTTATTAGAAAACTGAAGTAAATATCCCAGCCCAATGGTAGACATGATGCTCCCTAAAATGCTAGAATCCAATACATGAACCTGCTTTATTTTCCTGAGAAAACAATAAGAGTAAAATGTGGGGGTCAACACGAAGTTGGTGAAGTCATAGGTTTAGTTAAATAAATAAATTACTAATATGCCAAACACCACGATCATAGTAGGACAATCACAGTCCAATACCATAGTAGTTCCTACTGCCCTGTAATAGAAGCTAGACAAAAGATGCTCAGTACGCCCATTTGGGTCTATCCTGATGTGGTTCCCTCAGTCCGAAAATGAAATAAACCTGTTGGTTGGCCTAAGCGTTTCGTGATAGCAAGTCACGCAGGTCGGGTGTTGTCAATACCCGAATAGATCTATTCATACATTTCACGCTACACTATTAACTATTACAGTCCACGGGTATGGGGCAAACAATAGGCAATAGATTGTTGTTGTCATCAGTGCGTGTTTTGCATATTTAAATATATATAGTTTTTGTATGTTTTCTCCCCCAGTTATAAAATAGTAAAGATGGGGCCAAGAACTCACCTTAGTGGTAGTGATGTGAGAATCATGTCACAGAATAAACTGGCACAGTATGATCACGAACTGGAGAAATTACCTAAGTAATTTTATATAACACCCCCACCAAATGCTATGCGCAGCAGAACTACAACATTTGGGTGCTATACAGTTATCATCACACACAAGCTATTTCGAACGACTCAAAGAGACGTAGAAATTTAAACATAAATTAAAGATTGTTTAAAACAACAAAGTCTACTGTTTTCCAAACCCAAAAAATAATATAAAACAGAGTTTGCGTTTTGGTCCCCACTGAATCTCAACCCAAAATACAATTTTCGTTCACATGACATAATATAAAGTATTTAGGTGCTAAAAGGGAGGAAAAACAAAGTAGACCGCCAAGCCACAACAACTTCCATCCTCGCATGCTCCACTGCTATCAACCTTGATTACCTGAAACACATGCTTAAAACTGTCAACACAAAGGTTGAGCGAATGTATAGGTTTATCAAATCATCAGTTGAACATAAGTGTTAAAAACCAATCATGATCATTCAATAGCATTGTGGCCATACAATCTATTATTCAAGGATATGACAATTGTGTTTAAGCTCATGACACTAAACCGTTAACTCAATCACCCGCGTAATAATTACCGGCGTGATTCAGATGAAACCAGTGCCCCTACTAAGGCATTAGTTGCAATTATACCTTATCTCTCATACAAGATAATCTACCGCAGAACTTACTCAACGTACAGCTTCTCGGCTAGCATTGGGTCGTTAGCCCCGTAGTACTACAAATTGTATAAGCGGCTATTTCCAACCCACACAAGGGCAAGACAATAGTTAATAGTTCATGAAATTAGGGCCTTTTGCAACTAGGTACTCAACACAATTTCAAGGCAACATTCGGGTCCAACAATCATTCATGACTTATGTTCATTTTCCTTTAAATAACATGTATCCCCCTCGCGGGTAAAATCATTTGAAATAAGTAAAGAGCGAGGCTATAGACTCACCTTGCGTAGTAGTAGTGGTTCTAGCGAAGACGTAACGAGAAATGTCACCGACGATGTGGATGCCCGGGAAAATCAAACACTTGACCTAAAAGTCAAAGTACGAAAACCAAATCAATACACCGCGTACATAATTGTACTAAACACACGCAAATGCAAACACACTCAATGCTTATGAAAACTCACGCCAAAGTCAAACAAGTAGTTGTTACTAGACATATATTATTTATCAATGTTATTAAAGTTACTATCCATTCTACGGTTTCGTCGATACTTACCAAAAGTATGGGCTGTTTTCCTAGACTTATACCATTTTATAAAATTTGGAAAAATTCTCAAAAATACCTTAAGACCTGTAGAAAACCCATTTTTAATCCCATTAAAAGTTTTCGCTTTTACGACCCGTTACTCAACACATTACTAAACCTACATTTTTCGGACTGAAATTGCACTTTGACCAAGTCGGACTCATTTGACCCATTTAAAATATACCATTGACCTCTACGACACCTAAGTCTAATAATAGACTCAAATACACAGGTTTGAGACCAAAAATCAACCTTTGACCTTTTACCAAACTATACCTATGGTCCCCGGGATTTGACCCAAAACCAAACACAAATTCGGATTGTGTTGGTTCTCATCTCCCGGTACACGTATTTTCAAAGTATCATAACTTTTGACTCGTTTGGAGTTAAAAGCTCTATCTTATACCGAAACGAGCGTCTCGGCGACCATTACAACTACATCCAATGTTTATGACCTGTAGACAAAATAATTTGTATGAAAACACCTCAAACTTTCTGCCTAAAATCACCCATACCAATATCATCCCAACGCTCGTTTTCAAACCCATTTATCGACACTAGGCATCAACCTAAGCACTCCTAATCATACTCAAACACTCTAATCAGTCCTAACACCCGAATAATCAAAATCATCATAAAACCCAAACACAAATTCAAGCATGCAATATGTTTAAACCATTCAAACACACCCAAAATATCAATCTAGACACAAACCCATGACATTTCATCAAACACCTTGAACACACCCAACACCCCCCCACATTTCGTGGCTTTAGGGGCTGTGGAACACAAAAATCTTAAGCCCCATTATGTTTTATGGATGAATTAACATTATATACACATGAATTAAACACGTGTATGGTTTAATTAGATCAAAACCCGTTTTTGAAAAATCACAAATTTTTGGAAAATCATGTTTATGCATGTTGGATTAAACATTGGAAAAACACTTACAAAGTAATTAGGAAAGGTGGTCTTTAATTGGTTTTGATCAAAACACAAAAAAATGGAGTATGGTGGTGGTGGTGATGATTGCCGACGGCCATGGGAGAGAGGGGAGAGAGATGGTGAAAAATTTGGGGTGTGTTTGGTTGTGTGTTTTTAGTTTGGGTGTTTTGTAAAAGTATGGAGGGACCAAGGTACAATTTGGCTAATCTTTTGGCCTTAAGTGAAAACGACTCTTCTAAATAGCGGGAACGACCTATTAGTTGACTTGAAAATTTTACGGAAGTCGGGGGTTGTCCCGAACACTCGAAAATACTTTTAAATGGTTCAAACGCACACAAAACGAATATACACATGGTTCCGACTCGACTTAACACGTAATAAAAATAAAATCTCGAAAAACTCAAATATCGATCAATCGATAATAAAAGGTAAATTTTGGGCATCCGTCGGTATCGTAGTCGTCATCGGTTCTTCTTAAATCGTCCAACGTTAAATTACGACCGTAAACGTTGGTTTCAACTTAAACCGTCAAATAATTCCACGATAAAAATTCTTAAAAATTTCAAAAATATACGTAAAATAGGATTAAATAAATGACGTTGGGCTCGGGATATCACATCCACAAGTGAGTCGCAACTTAAGAGAGATGCTCATACTGAACAACTCTTGAGACAATAACTTAGCATCATACGACACTTTCACAGGTCTTACATCCTCCCCTCCTTAAGGGAGCGACGTCCCGGCGCTCTCTGGTTCTTATACTCGCATTTCGTACTACTGGGAAGATAAGGGTACTTCTTCCTAAAGAGGTCTTTACGTTCCGATATGGACTTCGGTTCACGTCTCGGGTTCCATCACACCTTCATCATGAGGATTATACCTTGCTTCAATCTCTCAACATCTCGATCCATGATCTCCACTTCAAGTTCTCAAGTTCTTCCTACGGTTATCAACCCATCTCTTACCACAGCTTCTCGCGGTTAACAAGTGATTCTAAATCTACACCATCTCTTCCGTAGCCTCTCGAATCCTTCCAAGTCCATTCGACTGACTTTTACTTACTTCATTCTATCCAACTGGCGATCTACATTTTTATTCACAAAAATGCTTCCACTGGTGCAGCTTCCACATTAGCACGGTAAATGTTGTTGTACAAGAATTCTATCAAGGACACATGTCGATCTCAACTACTACCAAAATCAAACACACACGTTCGGAGCATGTCTTCCAACTTTCGAATCATCCTTTCACTTGGTTCATCATCTCATAAAAACAACTATCACAAAATAAAATCGCACGGGTCACACATAACCCCATCGAAAACGTTCAGAATATACAAGACAAAGTAATTATTACTAGTCGTACAAAATCACCTTGTCGCAATATTAGGTACATACAAACCTATTTCATCAAAAACGAATTCATCGATACGGTAATCATTCGACGTATTCATAACTCTTCTCGAAAACATCACAATCTAATCAAACACAAAAGCCATTATGAAGCACATAAAGCCGTATCACGACATGTTTGCGAAGTATCCAAACCATGCCAAGTGAATAAGTTCAACCAATTTAACTCATGCATTCTAATCAGCCAAGCCATGATAAAATAAGAAATGTTGACCTATTTCTCGGATGAGTCCAGTCAAATAAGAATTGCAAGTTAAAGAAGGTTCACGAGCTTGCTAGCTATGGATGCGCTAGCTATGGATGCATATCCATAAGGAAAGAAAATACATACATATGTCATCATAGGGTGCTCACACACGGATCCATAGCCAAAAGATATTACAAGAACACCATCTCACTTTCGTCCCAAACGTGGTCAAAATCTCAATAAGCATCATCGTTCACAGTATATAAAAAAAATATACATATATATTACATGGCACGTGTTCTCCATGATCGGACGTCATTGGACAATGTCGTCTCAGGTTGTCACAACTTTCGATCACTCGACTAGATCACATACAACATAAACACATAAAAGACAGGGGTTCACCATAAAAACTTCGACTATGTTTATCCATCGTTTAACCATCGATAATCAAGGATGGTTGAGTCAAGCAAAGAGGATTCCTCACTTAAATAAACGAAGACGGCAAATGAATGGTCTTCCAATTACCGATGAACAGTTGGTAAACTTCAACAGTTTATCGCGTGTCGTTGTCATATCAAAAGAACAAGGAAAGAAAAATAAATAAGGTACGATACATTCGATGTACGAGAAGTCTTCGTCATTCCCCTCAGAGTCCCTTGAACTCTGATTTCCTCTACTTTGGCAGTCTTCTATTCTTGTTTAAAATTTCTTCTCAGTGTCGGTACGAGTCCCTTTGGTAATTCATCAACATCCTAGTCGTACTGATGGGATTCACACGTTACAAACAACACATAAAAACATCTTTCCAAAATTTCTCGGTCATGGTGACTTACTAAGTTAATGCCAAACAAAAAGAAAAGATTTCAAGGAACACCAGAAAATTCAAAAATGGTCCTTAGGAAACAAAGAAAATACGACTACTTGCAAAAATGATCCACCATTTTAAAAAGAAACGTTCTCATCCAAACGTTCATCAAAACACTACAAGTTTCAAGATGACCAATTTGTTTGACACGATAGTGCCCTTCCTAAACTATGCATAATTAGCTAGATCATGCATACTTGAGGACCAAGCAACGACAATTAACAAAACAGGACTCTTCCCGAATTATGCATAGTTAGCTAAGCTGTGCATAATTGAGGATCGAGTGACAACACAAACATTATTATTACACACCAAATATGGCTACGAAAGTTTTCGACCTAATCTTCAAAATAATTAAATCATTTAAATTGGAATTTGAAATGGGAAAATATTGTTACCATCGTTTTAAGAAACACATCAAACATCTTTCATACACTTTCAAAACATATTTTTGCTTTGCCTTTTTATGAGAAAATAAACAAATAATTAAATAAATAAATAAATAAGTCGACACCCTTTGCATTTGGTTCACCAAAACATTTCACACACATACATATTTTCAAATAGACTATTCACAAAATAACGGTAAGGTGGTTCAAGATTAAAGATCATTGCAAGCACAACAAGAAATAAATCAAAAATCAATGAGATCGAACAAGGTAAACGAGCAATATAATTGCCAACTAAAATTAACTACACTAGAAATGAAAATAATTCAAATATATGACAAAAGTCTTGGGATAACAACAGCGATCTACGAATATATAGAGTAAAAATTGAATATCAACACAAGCGTCAAAAATAAAACAACGATCATAATTCCCATCGTCTCGAGTTGCACACACATTCCACCAAGGGTATACGGGAAGAGGAGAATGATCACTTGGTCGAATAGAATCAACTTCACCAGGAAGATCGAGTTCTTTCACCTCTACAATTCGGTAAAGCGGCTTCGCCTCCTCGCTTTTGTTCGATATAAATAAACAACCAATTTAATGAAGATTTATAGTATCATTCAAGTAAATACAGAATTTTAGGTTCCATTAACCGAAAGAAGAAAAGTTACGGCGTCCATGAAAAGAACAAAAATACACCGGGTGACATACCCTTATTAACATGTACTAGCGATGTAGCAATTCAAAAAAAATATATATAATAACAGTAATAATGGTTTCATACCATGGACAATATTAAAAATGAACAGTCACATGACTACTCAAGCTCAGATATAGACTCGCAAAGTCGAAGAAGGAGATGTCGTACGATCGAACCATCGTGACTCAAAACATTATATATACATCTTTATTAAATAATATACAAGTAGGCGTGTGTTGTATAATCTAGTTGCGTATAATAATTAGTGTTACACCATCAAAGAATTTATACCTTTCATTTTTCAATCTTCACAAAGTTTTTATTTCTGGAAAAATTTCAATCTCTCAGAAATTTTTAACATTAGTTGCTTCGGTGACTCGGTTATTATAACTGGTAAAATCATTAGGTTTGAAAATCTCCATACTTGTGTCAAAATCTCGTTAATGTTCATATCTTAAGTATCAAAAATGTAAATAGTAAGAATTTTCAAAGTTTTACATTATCATTATTACAACTTGTATTATCACATATATATACACATATCCAACATGACTCAAACTAGTCCAATTAACTCTTAAAATCAACTTTTGACTTTTTATTATACATAAGTCTTCCTTGAAACTGGTTTGTTAAGTCACATTCGCGCACTTCGACTCAAATGATAAAGAGGTTTCACGTAGTTTTATCTCAGATAATTTACTGATTTTAGTTGACACTTGAATCTCGACGATAATAATAAAATAATAAATAATTAAAATGCTTATTTCAATAATTCAAAGATATATAAAATTCAACTTTTAATCATTAGCCCATTATCAAGTGATTTTAAAATTAACATATCTCGCAGCGGAATAAAACAAAAGATTTTTCAAACGATTTTAAACAAACATCATCGAATTATGCATAGTGATTTTCTATAACGACAATTAAATAAACAAATGATTTTCAATGACGTTCCATCAGTGTTTAAAAATTTATTTCAAGCATTATAATTTCTTACTTAAGGTGTATATTCCGATTTTATCCCATTTTATTCACTACAACAAGTAACGTGTTCTAGTTTACACCAATGCATACGTAAACATAACCTTATGTTTTAAAATAAAACCAATTTTACAAAGTCTCTAGCTCCAAAATACGTGGCCAATTCTTCTACTTCATGTTTTATATTACAAGATGCGCCAAAAATTTAATGACCTAACATTAATTCATATTAAATCCAAGTTACGTATACTCAACAGTCATATCGTAAATTTTATTATAAACTCCTTTTTCAAATTATATTAAATAAATTCTTAACAAATCCATCACTAGCTTCTAGTATCAAATTATTAATGTATAAAAACAAGGATTTTACGAGTAGTATAAATTACTTATTATGATATACCAACCAAGGTTGACGGAAAAACAATTTCACTTCGTCACTTTACTCTCTATAAGAGTTTTACTTGATACAAGATGCCTCATACGTCATTTTTAGCCAAAAGTTTCATTCACCATTTATTTAATATGTAAAACACTTTATGTTAAAATCATTCAATCAAAAAAGTTTAGTGCTTACTTAACTTACACAAATGCCGGACCTCGTCATATATACTATCAAATTTAAAATAATAAGACAACAAGAACAAAAATGAAATAAACGAAGCGAGAATGCGTATGTCAACTAAGTGTTGTTATCGGCCTCGGATGAGTCTCGAAATCGTACTCCACAAAATTAACACAAAAACCAACCAAATTCCAAGTTATCACGCTTGATCACAACGCTAGTCTATTTTAAAACACGTCTTTAAAATTCAAGTAGAATAGTAAACAACGATTAAATGGCAACACGCCTCAACCACGTTTTATAACACACACAAATGTGATTCGTCGCTACGATGTACGCATCGTTGATTATACTTCGTCTACATTATAGTTACGCCAACTATCATATCAAACCCATAAGGAATAAAGGAAATAAAGTAATACGTAAGTAAATTACGTT
Source organism: Glebionis coronaria (assembly GCA_025667525.1). NCBI lineage: Eukaryota > Viridiplantae > Streptophyta > Magnoliopsida > Asterales > Asteraceae > Glebionis > Glebionis coronaria. Next base: position 570,931,157 of record CM046881.1, read on the forward strand.
TCAAAAGAAAATGTCCAAAATGACACATCACGGTGCGATAACGACAATCGAGATCAATCTAGTCAGTATACAATATGTTACGAAGTGTTATTTACGTATCTAGAGTATCAGACGAGGTTCATATTCGGTTATCCGAACAATAAATTAATTATCAAGATTGATAATTTGCGGTGAGGCCGAATTCTCAGCAAAACCGCATTATAACATGTACGATAATCACTCAAGGACCATTGCTTCACGTGCAATGCCTTTAAATACCATAGTATATACATACTTATACATACAACCATTCCTACATACACGTAGGATTACAACGCGGTATTGCCATGTAATGCAATGTAGCCCGTTATGCCAATTACATGCAACATATACGATAATCTTACAAGAATTTGCAAATTACAATGATAAGTACTCAACGTACAAAACAATATATCTCAATATATATCAAAGTATTTACTTACTAAATACTAGGGAATTCATATCAATTTTGAGGGATACATCTAAAATATAAAGCAATACTAAAGAAAGCTTACCGGAGCTATGCAGGATAGTTGTAACACCCCATTTTGATAAATGGAACGTCACGCGTAATTATGGCGTGTCATCAAAGCATGCAAGGTAATATGTAGTAAAACATACATGACCATAGGGAAAACCGGAATCAAACATCGGTTCCCAAACATAAGCCCAAAACATAACAAATTAAATGAACTGAATGAAAGACTAAACAAGCATAAATATATGAAGGAAACAGGAGAAGAAGTCTATGGCAGCTTCCATCCTATGCATGTCCTCCAAATGCTCGAGTCTTGGGTACCTGCCATTTTGGGACATGGAAAGGAAAGTAACGGCTGAGCAAAACGCTCAGTGCACGGATATACAATATAGCATGAAATAGGATAAGCATGTAACATATAACGGCGGAAGACTAAGTTCTGAGTAGACTGGTTAAGTATTGAGAAAACTGGTTATATAGTTTGAAAAGCCTTATGTTTATCTTATGAAAACTGTTTTAACATACATATACCATAGCCCATATAGGTCATGAAAAGGTCACGTGCATGAATACTTGGAGGGGTGACCTCATCATGCTGATTAGAGGGGATGCCTCTAATTAATATACTGGTTTGGGTAGGAGGGATCAACTCCTTGTGAAGGATGCAAGGCACACACCACATTCACCATGAAATACTGAATAAAACATGTAACTAGGATGCACCCATACGCCCCACATGATATAATAATATGGCCAAAACTGAAAGGGGCGTCACGAGCAATCATTCAGCCGTGGGGAAGTCATAACATTGGTGCCTCCAATGTTATGGTTATGGTACCTCCATAACTAGGTGAAACTGGTCATGCTTGTATATGGCTATAGATTATGCTAATTAAACATAAGCAGTTCAAAACAATAAAACAAATACTGGGAAAACAGTTGGCTGCATACGGGGAAATCCTAATAAAGAAAGAATGTCCATACTGAAAGGACGGGAATCCGTACCTCAAGTCCAGTGAATGAACGGAAGAAAGACTCCTACTTCTGGATCACTAACGCTACATGAATACACACGTGTATAAGTATCGAATCACTGATTACGTACTGGGTTTTATGTCTCATCTTAGCTTACTTGTATGTTTTAGGTCATGGTTTACTGTTTAAAGCCTTAAACTGTGTTTACCTTGTACTCTGATTAATCTGATAAAGTATTACTGGTAATTCATGTATTATTATACTTACTGTGTAATAATAAGTAACTTTCCAAAAATAGCAGGTTTCCAAAAATAGAAAGTTTCCAAAAATAGAAAGTTTCCAAAAATAGAAAGTTACCAAAAATAGAAAGTTTCCAAAAATAGAAAGTTTCCAAAAATAGAAAGTTTCCAAAAATAGAAAGTTTCCAAAAATAGAATTTACTGCTTAAAATAGATTAGTTTCTAAAAATAGAAAGTTTCCAAAAATAGATCAGCTGCCTTAATTAAATAAGTTTCCATATATAGAAGGTTTCCATGATTAGATTTGCTGCCTGAAATAGATAGATTTCCATATATAGAAGGTTTCTATTTATAGATTAGTTGCCTTATTTAATTAAGTTTCTATAAATAGAAGTTTCCATAATTAGAATTAAGCTGGTTACATAAGCTAACATATAAGTCTAAGTGTTTATAAGCTTGTTTCTTAAGTCATATGATATAGTGTATAGTTTAATTATTATTTCATGTATTTTAATTAAACTATAGGTTAAGCATTTTAATTAAAGTATAACATGTTTTAATTAAAATGGAATAAAATACTTAGGTTAAAATGTGTATTATTATGTATTAATAACATAACTTAAGTCATGTCTAAATTAATTAATTATAGGCATGTTTTAAATAATTAATTAATTATAACTTATAACATAAAATACTTAGGTTAAATTAATATCATGCTAAATTAATAACTAAAATAACCTAAGTCGTGGTTTAATTAATATCTCATGTTATTAATTAATTTATATCCTAAGTTCATAATTCATAATTTTAACATGTAGCATAAATCATGATTTAACCAACGAACCATGAATCGGGCATGAACTCGACACCGTACCCCGAGCCATCTCGGGGTACTTGTGTCCCCTTGCTGCCGTGGGTCCCATATGCACCAACCAAGACCAAAATGGTCTTGGTGGTGGCGGCAAAAAGCAAACCGAACCCCCCCTCGGGTTGGTTATACTAAGCGGCCAAAAACAAACCCCCTCTTATAACAACCTTTGATTTTAATTTACACCAAAACATGTTAGATCTAAGTTTAATTATCATGTTTTAATAAGAATATTAATAACATGTTCATGACAATAATCAAAGATTTAAAAAGAATTAAAAAGAAAGGTTTAGAATGATATACCAATACGTAGCTTGAAAGAGGATGAACAAACACGGTTTATAGCACTTATTTTTATGATCAAAATAAACCAACAACCACCTATGGTGGTCTTAGGGGTGGCGGCACAAAAAGAGGGCAAGGAGGAGGAGAGAAACTTTTTTAGGTTAAATGAATATTTTTCATGAAATGTAAAAATGAAATGAAAAGTTACCATACCCCCCCTTTCATGTAAAAGTCAATGGGCTAAGCCCATTATGGTTATGTGTGCCGTGGGTATGGGGTCCCCACATGGGGTACCCGTACCTTTTCTTGTGTCCCGATGTTTCGTGTTCGTTCGTGGTTAAACGTGTTCGTGTTTAAAGTGTTTCTGTTTATTTTATCATGTAGTTTATCGTAATCTTAACGCTCGTAATTATATTATATGTATTTACGTAATTATTTTAGTTCGTATTTTAAATGGTGATCATGATTTAATTATGTTCACGTGACATATTTATTAACTGTTTATCATGAGTTCGTACGTAATCGATACTTATCATGTCATACACGTATGCACTTGCTTGATTATTAGCACATGAATGTGATCAATACTAAATAAGGTAAGTTTTAATCTAGGACGTACGATCTTAAGGGCACTATTCATGGTAAAAGCATGCGGGTTTTACAATTCTTCCCCCCTAAAAAGAATAATTCGTCCCCGAATTATAGATAAAGCAAACTGGAAAGAAGTAACATACCCGAATCAAACTGGAAAGGTATGCAAAATAACGGAAATGAAGGTGACATGGTAGAAGGGAACGTGGAACGTGACATGTCCTGAAAAGACATGGAACGTGACGTGACTGAAAGGACATATCTAATCGATAAGAGAAAAATGGATAAGAAGTCCGGATGAACTTGTCCGTTTCCAAGTGGCCTCCCTCTTGGAACGGTTCCTTCAGAAGATCCTGACACTAATGATAAATCTTGGTCCTCCTGACCTTGACTTGGAATACGAAGAAATTCTTGGTTATCAACGGAAGGTAGATCCCCTAAATTCGATCGTGGAAAAATAAGAGTTAACGTGCAAGGGTAACTGAAACGTTACGATGCAAGACAATCTGACTTAACTGATAATTAGAAACGATGCGCGAGACATAAAGAAACGTAGTACGTGAAAAATTTTGAACGTGCTACGTGGAGATATGGCGAGTGTAGTATGAGTAAACATATCGTGATCCATGATACGTGTAACCTATTTTGATCATGATATGAGGAACG